>OY757929.1:31722601-31782517 GCA_963585895.1 Sepioteuthis lessoniana
CTGGGTGGGGTTGTATAATACACCGAATCCATCTCTGCTAAGGAGTAAGATCCCCTCCCAGTAAGTGTTCTAGATATTACATTAAAATGTTGGTGAGGCTCCAACCCTGAAGCTTTGAGGAATGGGGAGTACCCCATCGTTGCCATTGTTCCCAGGTCCACTCTGGCACTTGATAGGGTCCTATCTATGAGTCAAGTAGAACTGTTTAACATTTAAACTGAGTGCAAAACAAAGGACTTATGTGAAATTGAAAATTGAAATTGACTTATGTGAAATTGAATTGTAAGAAATAGAACTGTTTATTCATTTAGCTGTGTGTAAACAAATGACTGATGTCTTATTGAACTGTTAATGATTCATATCAATACTTGGATCTTTAACTGTGTGCCTAAATCAAACAGTATTTAACTGTATGTAAACAGATGAACTCAATCTCTATTTAAAAGTTACCTACAAACTATTCACTTAAAAAGTATGTATAAACAAGATTTGGCACTAAAAAACCACCAAAGTTTTATATGCCATTAAATCAAATAACCTAAAATGAAATTCCGTCTATTATCAACTTCTAACAAGTACTTCTTTTATCTTAATTTCAGATGTTTTCTATTGCGAGGTTTAGATCGTCATCTCCCGATTGTTAGCAAACAGCGTGGATGGGAAATAAAAAAATAAACCTCTGGTAATCGAATTCATATTTTTTATCTTCGCAAGTCAACCTTTCTGTGGCAGTTGCTTTACCATTACTTGTGATTTATCTCATAAATTCGATTATTACAACTAATATGAATTGGATGAGTAAACATATAAGACATTAGAGAAAACAAAAACATTATGGCTCAATTTATACAACCCTCTGGTTTAGTTTGACTGGGTTTTATAGCATATCAACCATTGAAGGTTTTTTAAATGCCAAATCCTCTTTATGGATATTATATACGATTTGTAAACGCATAGTTTGTAGATAACATTTTTAAACAAGTCAGAGCTCATTTGTTTGCATACAGTTAAATGGTTATACATATGATTTCTAAGCCAATAGTTTGATGGTAATCTTATTTTTAAATGAGTCAGAGCTAATTTGCACGCAAGTATTACTACTGTTTGTGCACAGTTAAATGGTTCCAAATATTCTAACATAAATAGTTCTATTCAGTATTAATCATTTGTTTGTACTCACTTGAATAGTTTCAAACATTATCTAACAGCAATATTTTTTTGCACCCAGGTAAATAGTTTTAAGTAACATTATGTAACACTAACTATTGAGTTTAGGCACACATTTAAAGAGTTTCAATTATTGCTAATCAACACTAATAATTCTATACAACATTACTCATTCGTTAGCACACAGTTAAATTGTTCCAAGTTTTGCTATTTATCCCTAACAATTCAATTAAACATCAGTTATTAGTTTACACACAGACAAATAATCAAACAGTTCTATTTCTAACAATTCAATTTCGCTACAGTCATTTGTTTGCACTCTGTTTAAATGTCAAAGTTCTATTTGACCCATACATAGGAACCTATCAGGTGCAACCACTCCGGGCCAGAGTGGGCCAGGGAGTGATGGTAATGAAGGGGTACTCCGCGTTCCCCCAAACTCCAGCATTACTGGAGCCGCACAATCTGTTGCTTTATTGTCATATCCAAGACTCTCGTTGGGGAGCCTTACCCTACTACAGTATTCTACAGGCCCCCCAGCCGACTAGGCTAGACACTCTTGTGGGGGTCTTACCCCTCCTCATAGATGCAATCGGTGTATTCTACAACCGACTATGTTAGACACTCTTGTAGGGGAGTCTTACCCCTTTGCAGGGGGGCAGTCGATGTATTCTACAGACCCCCCCAACCGACTGGGCTAGACACTCTTAAGTTAACTTTATAACAAAATGAGGGAAATTTGTCGAGTTGACTTAATAGTTAATTACACGTAAAATTGTTGAATTGAGTTCAAATTCCGTTTTAGCGAGCTTGTGTTTAATTCGCTCAACGCCACTCGCAAAAGGCATGAATACATGTCTCCCTGATACGTCAGTGTCGGTACCATATAACTAAGCACAACCCATCATGGTACTTCTGCGATCTATTATGTGATGGGATGATTAGGAATCTCAAAATTGTCGACAAAAACGTCTTCTGGTAATAGATGGTTTCGGTTTCTTTAATGATATATCAACCTTTGTGGGTTACTTAATGCCAAAGCTACCATCGTAGTAGTATAATGTAACCCATAGCTAAGGGAGTGCATTCCTTTCTCAAGTGTATCAGTCCGAAACTAAATGTAATAGCGTGACTGGAATTCGAACTCGTTTACTACGATGTCGTAATCCAGCACTTTAACACATTGGCCATCGGATTACGTGTGATGTAAATTCGTATATTTTTTCAACTGTTCACATTATTTCTTTAAAAATCAGGTTTTCTTTGTTTAATGGCATATCAACTCTTTTTAGGTTATTTAATGCCAATGCCATTCTCCTAGAAGAACAGTAATAGTACTATTTAACCCATAGCTGGGAGGATAAGGGGGTTCATACCTTTCCCAAGGGTATTTGTCCGAAAGTGAACGTAATAGCGCGACTGGAGTACGAACTCGCGTACTACGATTCCGCAGTCCATCGCTTTAACCATTACACCTCGAGGACACCCGTTTAAAAATCAGGATTCGATATTCCTGATTTATAATCGACGTTTTAACATTGACCTTTGACATCGATAGGAAATAACTATTTCAGTCACAAAAAGCAAACGACAAACGGTAATTGTCATTTAGAGACAATAGATTGGTAGTCTCTGTTTTTTTTTGTTTTGGTTTCTTTCTTTTATTTTCCATCTTCACTTAACTTTAATATCTGTCGCTTGCTCCTTTATGCCGACGACCAGTATATCTTTCCCAGTCTTCTTTTCTGCTCTCCTAATATTTTAAAGGAACAGTTCTACATTTTTCTCTTGACATCGGACACAAAGTTCCTGTAAATCTTCTAAATCCGCACGGCCTTTATTTACCTTTACTTGCGACTACGTCTAAATAACACGTAACACGTAAGTATGTCTTTAAGACTATTTGATGACAATTTATTGAATAAAGCTGTTGTTCTTATCTGATTACATTGTGCATTATGCATTCTACGTTCTTTCCTTAGAGACATTAGTCTTCAGTGTCATATCCTATGATGTATAATAGATTCGAGCAAGCAACTTAAAAATAATCGTCTTCTCATAACGTCGAGATGCAACGCATGGTCACATTTGTATATATGTTGCAAAAAAAAAAAAAGAAGGCTTTTCAATCTAGTCACCTGGTCATCATGCAGATGTGTTAGTAAAACCACCCTATCGGCAGGGACTGAATTTCTGCAGAGGGGTAAACCCTACTCCTAGGGGGCCACCTGTTGGCAGTGGGTAGCGACCCGTAATGCTAAAGACATAGTCTTCAGTGTCATATCCTATGATGTATAATAGATTCGAGCAAGCAACTTTAAAATAATCGTCTTCTCATAACGTCGATTGCCCAGTCGGCTGGGGCTGTAGAATACACCGACTGCTTCTCTGCAGAGGGGTAAGACTCCCCCCCCTAACGAGTGTCCTGGTTATGACACTAAACAATCTGATGGTGAGATTCCGGCAGTGCTGGAGCTTAGGGGAATGTGGAGTACCCCTTCATTGTCATCACTCCCAGGTCCACTCTGGCCCGGAGTGGTAGCACCTGATAGGGCCCTATCTATGGGTTGAATAGAACTAACGGCATACTTATGCTAAAATGAATTGCCTGAGTAAACTGAATAGCTTGAAATAGAAATGATTTTGACAATTAAACCGTACTTACATTTAAACTGCATGCTTATGCTTAACTGAATTATTTGAAATGGAACTATTTTGACATTAAAACTGTATTTACACTTGACTGAATTGTTACATATAACTGCTTGAATAGTTTGAAATGGAAATGTTTTTGACAATTAAACTTTGTACTTATGCTAAACTGAATTGTTTTAAATAGAACAGATTATTTACATAAAAATGGATTTGGCATTAAATAACCTACAAAAGTTGATATGCCATAAAACCCAACCCAACCAACAACCATCATAACGTCGAGATGCAACGCATGGTCACATTTGTATATAAGTTACAAAAAAAAAGCCTTTTCAATCTAGTCACCTGGTCATCATGCTGATGTGTTTGTAAAACCGCCCAATCGACAGGGGCTGAATTTCTGCAGAGGAGTAAACCCTACCCCTAGGGGGCCACCTGTTGGCAGTGGGTAGCGACCCGTAATGCTTGAGGTGGCTGAGCGGTCTGTGACTTGGATACTAAGTGGTCACGTGACCTGCAACATTCCGCTTTGGCCCTCACGTGGTCGAGACAGGGCAGTCGGAGAGACTAGATTCGATTACTCAGCTGATCATCTCAAGCCCTAGCACCGATATGATTATGAAATAATAACAGAGTATTTGTCGCTGCCTCCCACCAGACACGACTTGACACAAGGTCAAAAGCCCGAAGGCCAATTAAAGTGGGGATAAAGGGGAGGGGAAGGTCGGGAAGGAGACGAGACTCGAACCCTGCTTGTCAGTGCTGCTCATCGGCTCACTTAGTGCAATGTGAGCCTGATGAGGCAAGCGGTTTCACGAACCCAAATGTGGGTCCGGGCACGTATGCCAGTAAACGGCTTAAACTAGACGCTTGGTCTAGTGCCGTACAAGGGGGACAAAGGAGACAAAAATGCAGCTCGCCCACCCGAAGGTAGCCTAGTCGAAACTAGGTGCCTAATTAAAGGCCCCAAGTCTTATGAAATAATAACAGAATTCTCAATATTTATTGTAATAGGATCACAAGAAGAAACCCTTTTAGCTAGACTGCCTCTTTTCTTGATTAAAAAAAATGATTTCCAACATCGAACTGTTAAAAGAAATTTGAAGCGACAATCTACTTTAGAGGTAGAAAACAAGAAACATGCCGAAAACAATAAAAAGGAAAACAACCTATTATTTGAAGTGCAAAGTTTACCCACATGAAAAACTTAACACCTCAAAGGGAGTTATCAGAAACAGGAAATATAAACAGCGTTAGGAAAGCGAAAAAAGGATAACCATTACAAGAGGTAGTGATGAAATACAAACTCATACATACATTTTGACTTTTAACAAATCCATAAATATCCAAGAAATAAAGATTGGGTACTTCCTTAAAAATGGGTACTTCATTAAATTGCTTTAGATATAAAACAATATGGACACCAAAAAGAGAGCAACAGAGGACGTCTAACATGTGGAATACATGGAAAAAAACACCCTGACTACGGTCGGCCAACTAGTGATCATGCTAGAGAATTGATATAATTTTTATTCATCTATTTATCCAATATATCTGTTTGGCTTTGTGCTACAATCTTAGTAAATCGAGTGAAGTGTGGAGTCTCTGTTGCGTAGTAGCTGAAAGTGTTGGACTGCGATATTGTAGTAAGCGAGTTCGAACTCGAGACGCGATATTACGTTCACTTTCGGACGTGAGAAAGATATGAATTTCCTTATTGTCCTAACAAAATCAAATGCTCAGACTGCAAAGAGAACCACCCTATTTCAAGAACTTGTAAGATATGAATTTCTTTATTGTCCTAACAAAATCAAATGCTCAGACTGCAAAGAGAACCAGCCTATTTCAAGAACTTGTAAGATATGAATTTCCTTATTGTCCTAACAAAATCAAATGCTCAGACTGCAAAGAGAACCACCCTATTTCAAGAACTTGTAAGATATGAATTTCCTTATTGTCCTAACAAAATCAAATGCTCAGACTGCAAAGAGAACCACCCTATTTCAAGAACTTGTAAGATATGAATTTCCTTATTGTCCTAACAAAATCAAATGCTCAGACTGCAAAGAGAACCACCCTATTTCAAGAACTTGTAAGATATCAATTTCCTTATTGTCCTAACAAAATCAAATGCTCAGACTGCAAAGAGAACCACCCTATTTCAAGAACTTGTAAGATATGAATTTCCTTATTGTCCTAACAAAATCAAATGCTCAGACTGCAAAGAGAACCACCCTATTTCAAGAACTTGTAGGATATGAATTTCCTTATTGTCCTAACAAAATCAAATGCTCAGACTGCAAAGAGAACCACCCTATTTCAAGAACTTGTAAGATATGAATTTCCTTATTGTCCTAACAAAATCAAATGCTCAGACTGCAAAGAGAACCACCCTATTTCAAGAACTTGTAAGATATGAATTTCCTTATTGTCCTAACAAAATCAAATGCTCAGACTGCAAAGAGAACCACCCTATTTCAAGAACTTGTAAGATATGAATTTCCTTATTGTCCTAACAAAATCAAATGCTCAGACTGCAAAGAGAACCACCCTATTTCAAGAACTTGTAAGATATGAATTTCTTTATTGTCCTAACAAAATCAAATGCTCAGACTGCAAAGAGAACCACCCTATTTCAAGAACTTGTAAGATATGAATTTCCTTATTGTCCTAACAAAATCAAATGCTCAGACTGCAAAGAGAACCACCCTATTTCAAGAACTTGTAAGATATGAATTTCCTTATTGTCCTAACAAAATCAAATGCTCAGACTGCAAAGAGAACCACCCTATTTCAAGAACTTGTAAGATATCAATTTCCTTATTGTCCTAACAAAATCAAATGCTCAGACTGCAAAGAGAACCACCCTATTTCAAGAACTTGTAAGATATGAATTTCCTTATTGTCCTAACAAAATCAAATGCTCAGACTGCAAAGAGAACCACCCTATTTCAAGAACTTGTAGGATATGAATTTCCTTATTGTCCTAACAAAATCAAATGCTCAGACTGCAAAGAGAACCACCCTATTTCAAGAACTTGTAAGATATGAATTTCCTTATTGTCCTAACAAAATCAAATGCTCAGACTGCAAAGAGAACCACCCTATTTCAAGAACTTGTAAGATATGAATTTCCTTATTGTCCTAACAAAATCAAATGCTCAGACTGCAAAGAGAACCACCCTATTTCAAGAACTTGTAAGATATCAATTTCCTTATTGTCCTAACAAAATCAAATGCTCAGACTGCAAAGAGAACCACCCTATTTCAAGAACTTGTAAGATATGAATTTCCTTATTGTCCTAACAAAATCAAATGCTCAGACTGCAAAGAGAACCACCCTATTTCAAGAACTTGTAAGATATCAATTTCCTTATTGTCCTAACAAAATCAAATGCTCAGACTGCAAAGAGAACCACCCTATTTCAAGAACTTGTAAGATATGAATTTCTTTATTGTCCTAACAAAATCAAATGCTCAGACTGCAAAGAGAACCACCCTATTTCAAGAACTTGTAAGATATGAATTTCCTTATTGTCCTAACAAAATCAAATGCTCAGACTGCAAAGAGAACCACCCTATTTCAAGAACTTGTAAGATATCAATTTCTTTATTGTCCGAACAAAATCAAATGCTCAGACTGCAAAGAGAACCACCCTATTTCAAGAACTTGTAAGATATGAATTTCCTTATTGTCCTAACAAAATCAAATGCTCAGACTGCAAAGAGAACCACCCTATTTCAAGAACTTGTAAGATATGAATTTCCTTATTGTCCTAACAAAATCAAATGCTCAGACTGCAAAGAGAACCACCCTATTTCAAGAACTTGTAAGATATGAATTTCCTTATTGTCCTAACAAAATCAAATGCTCAGACTGCAAAGAGAACCACCCTATTTCAAGAACTTGTAAGATATGAATTTCCTTATTGTCCTAACAAAATCAAATGCTCAGACTGCAAAGAGAACCACCCTATTTCAAGAACTTGTAAGATATCAATTTCCTTATTGTCCTAACAAAATCAAATGCTCAGACTGCAAAGAGAACCACCCTATTTCAAGAACTTGTAAGATATGAATTTCCTTATTGTCCTAACAAAATCAAATGCTCAGACTGCAAAGAGAACCACCCTATTTCAAGAACTTGTACGATATGAATTTCCTTATTGTCCTAACAAAATCAAATGCTCAGACTGCAAAGAGAACCACCCTATTTCAAGAACTTGTAAGATATGAATTTCCTTATTGTCCTAACAAAATCAAATGCTCAGACTGCAAAGAGAACCACCCTATTTCAAGAACTTGTAAGATATGAATTTCCTTATTGTCCTAACAAAATCAAATGCTCAGACTGCAAAGAGAACCACCCTATTTCAAGAACTTGTAAGATATGAATTTCCTTATTGTCCTAACAAAATCAAATGCTCAGACTGCAAAGAGAACCACCCTATTTCAAGAACTTGTAAGATATGAATTTCCTTATTGTCCTAACAAAATCAAATGCTCAGACTGCAAAGAGAACCACCCTATTTCAAGAACTTGTAAGATATGAATTTCCTTATTGTCCTAACAAAATCAAATGCTCAGACTGCAAAGAGAACCACCCTATTTCAAGAACTTGTAAGATATGAATTTCCTTATTGTCCTAACAAAATCAAATGCTCAGACTGCAAAGAGAACCACCCTATTTCAAGAACTTGTAAGATATGAATTTCCTTATTGTCCTAACAAAATCAAATGCTCAGACTGCAAAGAGAACCACCCTATTTCAAGAACTTGTAAGATATCAATTTCTTTATTGTCCGAACAAAATCAAATGCTCAGACTGCAAAGAGAACCACCCTATTTCAAGAACTTGTAAGATATCAATTTCCTTATTGTCCTAACAAAATCAAATGCTCAGACTGCAAAGAGAACCACCCTATTTCAAGAACTTGTAAGATATGAATTTCCTTATTGTCCTAACAAAATCAAATGCTCAGACTGCAAAGAGAACCACCCTATTTCAAGAACTTGTAAGATATGAATTTCCTTATTGTCCTAACAAAATCAAATGCTCAGACTGCAAAGAGAACCACCCTATTTCAAGAACTTGTAAGATATGAATTTCCGTATTGTCCTAACAAAATCAAATGCTCAGACTGCAAAGAGAACCACCCTATTTCAAGAACTTGTAAGATATGAATTTTCTTATTGTCCTAACAAAATCAAATGCTCAGACTGCAAAGAGAACCACCCTATTTCAAGAACTTGTAAGATATGAATTTCCTTATTGTCCTAACAAAATCAAATGCTCAGATTGCAAAGAGAACCACCCTATTTCAAGAACTTGTAAGATATGAATTTCCTTATTGTCCTAACAAAATCAAATGCTCAGATTGCAAAGAGAACCACCCTATTTCAAGAACTTGTAAGATATGAATTTCCTTATTGTCCTAACAAAATCAAATGCTCAGACTGCAAAGAGAACCACCCTATTTCAAGAACTTGTAAGATATGAATTTCCTTATTGTCCTAACAAAATCAAATGCTCAGACTGCAAAGAGAACCACCCTATTTCAAGAACTTGTAAGATATGAATTTCCTTATTGTCCTAACAAAATCAAATGCTCAGACTGCAAAGAGAACCACCCTATTTCAAGAACTTGTAAGATATGAATTTCCTTATTGTCCTAACAAAATCAAATGCTCAGACTGCAAAGAGAACCACCCTATTTCAAGAACTTGTAAGATATGAATTTCCTTATTGTCCTAACAAAATCAAATGCTCAGACTGCAAAGAGAACCACCCTATTTCAAGAACTTGTAAGATATGAATTTCCTTATTGTCCTAACAAAATCAAATGCTCAGACTGCAAAGAGAACCACCCTATTTCAAGAACTTGTAAGATATGAATTTCCTTATTGTCCTAACAAAATCAAATGCTCAGACTGCAAAGAGAACCACCCTATTTCAAGAACTTGTAAGATATGAATTTCCTTATTGTCCTAACAAAATCAAATGCTCAGACTGCAAAGAGAACCACCCTATTTCAAGAACTTGTAAGATATGAATTTCCTTATTGTCCTAACAAAATCAAATGCTCAGACTGCAAAGAGAACCACCCTATTTCAAGAACTTGTAAGATATCAATTTCTTTATTGTCCGAACAAAATCAAATGCTCAGACTGCAAAGAGAACCACCCTATTTCAAGAACTTGTAAGATATCAATTTCCTTATTGTCCTAACAAAATCAAATGCTCAGACTGCAAAGAGAACCACCCTATTTCAAGAACTTGTAAGATATGAATTTCCTTATTGTCCTAACAAAATCAAATGCTCAGACTGCAAAGAGAACCATCCTATTTCAAGAACTTGTAAGATATGAATTTCCTTATTGTCCTAACAAAATCAAATGCTCAGACTGCAAAGAGAACCACCCTATTTCAAGAACTTGTAAGATATGAATTTCCGTATTGTCCTAACAAAATCAAATGCTCAGACTGCAAAGAGAACCACCCTATTTCAAGAACTTGTAAGATATGAATTTTCTTATTGTCCTAACAAAATCAAATGCTCAGACTGCAAAGAGAACCACCCTATTTCAAGAACTTGTAAGATATGAATTTCCTTATTGTCCTAACAAAATCAAATGCTCAGATTGCAAAGAGAACCACCCTATTTCAA
Organism: Sepioteuthis lessoniana; assembly: GCA_963585895.1. Taxonomy (NCBI): domain Eukaryota; kingdom Metazoa; phylum Mollusca; class Cephalopoda; order Myopsida; family Loliginidae; genus Sepioteuthis; species Sepioteuthis lessoniana. The sequence goes on from OY757929.1 coordinate 31,733,092, forward strand.
GAACTTGTAAGATATGAATTTCCTTATTGTCCTAACAAAATCAAATGCTCAGATTGCAAAGAGAACCACCCTATTTCAAGAACTTGTAAGATATGAATTTCCTTATTGTCCTAACAAAATCAAATGCTCAGATTGCAAAGAGAACCACCCTATTTCAAGAACTTGTAAGATATGAATTTCCTTATTGTCCTAACAAAATCAAATGCTCAGACTGCAAAGAGAACCACCCTATTTCAAGAACTTGTAAGATATGAATTTCCTTATTGTCCTAACAAAATCAAATGCTCAGACTGCAAAGAGAACCACCCTATTTCAAGAACTTGTAAGATATGAATTTCCTTATTGTCCTAACAAAATCAAATGCTCAGACTGCAAAGAGAACCACCCTATTTCAAGAACTTGTAAGATATGAATTTCCTTATTGTCCTAACAAAATCAAATGCTCAGACTGCAAAGAGAACCACCCTATTTCAAGAACTTGTAAGATATGAATTTCCTTATTGTCCTAACAAAATCAAATGCTCAGACTGCAAAGAGAACCACCCTATTTCAAGAACTTGTAAGTTATGAATTTCCTTATTGTCCTAACAAAATCAAATGCTCAGACTGCAAAGAGAACCACCCTATTTCAAGAACTTGTAATATATACAAAAGAAAAAGGGAAATCATGGAGATGAAATATATGAGTTATAACATTTCTAGAAGCAAGGAAAATAGCGGAGTCCGATTGAAGGCGATGCATAAATTGTTGTCTCTATGATCTAGAAATGATAATAAAACGGATATTTCATTTTATCAGATATATTTACCAAAATAGCATGAAAATATTTTGAAATACTATCGGTTAAATTTGTTCAAAGGAATCGCCATTGGTTTCATTTACGGCCAACTGACGACTTCTGAATATTTTGCAATGGTCTTCTTGTTTAAATTGGTTAGTGATGCTATTATCTTTGCCTTTAGTTCATCTTTGGTGTTGCACGGAGTTTTGTTGGTCTCTCGCTTAGCCGCGCTCCGCACATGATAATCAAGGGGATTGCTGTCTAGGGACTTGAGTGGCCAAATGTTATAGATTATCTTGTCGCTTTACCCCAGTCTTGAGTCTGATGTCATGTAAGAAGATGAATGGAAGCATTTCTCATCAAAACGATCAGTTTTTTTGGTTTACGCGCTACCGTTTCTTCGTAATCACCATTGGACTCATTCAACACTTTTCTGTACGATCCGCAAATTAACACCCAAACACACTAAAATCTCCGTATTGTAGCTTCCGGTATGAATATTAACAGTACAGCGTGTGGTATAATGGTTATCGTTATAGGAAATGGACACAGCGACATGAGTTCAAACCCTAGACGAGACTGATTGCATTTCACATAGCACTAATACCCTTGGGAAAGGTATGAATCCAATTATTCTCCCTCCAGCTATGGCTAAATAGTAGGACAGACTAGGTTCTTCAGTCTTGGTTAGGCAACTAGTCTAGGAGAAGGAAAACTCTAAATCCAAACCTGTTAAACTCTGCTTAAAAATTGACCTTGTGTCATATCCTGCCCGAGCGGAGAAGTTGGTAAATATGGTACAGCATTTTTCCAAATTCCTGGAGTAGTGCAGTTTTCCTTACGGATAGTGCTCAACTGACTCTTGTACAGTAGACAAAGTACATGCGTGAAATCAGTAATTTAGAATAGTGACAATTTACCCATCGTACCAAGTATATGAAAGATAAAACGTACGTTAATGTATCACAGAGGGTGAGTTCAATCAGCAATATCAACAATCAACCAGATAAATACAAAGCTTTAAAAAAAAGAAAAAAAAAAAAACTACAGAGACGAGGACCAAACAACTGGGCAAAGTTTCAAGAACAGCTAAAAAAATTACACTAAGCTGAAATTCTACTTGGATTACCTTATTATCAATTTTTCTTTATACATTGTCGGATTACACTCCATTATTTACTTTCACTAAGCTGAAATCAAACAAAAGCAAAAAGAATCGGTAACAAACACCCATACCTTGCCCCTACCAAATATCTAAAGAAAACTCCAAATTTCCAACTAAAATAAATACCCCCAATCAGAAAAAGCATCGATACACCTATTAATTCCCAAAATAAATCCAGAACCATCTTATCAAAGTAAAATACCTTCTAATCACCTCAACCAAACTCAAACCATCACCCAATCCAAAATATGTCGTGCTTGAACAACAACTAAACAAAAACAACTGAAAATGTTTTAAAAAACCTTCATTAGATTAATCAAGAGGCCCCTCAACATAAAAAAACAAAATGAAAAAAACTTTAAAAAAAATATTAAAGATCATAAATGCAAGCAGAGACAATGTAGCTCCCAAAGATGAAAACATAATAAAACCAAAAATCTAATTTTAAAATGTTAAAAAGACCTTCATCATCTTAATCAAGAGGCCCCTCAACATCAAAAACAAAATGAAAAAAAAAAAAACTTTAAAAATAATATCAAAGATCGTACATGCAAGCAGGGACAAAGTAGCTCCCAAAGATGAAAACATAATAAAACCAAAAACCTAATTGGATCTGAGAATATAGAAACTATAGAAAATGAAACAGATAGCTTGGTTGTAAACTTTAAATCGGTAGGTGCTTAAAAAATGAATCGTCTACGAAGCAAGGTCATTCACAAAGTTTACACCTCAGAAGCAAAATTGGTTACTGAACTGTATTTCACGCTCTAACAATTCATTTAATAACAAAAATATATACCAAGAAACTCTTCACTTACAAATCGTTTATAACCCCCCCCCCCAAAAAAAATCCCCCAAACCAAGGTTTGGCATTAAATAACCCACCAGGGTTGACATGCCATTAAACAATATCAAAGCGTGTCAATAGATGTTATTTTGGAGTAGAGTTTGTTTGGTGGCTGAAGTAATTACGTATTTTCCATCAGTGTCAGAGAGCGGTGTTCTAGTTTAGGGAAAAGTAAAGATTTTGAATGTTGATATTTAATCACTTTTCTTTCTATCATACACTGCTAAATTGTTCGATGGAATAAAAATGCTAAGTGAGTGTCTTCTCGTAGAGACATTTGATTCGTGGCAGACCAAATTACAACAGACTGAAAAAAAAAAGAGTTCATATTTATTTGAGCGAACTAGCACAGAAAAGACAGGACATACAGAGTTCCTACGTCAGGGACAAAGTAACATCCATCCTGATGGCATATCAACCTTCGTGGGTTATTTAGTGCAAATCCATCCTTGTAGAAGAACAGTAGTGGTACTATTTAAACTAAAGCTACTGGTGGGACAACAGGGTTCATACATTTCCCAATGGTATTTAATCCGAAAGTGAACGAAATAGCGCGACTGGAGTTCGAACTTGCTTACTTCGAGGCAGCAATCCAGCACGTTAGACATGACGCCACGAAAACGTATCCCTGTTTACATCGTTTTTTTTTTATCCACGGATCTTTCTCTCGGCTGTACCTGTAGTCCTTAGAATTACCTTCTGAAAACTCTGTACAATTTGAAGCTATCGAAAGTGACAACAACATTTGGTTCAACAACAGCAATTCGATTTGAATAACGTGGTAACGTAACAACAACAACAACAACAATGACACACTCACACACATACATATCATCATCATCATCATCATCATGTCACGCCGCCAGCACGGATATCCCTAACCCTCTCTCGCCACTTCTCTCTATCATTCATCGCCTCCAGCAGGTCTTCAGGGTTACATCCTGTGTCCTCACAAAGTTGCTGTATGTAAGTTCGTGCTGGTCGTCCTGCTTTTGCACATCCATATGTGGGGGTCCACAGGAGTACATCGCTTATGAGCTCGTCCTTGCTTCTCCAGCAGTGTCCCGCGTGTCTGGTTCGTCGAACTTGTATAGTTTTCGTGATGGTGGGCAAGTGTCCGTATAGTTGGTGTCTCGTGGGGTGTTGTCGCCAGGACTTGTTCAATACTGCTCTCAACATTCTTGTGTAATTTCCGTCTAGTTTCCTCTCCAGCCGCTTAGTTAGCGTCCATGTGGTGCATCCATATAGCAGTATCGACACAACCGCTGCCTGGAAGAAACTGCGTTTCATTTTATCGGTTAGGTCCGACTTCCATATGATCGAGAGCCTATCGATAGCTGTCCATGCCTTCGTCAGTCGTGTGTCGATGTCTTTTTCGGTTGATGAGACGCTACCTACATATACTGGGAACAAAATCTTTTGAAAGGACATTTCTATAGACTCTCCAAAAATAGAAGTCTCCCAATTTACTCATGATTTCGTGTCATTCAAGAACTAATTCACTTCTGTTTGTTTATTCATTTGTCTAAAGAAACTTGTGCCGATTGTATTAATGGAATTCCGTTTATGTTCCGAAGATTTTTTGTTTCTTTCTTTTCGCTTCTTTTCTTCTTTTTTCGCTCTTCGCTTTTACATTAAAAGACTGACACTATGATGGACGGTGGCTGTATAAAAAGTGGGATTATCGGTAAGATTAATGCTTGGTAGTTCGTTTTAGGAACGATATGAATTATTAAAGTTATTACTTTGAACATGTGTTGGTTGGTATAACGGCATGATGGGATCTTGGGAATAGAGGTTGGAGAGAGGCGGCTTTGAGCCTTGAGGCTAGAATCTGTCTCGTTGGGTGAGATTCTATTATAGATAAAACTATGTTCTCAGAGAGAGAGAGAGAGAGAGAGAGAGAGAGAGAGAGAGAGAGAGAGAGAGAGAGAGAGAGAGGTGGTGGTTGTAAGTGTCGGGAATGAATGAAAATAATGGAATCAAATACAAAACGAACACAGATAAACAAACATCTCTCTTTCTTTCTTATCCCTACGCTTGTTCGCTCGCTCTACACACTCATAGAAACATTCGTCTCGGATGTATACACTATATATATCCATCCTTCTAGATACCAGTTCACAGTTAGCACAAACGTTTTCTGAACACACACACAGACACACACGCACACGCACACACACTGACGTTTAGTCACCTTATATATATATATATATATATATATATATATATATATATATATATATATAATGTCCAAATAGATTCACACTTATTGTGCAAATGTAACTTATTGTGCAAATGTAACTATCTCAAACAACCAAGAAGACTGTTATATTGAACTGAGTTTAGCCTGCTACAACGTCACAGTATTATTGCAACAAACATTTTGCTTTTAGACTTATATTTTGGGAACAAATTGCCAAATGAGATTAAAAATACCAATAGTGTAAAATAAAATTAAAATTGAATCGGATAATTTTGGAAATAATAGTATGAAAACGAATTTAAGTGTGCAATATTCGGGAACAATTTGATGAATTACTTAAAATTTGATTTGTATATAGATATGGTATTAATAGTGTATATGTTCTATGCAAAGAGCTTTTTAAAAGGTTGATATAAAAAATATAGTAAAAAAAGGGGATAGATGCATAAGAAGATATAGCAAACACTTAATAAATAATAATAAAATCAAATGTATTACACTCTCGCACTATTGGCACAACGAGATCATTATCAATCTACAATAGACGCTCTATATCTTAAATATAAGAGCCAAGGATTATTCTGTCAGTTTTTTGGGCTGTAAAGATTTCCTGGCTTTCGAGAGAGAAATGCTACAAATGTAGATCAAAACTGAACAAAACCTTTTTTTATGGCTGTAATTCAAGTACTTGGAACGACCATTGGTCTTTACTTTCTTGATAAGATCCACATTTGCGGTATTTTACTGAGCAGCAGAGCAGGTAAGGCTTCATAAAAATCTCAATAAACAATCCTTGCCTGTCATAATGAAACGAGAATCTACTGGCTAAATACACATTATATATATATATATGTATGTATATGTACATACATATGTATATAAATTTATATATGTATATCTATAAATGCGTATATATATATATATATATATATACATAGATGAATTTATATATATATATATATATATATATATATATATATATATATATATATACGTTTGTATGTATGTATATATATATAATTGTATATATACAAATATGTATATATAAATTCATACATGCAAATTAATTTATATATACATGTATAAAAATTTATCTCTCTCTCTATATATATATAGTGATAAAAATTTATATATATAGATATATATATACATATCTAATAATTTATATATACACTTAAATGCATATACAAATATATATATATATATATATATATATATATATATAAAGTAAATATATATATAAATATATGTATATATATATATATTCATGTATATAAATCTATGCGTATATGTATAAATATCTCTCTCTATATGTAAATATATAAACTTTCATATATATATATATATATATATATATATATATATATATATATATATATTAAGTCTTTGGTATGTCTCGACCTGGGATAGCTCTCCCGAGCTATTGGCGAACACTTTACCCACAAGGCCTATATGTACATATATATATATATATATATATATATGAAAGTAGTAAGTAAAGTTGGCGGCCGTAGTCAAGTATGACCCAAAGGCTCCTTTTCCTGGATATATATATATATATATATATATATATATATATATATATATATACTTCTCAATAATTAAACATTTTTTATTATAAATAAATTATATGATTAAATTAATTCAAAGAGTATGAAGCATTAGATTTTTATATAATATATACATGTCCGTGTGTGTGTGTGTGTGTGTGTGTGTGTGTGTGTTTATTCATCAATTAATCCGTCATCTAATGAAGAAGTGTTTATTTTATATATAATCGTGATATTTATCAATGCACTAAATTCCTTTGTGAATATCAGTTACGTTATGCTGGGAGAAATCAGCTAATTTCAGCTAATAATGACATGTCAAGTAAGGTTTATATATATATATATATATATATATATATATATATATATATATATATATATATATATATATTATAAGAGTGTTGGTTGTCACTAAATCACTTTGTGGGTATGTGTCGAACCAAGTGCAATATAATATGGAGAGTGCTCAATATCTAGGATAGAGCTATAATGTAAAGAGGATCGAAAGGGACACATTTCTGTCACATCAAAAAATGCATACGCATTTTGGTAATACTTACTGTAATCATTATCTGAATGTTAATTAGATATTTTACAACAAATAATAAATATAACTGTTAAGAAAGAAAAGTGTAAGATATTTACGTTTAAATGACGCTAGAAATGTTCAAAAGAGTTTTCTTCGTTCTGCAGCACCAAGTAGGTTAGCTTGGGAATATAAACATCAACTTGTGTATAGACCGTAAAAGTAAGTAAAGTTGTCTCCCTTTAGTCGAGGGCGACCGGAAGGCTCCCTTTTCGATAGCTACAACAATGAGGTGTAGGGGAGGGCACTTACTCCTTTCCCTGGATTGCTCCACTTTACCCTCAATACGTACCTTATATTGCTGAGTGTTAAGCAAGGAGGTATTAAGTACCATTTTTAAAGTCTTTATTATGAGGCGACCTGGATTGAACCCAGGTCTCTCAGATCATTGGCGAACACTCTACCCACTAGACCAATGTGAGTTGACGAGAATTGTTTGACAATAATAAGAGATACCTAATTGTAACCATTCCATATTTATTTTAACCGTCTACAAACAAATGACATAATCATTGTTTGAGGGCATCTAAAATAGATATGGAAATCTCATTCAATACTTGCATTTTGGTTAATTCAATGTATATTCTAAATTAATAAAATTTATATCTATACTTATTGCAATAAAGGTTAAATGGATGTTTCATTGAGTTTACTATATAGGATTGACACTCTTATATTTTAAATGGCCGTCGCTGACCGCGAGATGCAAAAAAGTTCTAGAAAAATAGGATCCATTATTCACTTGTTCTCGAAACAAAAGGCAGTAGACGTCGGTAAATTAATTAGTTTCGGGAAACTACTGGCCAAAGAAATCACCTGCCTTGTGTTTCCAACTACGTCCGCGTATTTAATTTTGTCCTGCGCAAAAACAACATTGGAGTGTAAATACTCTAACTATACAATTTTACATGTTTCCTTAAAATAATTTCATTATAGTTCAGAAAATCTAAAATTTGGTTTATAATGGTTTAATTGGTGTTCGTTACAACAAAATAACAGCAATACTTAAATAATTTTGCGATTGCATCGTACTTATAATATATATCAAAACATTTAATGCACGTTCAATTTTTTCTTAACATGAATTTTAACTAATAGTAAAAGTGATCTTCTAAGATGGAAGATGCAAATTAAAATGGTTTATTTTGAAATTAAAGCAACGAATGATAAACTATCAAATGTTTCTAATAAGAGCGATCATGTGACAGAAAGAATACATTCATTATGAAAATGCAACTTTGGCGGCACATCCCATGTTCTTCATTGAATACGTTGAAGGGGCTTTATTTATCAAAGTTAAAATAACAACCTTGCAACATCGTCGGAAGTCTCCATTACATAGAGATAAATAATGAAAATATGTAAATTTGCCTGTTTTTATATAGAAAATAGGTTAATTTCTAAATTTCATTATCCAGAGCTCAAAAGCAAAGTTTGAAGGAAATAAGGACCATTTTCTCTACTTTTACAAAATAAACAAATAAGAAATAGAACATACGATGCAGGAATAAAATTTGTGTTACATAGTGTAATCATTGCTGTTATTGATTAACAAATAAAACATGTATTCATTTTTGGAATTCAATGAAAATCTACATATTCCTCATATTTTCTCTCCTTACGCGGGTTCATTTGTCTACATCAGTGATAATTTACTAAGCTTTTTGCTTAGATGTGGCACATCAGTGCTTATTGATAATATGATCTCTCTCTCTCTCTCTCTCTCTCTCTCTCTCTCTCTCCCCTGCACACTATCGTGGTGTAGTCGTTATCGTCGTAGGAAATGGAAACGGCGACACGAGTTCAAATCCTGGACGAGACTGATTGCATTTCACATAGCACTAATACCCTTTGGGAAGGTATGAATCCAATTATTCTCCCTCCAGCTATGGGTAAATAGTAGGACAGACTAGGTTCTTCAGCCTTGGTTAGGCAACTAGTCTAGGAGAAGGAAAACTCTGAATTCAAACCTGTTAAACTTTGCTTAAAAATTGACCTTGTGTCATATCCTGCCCGAGCGGAGGGGTTGGGTAAATAGTATCATTTTTCAAATGGAAAATTAATTATTGTAATGAAATATAAAGTTTAGTTTCCATTGTTTACGATATTAAACCTTTCCTTATGTTTCATAGAACGCACTCTTATACTTAATCGAAGCATTGAAAGACGTGCAAAACCAATTAGCAAAATCGGCAAAGAGGTTTCGATCTCGAAGAAGAGTCGACAGAGTATTCTGTCCTAATGATTTTCGGAAAGCATGAACTTCAAAAGTTTCACTTAATTCTTCACATTCAACCACAGCACCAACATATGGAAAATAAAACTGAAATCACTTCGACAGTTAGGAGCTAACTGACCTTCTTCAGACCTAAAATTGCCCCTCCTCCCCTCATAAAAAACGTGAAAGTTTCGTACTCAAAAAAGGCTGAAGCACATTCATGACTTTCTACATTAACATACTACTTTGACAATAACAAATGACATATCCATAGATACATTCTTATGTTTTCATATACAGAGACACGTGTTTTCTACTGGGTCCTGTCAAGGTAAACTATAGGAGTAACAGCTTTTTTTATAGCTACTGCTCACACAAGAGAGGTAAGTAAGTAAAGTTGGCGACGGTAGTCGATGGTGACCAGAAGGCTCCCTTTTCAATAGCTACTACACCGAGGTGTAGGAGAGGGCGCTACTCCTTTCCTTGGATTGCTCCAATTTACCCCTGATACTTACCTTATATAGCTGAGTGTTAAGCTAGGAGGTATAAAGTACCATTCTTAAAGTCTTTGGTATGACGCGACGTGGGATTGAACTCAGATCTCACGGATCATTGGAGAACACTCTACCCACTAAGACTATAAGCAGGTTTAATATAAGAAAATGTGGCGATCGTAGTCGAGAGCGACCCGAAGGCTCCCTTTTCAATAGCTACTACACCGAGGTGTAGAGGAGTGTGCTACTCCTTTCCCTTATCAAGAGAAAAAAGATTGCTCACAAATGTTGTTACTAACTCTTCTATTCTTCACCAACCAACGTGATATGCCAGTGACAAAACGTTCAGTGAAACTTTTGGATAACGGATTCAGATTTTTCCTGAGTAATTTATACGAAGTGAAAATTAAAAGTCTCAGTTGGAATTCGAACCGTTTTCCGTATCACTTGTCAGACAATTAAAACATTTAAAAAAGAACTTAGAAAACAAAACTAAAAACAGAAAAAAATTGGGAAAGGTTTTGAAATATTTAAAAAAAATACATTTAGAAAAAAAATTGCGTTCGGTTTCTTTAATTTTTCTGTGTAGATAAAAAGCTCGCTTATTCAATTCTTAAAATTTTATTTCTTTTTACGACGATTATTCAACAATATATGTATTTACCCAACCCCTCCGAACGCGTAAGATGTGACGTGAGTACATAGTTTAATTGTCAAAAACATTTCTATTTCAAGCCATTCAGTTTATTCAAAAAGTTCTAATTCAGCTAATTCAGTTTAGTATAAATATAGATTTTGTTTACACACGGTTAAATGTCAAAACAGTTCTATATTAAACTATTCAGTTTAGCGTAAATACAATTTCATTGTCAAAAAACAGTTCCATCTCAAACAATTCAGTTTAGCATAAGCACGCAGTTTAAATGTAATTAGAGTTTAATTGTCAAAAACATTTCTATTTCAAGCTATTCCGTTTAGTCAAACAGTTCTAATTCAAACAATTCAGTTTAGCATAAGTATGCAGTTAGTTCTATTTAATCCACAGATAGGGCCCTATCAGGTGCTACCATTCCCGGCCAGAGTGGACCTGGGAGCAATGGCAATGATGAGGTACTCTGCATTCCCCAAAGATCCAGCATCACTGGAACCTCACCATCAGATTGTTTAGTGTCATATCCAGGACACTCGTTGGGGGAGGGTCTTACCCCTCTGTATAGGTGCAGTCGGTGTATTCTACAGCTCCAGCCGACCGGGCAAGCTTATTGTTAGAAGGATGGCTTCTTTGCGATTATTTTGATATATATACTATATCATTTAAGTTATATCATTTAAGTCTGTTAATAGACTTAAAAAGGATAATCCAAATTTAAGTTAATATATATATATATATATATATATATATATATATATATATATATATATATATATATATATATATATTCAAATTATTACTCCTTGAACAACGGTTAAAAAGAAATAGATTTCTATTCAAATCTATCTGAAAAGCCAGTTGATGAGCTGGTAAAATAAATTCATAGTGGAGTATATATATTAATTTTATTGTTTTTAATTATATATATATATATACATATATATATATATAATTAAAAACAATAAAATTAATATATATATATATATATATATATATATATATATATATATATATATATATATATATATATGTATGTATATTGTCAGTTCAGATTTTGAGGGACATAGCTTTGCTATAGACATTTGGTTAACCGTGGTGTATGCCAATGGCAACATATTTTTCTCATATTTATTCACAGTTGAAGCGGTATGACTCCATATTTCAAATATTCTGCCAGAACGTCTTATTCAGTCGCTATCACCTTCACAAATTCGCTGGTATTCATTCTGATAAAAGTTTCCAGCAACCCAATTTATACAAGCAATATAATATCATACCATTCATTGGGAATAGAAACAAAGCCTTAGATACAATTCTTGAAGAAGAAATCAATTATGATCCTATTTTAGTAGTATGAAAATTGGGCAGTACGTGTTTGTTATCAAATTCTGACCCATTTTATTTAAGTAGAGTTTAGTTCGATTGCTCAAATGGAGAGAAATCCTATATTAAAAGTGTGTTGCGTCAATCTTCGAAGTATGGAAAAGTAGCTTGCAATGGTTATTACTATATACAGTCAAATAGAGAAAAATGCTGTGTAAGAAGATTGTATTGTATCAGTCTTCCAGGTTGGGTGGGAGGAATATACTTTGATGCTTATGAATCTTATCCAAGAAAGGCATAGTGCCAAATGGGATGTAGAAGTAGTTAAGATTAATTTAGCATAATGTTACAATTGTCGGAGATAGAACTCACTAGAACAAGCCGTAAACAAGTATTTGGAACACTGACCAGACAAAGACAAAAAACACATGATAGTCTGAAGATCTAGAAAATATGTCACAAAGAGAAGAATTGAAAATTTTAGTTCCGTGATCGTTTGCTACGCCATATTTGCATCGTGTATAGAAGCGTTGTCACATAACAAAATCAATCATTAATTTTTATGTTAAAAAAATCCTTTCTTTTAATGCATCCATAAAACGAGTCAGTATCTCTCTGTAGTGTTACGAGATTTCCTTCGTTTTGAATTCTCTTTAATCCAATTTTCATCGCCTGTGACAATCTTGCTTGAAAACGACTTTTTTTTGGGCCGAACAAAGAGAGAAAGAAGAGTTTAAACTCTGACCGATGTTTTATAAGTTCATCTGGAATCCATTTTCGTAGCTCCTGAATTCGTTCCAACGCTTGAAACAACGCGTTACAGTTGATAGCACAAGCAATAAAGAAATAAGGAAACCTCAACGATACTTTTAAGATTTCCCAAACATTGTGAAAAAGATATCACTTTTATATCAATTGAATAATTACTGTGCTAAATACCCTTGAGACAAGATTAGAGGAATTGGAGACCCAAGTGATGAGGCCAGTAAGAACGCTCTGGTGATTCGAAAATTGACGTCATTTGATCCCTAGCGACAACAAACAGTCATCTGGTGTGAATATAAAGATATAGAAACCATGATATTGTCACGAGGAATTCACCAAAGAATTTATGAAATTATTAAATTTGAATGTAACGGTTGCTGCTAAACAGAAAACACTTTCAAATATAGGCTGTCTCAATATACATGGGACCCATGTGACTGTTAATAACTCTACTGATAATAATTTGCATTCTTTTATGTTTCAGATTTGAAAATAGTATACAATAACAACTATTAATCTTTGATCACAATGCTTTGGACATGAGAGGAAAATATTTTGCGTCACTACTTATTTGGAGACAAAATATGATAATGATTTATTAGTGAGACAAGAAGCTAAAAGAAAAAAAAAAGATTGCATGTCCTGAAATCTGATATAATAACAATAAAAAAAAAACATTGATTTGATGTCTCTAGTTTGAAGGATGCATTTTTTACAGGACGTGTTCCAAATGACCGCAATTGCACTTGTCTCAGTAATAAATCATTATCATATTAATGGGTTGCATCTATTTTGAGACACCCAGTAGTTTTGCTAAATGACTGGAAAGAATTAGTCAACCGGAAGAAAATAAGATAATGAGAGTTGCAATATTGTTTAATTCGGCAATAATAGTGAGGAAAGTGCTGAAGATTTTAAAAGACCAGGAAGTTTGATTCATGTCTTTCCTCGAGGAGATAAGTATGAAGTGAACAGATGCTGTCTCATTGAATTCAATTCGCAGATCCGGCTTACTGCTAGACACCTTATCATTAACACACACATAAGAATTCAACGTTATCCAAAAAGGATCTATTAGTTCTGTCTTGACCTCTTATTTAAAGAATCCTTCTCTTAGTTTCTGGGCGTTGCCAAGCCCCAAGTCAAGATGAATTTGAGCATACAATTTATCATGTTTTATAAAAGCGCGAAAATGTGCTAGTTCCTAACAAGAGGTTAAGATTCTGGACATAATCAACATCAGTAACGTTATTCCAGGTCCTCCACAGATGGTTTGGGACCTGATCGGGGTTATATCATGTGTCCCAACTTCAGACAAGTGGTTGATATAAAGTAGGATTCGGTTGCAGGTAGGGCTGACCTTCTCCGATCTGTAGTTAATCTTTTTTTCTGTTCGCATCCGCACCAAGAACCAGTATGGGCCACAAATTGATCGGTGTACAATCTGCAATCGTCAGTTTTCACCCACCTTTCCCGCCTAGTTTGCTTGATCGTCTGCTTATCCAAATATATGATCGTTACTTCTTATCAGTATTAGACATTCCAAACAAGGGTTAAATTTATATCAATACCTATACGCTTCTCGGGCTTTTGTAAGCCATAAGACTAATTTCAGTTTTCTTTGGTATGCTAAATTCATGTCAACTTCAATTAGTTCAAAAACTGAATATCTTCACAATATCAGCTACAGTATCGATCTTTTTTCATATTACGCCTCTTTATTGAAAGCAAATCTCTTTATCTACTTTTTTTAACGAACTTTCGGCTGAAAAATAAAACAAAATACAGTTGAAACAACCATCAATCAGTTTTATTCAAGGGTTGTGAGAAGAACAACCTTAGAACTGAGTTACGTTTTAAATACCTAAGTTTGAGGTCGGCGTTCAAATATTTTTCAGATTTTCGAGGGAGGCAGATCAGCCTTTCTTTCTAGAAAGATTGACGCTGTACAATCTTTCTCGTCTTATTTACCCAACATTTTTTTGTTCTGTATTAAGTTAAGATTAGAAAATATTTGTGCAATTCTCATGGATGTGAGAAGTTGGTGTTTGAGTTCAGATCAAGGGCCAGGAATTTGAATACTTCTTTTCTAGATCATCGATATGAGAAAAATTAGTGTAATGTAGTCTTCTTTATTTTCTCCTATAGAGACTTGGGTTATACTAATTCAAAGGTTGTAAGTATCAACCTGTGATATAAGATGCAACAATTGAATTACCATATTCTACTTTCGTCATGGTTATATGAGCGTGAATAATTCAATTCCTTTATCTATTTCTCATGATATAAAGATGAATAGTCGCGTGCGCATTTTTACGTCTTTCAGAATATTGTGTTTTGCATTTCCGTTGTTCAATCAAGCAAGACGTAATAGTAATGTTAAAGATCTTTGCAAAGAGCCTCACTATCCAGGCATGTACTATTTAGTGACTGCATTTCTTCTCGACTTTTGCCATCCCTATCATTCATCGCTCCTTGGCTACATTTTGTATCCGCAAAAACCTAATATATATATATATATATGTGTGTGTGTGTGTGTGTGTGTTTGCATGTGTGTGTATGTGTGTGGGTGTATATGTGTTGTATATGTTTGCGTGTATGTGTGTGTGTGTTTGTGCGCGTGTGTATGTGTGTGGGTGTATGTGTGTGGGTGTATGTGTGTTGTATATGTTTGTGTGTATGTGCGTATTGTATATGTATGTGTGTGTTTGTGCGTGTGTGTGGTATATATATATATATATATATATATATGTGTGTGTGTATGTGTGTGTGTGTGTGTGTGTGTGTGTATGCGTGAAAGAGAAGTACAACTGCTCATTTGTAGGGTGCTGTGTTCCCCGGATTTGTTCAAAACAGCACGTAGAATTCTTGTGTAGTTCCCATCTAGGATTTTCTCCTTGAGTTTCGTTAAAGTTCAGTTGGTGCAACCATAAAGCAAGCCGAACAACACATCCTGGGCATTGTAGGTGACGTAAGGACGAACTCATAAGTGAAGTTCTCCAATGAACTACTTCACATAGACACACCAATATGGACCGGCCAGCAAAGACTTCCATATATCATTTTTGTACAGACACAGGACCAACCAGAAGCAATGAACAATAGAGAGAGAGAGAGAGAGAGAGAGAGAGAGAGAGAGAGGGAGAGAGAGAGAGGGGGGGATTTCGCACTATCAGGAGGATTTGATACTGATGATGATGATGATGATGATGATGGTATGTATTTTGTTATTATAAGCATGCATTTCAACTTATTTCAAAATGGTCTTGAAAAGTAGGAAAGAGGGAGTTCTCGTGGTGTTGTGGCTAACGTGCTCGACCGTGACATCGTTGTAAGCGGGTTCGAACACCAATTGCGCCGTTACGTTCACTTTCGGACGAATATCCTTGGGAAAAGTATAATCCTTCTTATTCTCCCAGCAATGGTTTAAATGGCACCACTACTGTTCTACAAGGATGGCTTCGGCATTAAATAACCCATGAAGTTTTATATACCTTTAAACAAAAAGAAAGCAAGGAACACTGGAAAATAGGGGTCTTGTAGCCGGGAATTAATGCAAATCTCTTCGACTGAACAGGCCGATTAAATATAGTTTTGAAATAACGTTGTCAACGCAAGTGATTTTTCACACCAGCATATTTGTACTCTTTTTTGGAGGCAGGAGAAGACTAACAATCTCCGTCACAAACTATCTCATCACTGGCATGCCGTGATGGCTGACGAAGAGATGGGGTAAGTGAGCACTGAAACATTTTTAGCTAAATATGTTTAAGTTATAAAGTGAAGCACTGTTTTAAAAATTTCACACATCTAAAAATGTTGTGCAGAAGAGACAAGGGAAAATATGGCTATTTTGCAGGGGATTTTTTTTTCTATGCACTGATTTATGTGTACTGATGTGAAATGATTTCAGTAGCTCGACGGGGGAACTGGCAGATGAAAACCAGAGCTCTGATCAGATTGGACAAGTAAACTTTCTCTCTTTCTGATCGTTAGACTAGAAAGCGGGAAAAATGGGAAGGGCATTGCAAGTACACTAGATCTGCAGTTTATACTGGGCTAACCAAAACAATTCTGTTTTTACAACCACACACACACACACACCCACACACACACACACACACACACACACATATATATATATATATATACATACACACACACGTACATTCACTGGCCCACTCTGCTGGGGCTACAGAATATAAGGACTGCATCTCTGCAGAGGGGTAAGACTTCCCCAACGAGTGTCTTGGTATTTGACACTGAACAATCTGATGGTGAGGCTCCAGTACTGCTGGAGCTTTGGGGAATGCAGAGCACCCCTTCATTGCCATCGCTCCCTGGTCCACTCTGGGCTGGAGCGGTAGCACCTGATAGGATCCTATCTATGGGTTGAATAGGACTAAATAATGTACTTATGCTCAATTGAATTGTTTGAAATAGAACTGTTTTTGACATTTAAACTGTGTACTTACGTTAAACTGAATTGTTTTTAAAATAGAACTGTTTATATCTATAAAAATGGATTTGGCATTAAGTAACCTATAACGATTGATATGCCATAAAACCAAACTAAAACAAAACCAAAACAATTTTATCGGCATTAGTAGCGCTCATGTTTAACTAACTTTATTAAAAAAAAGATCGCTTCTGACTAAGATTTGTCAAGTCAACATGTGCTTTGAAAAATGTAAAAAATTTGTTTTGTTTTATTGATTCTAACATTGAAGATAGAAAGGTTTGGCTTTATGGCTTATCAACCATTGTTGTTTATTTAATACCAAATCCTGTTTTTGAATACATATTAATTATATGATTTGTAAACCTATTTTAAAGATACACTCAGTCAACTGATCAAACAGTTCTATTTCAAACAATTCAATTTAGCTTAAGTCAATAAAGTTAAATGTTTCCAAGTATTGCAATGTATCACTAACAATTCAATTAAACATCAGTCATTTGTTTACACATAGTTAAATGATCAAACAGTTCAATTTCAAGTAATCCAGTTTAGCATAAGTCATTTTGTTTTTACTCAGTTTAAATGTCAAACAGTTCTATTAGACTCACAAATAGGACCCTATCAGGTGCTTCCACTTCGGGCCAGAGTTGACCAGGGAGCAATGGCAATGAAGGGGTACTCCACATTCCCCAAAGCTCCAACATTACTGGAGTCTCATCATGAGATTGTTTAATGTTACATCCAGGACACTCGTTGCGGGAGTCTTATCCCTCTGCAGAGAAGCAGTCAGTGTATTCTGCGTTCTTAGCGACTTGGCTAAGATTTGTTGGGTGTTGTCGACTATAACTTCTTTCCAGAGAACCAAAGAATTCATTAAAAATCTATTGCTTACCATTTAGACTTATTAAAAGCAACAATAAACAAAACGTATCTAAAATTAGTTAACATTTCATTAATGGTCGGGAAAGATTGTTACTGCGTGAATATAAAGATTTAAATCATACATCATATTTGCCAGGAATTGCAACTTCAGATTAACCTCTATTTCGCTTTTTACAGAATTCACTTCATGAAAAGTTTCAATATTTTGAAAGACTTCAAAAAGTGATTAAAGTCGTTCTTTGCAAAGAAAGATGAAAACAATTCAGCGAGAATGAAATTAATTTGCTTTAAAAATGGCAGAAACTGAACCTTTTTTTCTGTAAGGAGGCTCGAGGCATTCAGCAAAAAAAAAAAAGAAAAAAAAAAATATCCGCGAACTGAGTTCGAATTTCGGCTGAGGTAGTTCACTTAGCTCTAATAGCTTTCAGAAAGACATGAATTCGCCTGTCTTTGTGCTCAGTCCTATCAACATGTATTTTGACAAAAAAGTCTCGACACTGGAACTGTTTGATGAATGAAAAGAGTGAATGAGTGAATATTTGAACAAAATCACTCCCCGATATCTACCTTTATCGTTAAGAAGAAGTAACATAAAAATGCTGGTACACTCATTGTAAACCTTTATTGGAGTCAGAAATAAGTGTGTGTGTGTGTGTGTGTGTGTGATAAGGAAAAGTTTGGGAGCGAGTAGATTTACTCTGTTCATGAGGGAGTCAAATTCCAAAAACTATTGTCACTCACCAGGATCAAGGCTTATTAGATACACACTCATACATACGCAGAGAGACGGGAGCATGTTGACGAGGGATAGAGAATGCGAATTTTGGAGTCGGAAGTTTGATTGCCGTGGACTTCTAAGAAAGAAGATTTAATGGCGGACAATGATACCCTGTTCTGAACTATGTCTTCTCTTGAGGAGAAGCGGAAAAAATAGATGAGATCTTATGAAGAACCATAAAATATGAACTGATTGGCCTGACCGGTGTCTACACAACTCAAGTAGCGCAGCTGTAAGACAGCGAAATGACTGTCGTTATCAGGAACACTTGCCTCTATAAGTTTCTCGGTTAGAGACGTCAGTTTTTAGACCAAGTGCCGTGTAGGAATGATCACGGTAAACAGCACTGAACGGTAATCTGTTTATAAAATACTACTAATAAAATAAATCAAAATTAGTTTTTAACTTGTAAAGTGTTTTTGTTGATATTTTTATTACTTTGTAAATTCATGGATCCCGTTTATTTTTTGCCACTATAACGTTTCAGGTGGTACATTGTATACCCTTCTATATCTGTATGGAGAGATGGGTAAAGAATCAATACTTCTACTACAACTACTTCGTCGTTACTAATTTACACCCCCGATCTGCAAAAAATTAAAAAGCCCCCCCCCAAAAAAAAACAAAAAACAAAAACAAAACAACCCCCCCAAAGAACAAACAAACAAACAAACAAACAAACAACCCTAAAATCAAAACGAAACAAAACAATAACCGACGGAATTCCAGTTTGCACGAATCAATGAAACAAATGGCTTCTCCTTTTCCCATACGGATTATACAATACAAAATGGCGGAAGATCTATAGTAAAAAAATCGTGGTAATAGTAAAAGCAATAGAAGATGATAAGATCAATTGCCCAGAAAACTCTTGGAATGATAATAAATCATTTCAGAATTACCTAAAACCTTTGAATGTATCAAATAAAACGTTTTGTAAAAATAAAAACGCTAAAATGAATGAGATCAATTGTACCAAACTTAAAATGATAAGGATTAAACAGAAAATTACAGATGCTAACTTAGAAATTCATTTTTACTTAAACCTAACTCTTAGTTATTTAAAAAAGCAACTTCTTCACTGTCGATTTCTTTAAGATATCATCAGAGGTCAAAGATCACAAAGAGGGTTAAGTTTTGGTCAGTCTACAGAAGAAATTGATGGTGACAAGTGGCTGATAAAAGGAGCGACCTGTAACGACATATTCGGGTGGAAAAGTTAATCAAATATTTCTTTTTTTTGTATTATTTCAGTGTTTAACTTGCGTCAATTACGATAATAATAAGTAATATTAAATGTTGATAAATCAATAAATTAAATATTGATAAATAATATTAAATTTGTAATGAATAATACCAACAAAAATATTTGTCACTATTGATGTTTTAATGGTTAATGTACTGGACTGCGGCCTCGAAGTAAGCGAGTTCGAACCCCAGTCGTGCTATTACGTTTACTTTTGGACAAACACCCTTGGGAAAGGCATGAACCTCCTTATCCCCACCCCAGCTATGAGTCTATTTAACCCATGGCTGCTGTTCTTCTACAAGGATGGCTTTAGCATTAAATAACCCACGAAGGCTGATATGTCATTAAACAAAGGAACCAAACCTTGATATTTACTTATCCTAGCATATGGTAGTAGAGAGAGAGAGAGAGAGAGAGAGAGAGAGAGAGAAGTAAAAGTAAAGTTGGCGACCGTAGTCGAGGGTTACCGGAGAGCTCCCTTTTCAATAGCTACCATACCGAGGTGTAGGAGAAGGCACTATTCCTTTCCCTCTATTGCTCCACTTTTCCCTTGAAACGTTCCTGATAATGCTGAGTGTTAAGCAAGGAGGTATCAAGTACCATTTTTTGAGTCTTTGGTATGACTCGACGTTGGATTGAATCCCAAAGATAAAAATAAAAAGAATAAATAAAATAGATAAATAAATAAACCTGATCCTGTTATATTTTCTCTTTTGCGATTGGCACAAAATCAAAACCTAGAATATATCGATGCCTGAAAAAGTTAGGCCAACTACACACACGTAACTACATTAATTTGCCAATGCAGTGACACCAAAAAGCTGTTACAACCATTGTCAACCTTATCCAAGCTCTCTATCTTCCGGCTCGTGCCAACCACTATGTTGTATCTGTGTCCTCGTGGCACAATGGGTAAAGCGGTAAACTGCGGAATCTTAGTAAGCGAGTTCGAACTCCAGTTGGTTTATTACGTTCACCTTCGGAAAAATACCTAAGGGAAAGGTAAGAAACCTCTTATCCTCCCAGCTATGGGTAAAATAATACCACTACTGTTCTTCTAGAAGGATGGATCTGGCATTAAATAACCCAAGAAGGTTGATATGCCATTATAAATCTAAAGTAACTGTTTTTTGGCCACGCGTTAAATAAAAGAAGAAAAAAAAAATAGAGAAAAAGAAAAGAAAAAAAAATTGAAAAACGCCGACACGGAGAAACAAAAATGGTTTTCTTTAAGTGCCAGGCAGTATTTTTTGTCTTTTATTTATTCGTATTTTACGTAGACATTTTTAGTCCATAAGTGACGTAAACCGAAATCCATATAATTAAAATGGTCTTTTTGGTTTTTTTTTGTTTGTTTTTGTTTGCTTCTTTACTCTTTGTTTTCTAGGCTGTTTTTTCCCGTTATCTATAGCTGACGCTTGTTGACTTACGTGGATACTCATGCGTGCGTGCGTGTGTATCTTTGTGTGTGTGTGTGTGTGTTTGTGCCCACAAAAACGCACCCACCCTTCACATATCTCTACATGTGTAGAATACCCCCCAATAAACTGTTTAAGTGTGTGTGTGTGTGTGTGTGTGTGTGTGTGTGTGTGTGTGTGTGAGTAGTAGTAGTAGTAGTAGTAGTAGTAGTAGTCGTTGTTGTATTGTGATATGTGAGTATGTGTGTATGTGGTGAAAAAAAAAAAAAAAAAAAAAAGAAAGGAAGACCTGAATGTTAGAGAGGTATTTTATTTTTATTTTCCCATATTGTTTTAATTTTTCTTTCATTCTTTCGCAAGGATTTTTCCCCAATTAAAAAAAAAAATAGATATAAAAAAACAAAAACAAAATAAAACAAAACAAAAAACAAAAACAAAACAAAAAACAACCAAAATTCTTATTTCAAATAAAATTTTATGAAGACAATTTGAAAGAATATGAAAATGCGTTCAAAATTAAACAAGAGATATGTTTAATTTTGATCCTATTTATTGAACGTATATCAATCAACACTAGAAAAAGATATGGACCTTCTTATCTCCCTCCCACCTATGAGTTAAATAGTATCACCAGTGTTCTACAAGGATGGCTTGGTATTAAATAACTCAAGAAGGTTGATAAGTCATTAAAACAAAGAAACCAAACCAAACCAAACTAAACCAATCAACAAGTATATAGAAAACTATATTTTACCATTAGAATCCAAAGAAATTTCTTGGTAACATAAATCCTGTAAGTATTAAAGAAACGACAGAAGCAGGATGGAAAAGTAGGGCCGTTTAGTTATTTGCTTGGATAACTTTTTTAAAACATGATGTTTATCAGAATTTGAACAATGACGACTGATACCAAACATTTTACTCATACACAGAAACTACACACACACACACACACGCACACACACACACACACACACACACACACACATATATATATATATATATATATCATGATCATGATCATGTCGTGCCGCTAGCACGGATATCTATGTGTGTGTGTGTGTGTGTGTGTGTGTGTGTGTGTGTGTGTGTGTGTGTGTGTGTGAAGAAATGAATTGAATCTGACCGAATGTACGTAGAAAAGGTAAAACGGAAGAAAGGTATATGTTTGATGATTTGTTTATTACCCAACGCGTTTCGACTTCAATCTTTTTTTCTGAATGTAAAAATATTTTATCAAAATTATTTTAATATGAGAAATAATTATCGTAGATAAATTTTGATTCAATTGGAAGTCTTCATCAGGGCTTGTAGATTTTTTCACATAGCAAGATCTGAAGACTTCCAACTGAATCAAAATTTATCAATGATAATTATTTCTCATTGTAAAATAATTTTGATAAAATATTTTTGCATTCAGAAAAAAAAAATGATTGAAGTCGATACGTGTTGGCAAATAAACAAACCATCAAACATATACCTTTCTTCTGTTTTACCGTTTTTACGTGTATATATATATATATATATATAGCTTGGTGTGGTTTCTTTGTATAATGGTATATAAATCTTCGTGGGTTATTTAATGCCGAAGCCATCCTTGTTGAAGAACAGCAGTGATACTATTTAACCTATAGCTGAAGCGGGGCCGATAAGGGCTTCATACCTTTCCAAAGAGTATTAGTCTGAAAAAGAACGTAATAGCACAACTGGAGCTCGAACTCGCTTACTACGATATTGATGGTCAAAACGTTAGCCTCTACTCTCCTCATGTTTTGTGAAAGAGTATACATGTAAATTACATTTCAATAACTTTATTGATTTTCTTAGACAGATCAAGAAATAATACATCGGAATCATATCTCTCTATCAATCTATCTATGCCACGATGAATCCTCCTATATGAGAGAGAAAGAGAGAGAGAGAGAGAGAGAGAGAGAGAGAGAGAGAGAGAGAGAGAGAGAGAGAGACGGGGTAGGGGAAAATTATAAAATAAATAAGATCGTCTATATAGACATTGATCGATATAGATCTGCGAGGTAAGTCGATGAGGCTAAAATTAACACCGGAATTTCTTATTCCTCTGCGTTGAATTCAAGTTGCGTGACAGACAGCAGACAGACAGACATCTTATCTAAGTCGTTAAGCTAGCTAGCTAGCTAGATATAAATAAATAAATAAATAAATAAAGGAGATACCTCACTTGCTAGAAACGGGTATATAAAAGTATTGAGACGCGACAGACAATCAAACAGACAGACAGATATATAGAAAGGGCTGGGAGAGTAAAATTTATGAATTGTGTTGTCGAAGTGCACCACAAACTACTTGTGATTCCGTCTCCCTATTGCAACAAGGACGTGTCGGCTGACTCTGGTTGGTCACATGGCCTCTATTCATGGGCGTTATCCGTTATCAGTGGGCGGAAGAAACGGACGAGTCATCGTTTATGCCCATCAGGCGTGAGCACACCCACACAGGAAATATGAATTTACTGTCTTTGTGTCCGTGAATTTATTATGTTTTGACTCGCATGATACAAAATTACCAGAATTCTAAAGATATGTTTCCAGAGCACTGATAATGTCTGTAGATATCTTGTAAATATCCAGATTGTTCTGATATCAATGCAATTAATTAGGTCTAATGTTTCCAGTGATGGAGTTAGTTAACTTTCTGTCGACAATGTCACCGTCAAAATCTATCTATCTATCTATCTATCTAATGACTAAAGGTCAAATGAAAATAAATGCTCGTACGAAAATTATGTTATATGACTGGACAGGATTTTCTTGCTTTAAAAATCAGCATTCAAAACATCACTGGGTTTTGAACACCGCCCACTTATACTGGTGTGATGTAGAACGACTCAAGGCCTTCTCGAGAAAGATGGGGGTTTGAAATTTTCCAAGTAGAAAGGGCCAGATTGCCTTAAATAATTTTATTTGAAGATCCTGTTTTGTTTTGTTTTTCTTTTTTTCGTTCATTCATAATTTTAATTTCTTTTATCCGTTTTCTAACACAGACCATTATATACATACAATAATTTTAATTTTAATAAATAATCATAAAAAAGTAATCTTAATACATAATTAATTTGAATACTTAATTTTAATCTCTTTTATCTGGTTTCTAACACAGACCATTATATACAAGATCACTGAAAATTTTAAAATTCTGATAATTTATTTCTAAACAATAATTTTTGCAAGAAATGAAATTATAGATATTCTAAAAAATAGAATTATTTTCAATCACCCAATATATATATATATATATATATATATATATATATATATATATATATATATATATATATATATATATATATACGAGGATCATTAAGTTTTCAGACTATTTTTGCATGAGCACTTTTATTGATAGTACACATATGAAACTGTAGTCTCCTTCGAAGTAATCTCCTCCGGTTGCAATGCACTTATTCTACCGTTCCAACAACTTCTGGAAGGCCCCATGGAAGTCCTCTTGTGTGAGCGTGTCAATGACCTTCGTTACAGCGTCTTTCAACTCCTCAATTGTCTCTTAACGACAGCCTGTGAGCTTAGGGAATAAGCAAAAGTCACAGGGAGCAACGTCTGGACTATAGGGAGGGTGAGGAACTGTCTTGATGCCCATCTTGATCAAATAGTCTGTGAGAAGGATGGAGTTGTGGACTGGTGCATTGTCCTGCTGGAAATGCCACTGACCCGATTTGAAGAGTGCTGGCCTCTTCCGACGAAATCTCTTCCTGAAAAGTTTAAAACAGAATTTTATTGCATATCGTTCTTCTAAAGTGTCCTCACGTCCAGATTGCATTTTTGAAATTCACCAGCTGTGACAATCAGGCTTTAGTAGGGTGTATTCGAATTCCTGCTGTAGCTGTTGATTTGAACCTGAAATCTTAAAAATTGGTCAGTCATCTCATAAGATGTATAGCAATAACATAGTGAATTTTCAAGAGTCTATGACAATTTTAAATGCCTGTACAAAAAAGTCGGGAAACTTATTGAAGGCACCACGTATATATATATATATATATATATATATATATATATATATATATATATATATATATATATACACACGCTGATCCAAACGCATCCCTACAAGTAATATAGATCAAACATTATACAATGAAGATTTCAGATCAAAATTCAGCTAATAATATATGTGCCAGTCTACCGACTTATTGATCCACCAACACACATATACACGCGTATGTATGTGTGTGGGTGTGCTAACGTGAACAATACAAAGATATAAGGGAATTTTTGATATGCTAATGAAAAAAAGCATAACAACACATTCGCATTTAAAAAAATCTCTTTAGTATCCTTGTTACGTCTGCATAATGTAGTGTCTGTAATCGTGAAAACTCATAGTTATTTTAAAAACTATGATGTATGAATTATGTAGAGTTAGGAGGCTTCAATCCCGGGTCGCGTCATACCAAAGACTTTAAAATGGTACTTGATGCCTCCTTGCTTAACACTCAGCAATATAAGGTACGTATCAAGGGTAAAGTGGAGCAATCCAGGGAATGGAGTAGCGCCTTCCCCAACACCTCGGTGTAGTAGCTATTGACAAGGGAGTCTTCGGGTCACCCTCGACAACGGTCGCCAACTTTACTTTTTTACTTACTTTAGGAGAGGATAAAATTTAGTACTTTATCAAAAATCAATACAATATAAAAAAATCAAAAGTATTGTTTATTTTACTTCTTGCTTGCGAGTTTTTCATGCCAGTTTTAACTGGAGGTTAAGTCTGAGTGACAGCAAGTTTTTGAGAAACTTTTTAGAGAGGACTTCTGGTGTGCTTGGTTGTATTCACTGGACACAGTCACCAAAGGATTGATAAAAAGACTGGAGGACTTAGAACTAAGAGGACGAGTGGAGACTATCCAAAGTAAAGCATCGTTGAGATCAGCCAGAATACTAAGAAGAGTCCTGGAGACTTGAGAAGACTTGCTGTCACTTAGACTCCAATGGAAAACCATCAGCTTACGGTGGTGTGAAAAACTCTCAAATGAGTAATAATAATAATGATAATAAGTACCTGGACCTTGCTTGGGAATTGAAAGAACTGTGGAACATAAAAGTGACGGTGATACCAATGGTAATTAGCGCTCTTGGTACAGTCACCAAAGGATTGATACAGGGACTTGAGGACTTGGAAATAAGAGGACGAGTGGAGACTATCCAAACTTGATAATTTTTATCACTTAGAGTATTGTCTTCATCTTCATTGCCATATTTACAACGTTTCGGCTTATGCGTCTTTCGGCCTTCTTCAGATGTTTCATATTGAACTCGAGAACCCACACAGAACTTCGAACCGAAACCTTTACTTAATCCACGGCAGTAGATTGTTTGAATTCTGTTGACTCATGGATTAAATAAAGGGTTCGGTTCGAAGTTCTGTGTGGGTTCCCGAGTTCAACCTGAAACACCCGAAGAAGGCCGGAGGACGAATCAGCCAAAACGTTGTGAATATAACAATAAAGATAAAGACAATAGTCTGAATATCCTAAGTGATAAAGTAAACCGCTAATATTTGTTGAATTAAGTGGCCATTTAAAAAAAAATAATGAAGTAATCTTATATTGATTTAAGCATGTGGTATATAATCTTCAAATTATTTTGCAAGATTAATTCTTGTTAAACAAATATTAATTACGTAACTAATTGAAATGATTTACATGTTTGCCCCCCCCAAAAAAAAACAAACAAAAAAACAAACAACAAACAAAGAAACAAAATAAAACAAAAAACAAAAAACAAACTTTTATTCAGTGAATAAAAATCTCGTGTATATATATATATATTTTTTGGCACTAGGGTATAAACATAATCGATAGTGTCGTGACTTGCAGGCTGTTAAAGTTTAAAATCTTAGGGTAGTGCAGCCATCTTGAATGCCTGCATTCTTTTTATTAATTACGAAATGTCCAACGAAACTATAAACTTAAGTTATTTGAACTTAAGTTTATAGTTTCGTAGGACATTTTTATTCAACTGGTTGGAGTCCAGATCATAAGTTGATAATTTACTACTTTACAGACGCAGTAAACGTTATTCATTCAAAACTAAAATAACAAAATTATATATATATATATATATATATAGTGGATAAGACGAACTTAAAAAATACCTCCGAAAATTGGAGGTCGTCTTATACGCCCAGTATAAAATGTGAACCTTAAATCCTGTGGTGTACGGAATATTAGTAATGGTTGACTATAGATTTATGCTTGTTTTGGTAACAATACAAATACTTTATATGCCCAGTTCTTTTAAATGCCGGAAGATACAGAATTGAATGCAATTAACGATAATAGAATGGTAAGAATTTTTTCGTCTAATTGTTTTTTTTTTTCATTCGCAGATAATTTTTGGGTGTTGCGTTTTAAAATCGCATTCAAATATCACCCTGAAGAAAAAACCGAAAAATTGGTATATTATCGTACATAAATAAATACATCCTCCTAATATTCTGTTCATGTTTCATTTTCTTGTATTTACATCACACACACACACACACACACACACACACACACACACACACACACACACACACACACACACATATATATATATATATATATATATATATATATATAGATAGATAGTATTTCAGACATTTTATACACCAGGTGTATTTTAAGAAAATCCGATGTTTTAATATCTGTTAAGTAGCGGGAATTTTTCCACTTCGTTTTCCCCCTCTCAACAGTCACATTTACACCAGAGTGCGCATGCGTGTTTTAATATTTTAAAAGGAGATAATGCAATGAACAGACTTATGAATTTGGATTCTTAGTTATTTGTTCAAGGAATCCTTAAATATAAGATCATACCGGATGTATGGAGGTTAAGGAACACCATAAGGAGTATATAATTCTATGATTTCAGCTTTAAGGGAGGTTTTATCTGCAGCAGGCGTATACTTGACAATTATGATTTGTTTTTATGATTCGGTGAGAGGAATTACTCATGATAAATGTTACGAATATAAAACTAATTTGTTTAGTCTTCATTACTTTTCAATTTAGGTTTATTGTAGGTAATTTTACCTATATACATATACCTATATACATACATACATACATACATATATATATATATATATATATACAAAATCATCATCATGTCACGCCGCCAGCACGGATATCCCTGACCCTCTCTCGCCACTTCTCCCTATCATTCATCGCCTCCGGCAGGTCTTCAGGATTACATCCCATGTCCTCACATAGTTGCTGTATATAAGTTCGTGCTGGTCGTCCTGCTTTTGCACATCCATATGTGGGGGTCCACAGGAGTACATCGCTTATGAGCTCGTCCTTGCTTCTCCAGCAGTGTCCCGCGTGTCTGGTTCGTCGAACTTGTATAGTTTTCGTGATGGTGGGCAAGTGTCCGTATAGTTGGTGTCTCGTGGGGTGTTGTCGCCATGACTTGTTCAATACTGCTCTCAACATTCTTGTGTAATTTCCGTCTAGTTTCCTCTCCAGCCGTTTAGTTAGCGTCCATGTGGTGCATCCATATAGTAGTATCGACACAACCGCTGCCTGGAAGAAACTGCGTTTCATTTTATCGGTTAGGTCCGACTTCCATATGATCGAGAGCCTATCGATAGCTGTCCATGCCTTCGTCAGTCGTGTGTCGATGTCTTTTTCGGTTGATGAGACGCTACTTCCTAGGTAGGTGAATTTGTCCACTAGTTTCAGAGAGGCTCCGTCTAGTGTGGCAATGTTGCCCGTTTGGTTGTAACACATATATTCAGTTTTGTTTGCATTGACATGGAGGCCAATGCCAGCTGCGGCTCGTTCCAGACTATGCAGTAGTGTCTCTGCTTGATTTGGCGTGTTCGCTAGTAACGCCAAGTCATCAGCGTAGTCGGCGTCCGTGATTGTTTTTGCGGGGTAACTTTTGCTTTTTCTCTTAGTCAGCTCGAAGCCATTTTCTCTGATTTTGTCGATCGAAGTCCTAAGCACATAGTCTAGACAGATGATAGAGAGGTACGGGGCTAGTGTGTCTCCTTGTAGTACTCCTGCAACAATGTCGAAGTATTCCGTGTCTCCATCTGGTGAACGTGTGTATTATATCAATAGATTATATAGATATACTTAAACGGAATTATATATATATATATATATATATATATATATATGTATATAGGTAAAATTACCTATATATATATGTATATATATATATATACATATATATATATGTGTGTGTGTGTGTGTATGTGTGTGTGTTTACCTATATATATATATATTTATATTTGTATGTGTGTGTGTTATATCAATAGATTCTATAGATATACTTAAACGGAATTATATATATATATATATATGTGTGTGTGTGTGTGTGTATTACTTTTCAATAAACTGAAGAAACAAACTGATTATAAGTTTCCAAATGGATTTTGTCTTTCATGCTAATTAGATCCTTTTTCTAGATTGCGTTGGGTTCAGGGGATAGATGATTATATGTTTGCGTGAGAAGTAGTTTCGTTATTGGTTCCAACTCAATCTAGAAAAAAGAATCTACGAATACAAACGATCAATCAAAACAAATGACGATCGAAACCTCCTTTTCTCCGACATGTTAGAGCTCAAACACACCTTCAATATATATATATATATATATATATATATATATATATATATATATGTGTGTGTGTGTGTGTGTGTGTGTGTGTGTGTGTGTGTTGAGCCAGGGTTGGAGATAAATGAAAAAGTTCAGATCTTTGTATTATTGTAACTGCTAATTCTATGGCTAATCGTTTCTTTTTATCGGGCATATGCTTAATGATTTTTGCTCCTTTTAGATCAAAATTATATTTTTCTTTGTTTCTGTGCTGGACTAGGGCATATTTATATGATAAAATAAGTGGAAAAGTGGATAAATCAAACACTTGCAACAGGTTTATTGGTTATAGTTTGTTCTTTATATCATGATGATGATGATGATGATGTTACGCTGCAAACAGGGATTTCTTAGAATCTCTCTCACCATTCATCCCTATTATTCATCGCTTCCGGCACTTCTTCTAGACCACATCCTGTGTCCATACAGAGCAGTTGTATGCATGTTCTTGGAGGTTAGCCAACGTTTGCCCATCCGTGTGCAGGGGTCCATAGGAGAACGTCACTTATGAGTTCGTCCTTGTTTCTCTAACAGTGTCCCTAATGCCTTGCACGTATTATTTGTACAGATTTAGAGATAGGAGGTAGGTGGTTGTGGAGCTGCTGTTTTGTGGGATGTTGCTTCCAGGATTTGTTTAAGATAGTTCGTAGCATTCTTGTGCAGGTCTAGTCTAGCTTTTTCTCTTGACACTTTGCATCCATATTGTAGAATGATACATATATGTATGTGCACCCCCGCCACACGATTATGTGTAGTCGAACTGTTAAGTTACGATTACACAAAATGATATAAATTCTTCGCTGTGTCCATTTATTATAACGGTTACTGTGATAGGAAATGGACACGGTGACCCGATTGTTTGTTTGTTTGTTGGGTTTTATTGCATATCAACCATTGTAGGTTATCTAATAACTAATCTATTTTTATACAAATAAACAATTCTATTTCAAACAATTGAGTTTAGCATAAGTACACAGTTCAATTGCCAAAAACATTTCTATTTCAAACTATTCAGTTTAGTCAAACATTTCTTATTCAAACAATTTAGTTTAGTATAAATATAGTTTTTGTTTACACACAGTTAAATGTCAAAACAGTTTCGAACAAATCAGTTTAGCGTAGTACTGTTTCAATGTCAACAACATTTCTCTTTCAAACGATTCAGGTTAGCACAAGTACACAGTTTACTTCCATTTCACTCAGAGATAGGGCCCTATCAGGTACTACCACTCCGGGCCAGAGTGGACCTCGGATAGATAGCAATGAAGGGGTACTCCGCATTTCCCAAAACTCCAGCATTACTGGAACCTCACCATCAGATTGTTTAATGTCATATCTAGGACACTCGTTGCAGAGGTGCAATCAATGTATTCTACAGCTCAAGCCGACGGACGGTGAATTGAGTTCAAATCCTTGACGAAGCTGTTTGCATTTCTCATAGCGCAAATACCCTTTGGAAAGGTATGCATGGAGGTATTCTCCCTTCAATCATGGGTAAATAGTAGAACAGACTGAGATGTTTAACCTTTATATAGCCCCCGTTATATGAGAAAGAAAACCAAATTAAAAACTGACCTTGTGTCGCATCTTGCCTGTGAGGAGGGGTTTGGTAAATGTTACTTGGCAAAACATTTATATCACAAAGTGGTAAAAACTGTTGTTTGTTGTATCTTCTTCTCTTCCCTTTGTCACCGTCTTGCTGTTCTGAACGCGCCTCCATTAAATGATATAATTCCTTTAATGTATGGGCAGAGAAATAAGTCAAATATGAACAAATAAATTAGAGTAAGTTTTAGAATTTACTAGTCTCTATAAACTTTAGAACCTTTGAAGATAAAACAAATAATCTCTGTTAATTATTCAAGGAATCAGGCAAATTTAAAATAGTCATTGATCTGCTTTTCCCCAATTTTACGTATAAACTTTAAACAATCGTGAAGAGTTGGTGGGGGTCTATTAACACAATGATATGAATATTACGAGAGAATCAGTGACTGTGAAGTAAATTAATACGTATTTACCGTATTTCACTCTTAATAACGGGGAATTTTAAAATTAAATCGAATTTAGCATACCACCCTCACAACCCCCCAACACAAACAAACATGTAAACACACACAACTAACAAAAAGTAAACAAATACACTAAGGACAATTAATTTATAATAGCGTCCTGATTTTCACAATTTGAGAATTCCAATCATTAGGAATAAACTTTACTTAATTTGTAGGCTTACATTATTTTTCATTTTGATTTACATCATATATTTTTGTTTCTTGCTTTAAAACATTTTAGGTATTTCCTCCCAATGAATTTTTGGTCTTCCCCCATTAAATTTTGGTCTTACCCCATTAATTTTAGGTCTTCCCACCTTTAATTTTAGGTGTTTTCTCGCCTTCATTCATTTTTGGTCTTTTACCACATTAATTTTAGGTCTTTCTTTACCCCATTTATTTTTGGGCTTTTCCTTCTATTAAATTTAGGTCACTCCCATTAATTCTAGGCTGCCCTATCCCCATTGATTTTAGGTCTTCCCTCATCAATTTTAGGGCTTTTCCCATTAATTTTAGGTCCTTCCCCCATTAATTTTAGGTAGCCCCCACCTTTAATTAAATCTAAGGGGCACGTCATTCGAGGATTGCATTGAACAGTGAAAATACGGTAAGACTTTCATTACTCTTATTGAAAGAATTTCCCGAAAAAAACTTTTCGCTATTTCCCCAAATAAACAGTTGAAATGTGATTGAAAACTAATTAAGTGGTAACTAGAGCGAGATGTTTCCCTTAAAATCTGCTCAGCTATTCGGTATTTAAAAAAGGAAAGTCTGAAAAATCAGTGACATAATTGTAGGCGGCAGAAACCGAATTAAAAAACAAAACAAAACAAAAAACAACACCCCTCTAAAAAAAAAAAAAGAACCCAAAAAACAAACAAACAAAAAACAAAA
The DNA here is from genome assembly GCA_963585895.1 of Sepioteuthis lessoniana. NCBI lineage: Eukaryota > Metazoa > Mollusca > Cephalopoda > Myopsida > Loliginidae > Sepioteuthis > Sepioteuthis lessoniana. The sequence goes on from OY757929.1 coordinate 31,766,062, forward strand.
AAATAAACAAGTCTGGCTGTCGTTTGCTGATAGCAATAACTATCAACAAAGCAGACACATTTTATAGTCGGCATTGTAATTTTATCCTTATAACCTACCATAGAACGAAAAGAGGGAGATTTTGTAGACTTTGTCATGTCTGCAAGAAAAAATACAAAAGAAACTATTTGGGCATTAGTTCAAGTTTTCGGCTTAAATTCTTTTAGTCTTCATCATCATCATCATCATCATCATTGTCGTCGTGCTGATAGCACAGAATTCCGTGACTCTCTCTCGCCGTCCGTCCCTATCGCCCAATACTCCTGGAAGGTCCTCTAGACGGCATCCAGTGTCAGCACCGAGCTGATGTATGTAAGTCCTCACTAGTCGGCCAAACTAGCGTGTCCATGAACAACAGTTGATAAGAGAACGTCACTTATGTGTTTTTCCTTACTTCTTTAGCATTGCTCAGAATGTCTCGCTCGTCTTATTTGGATGCTTTGTGAGATGGGCGGTAAGTGGCCGTACATTTGCTGTTTGGTGAGGTGTTACTTCCAGGATTTGTTCTAAACAGTCCGTAGCATTCCCCAATAGTTTCCATCTAGTTTTTTTTTTCTCCATGCGTTTTTCGTTAGAGTCCAGGTAGTGCATCCATGCAGTAGTATTGACTCAGCCACAGCTTAGAAGAAATCCCTTTATATTTTATCAGAGAGATAATTCCTCTGATAAGCTTGCTTTTTTTTCATTCCGACACAAGGGAATTTAAAAAAAAAGAAAAAAAAAAGAAAAAAAAAGAAAAAGAAAAAAAACCTATTTAAAAGAGGCAATCAGATTTCGCTATTCATTTATTTGTCTAGATAATATGTCTGAATCTCTGACGTGAGGGTTACATTACTAGCAGTACTTATCCATGTTACATATGGGTCGTAAGATAAGGTTGATGGGTTGGTCGTGTTTTATGACATATCAACCCTTGTAGATTATCTAATGCCAAATCCTGTTTATACATATATATCATATATATGATTTGTAGGCGAATAGTTTGTAACATTATTTTAAAAGGAACCAGAGCTAATTTGTTTTCACACGGCTCAATAGTTTCAAGTATTTCTATTTATTGTTTGCACACAGTTAATTAGTAATTCTATTTATCGGGTATTCCTATCTAATTTAATACTAATCATTTGTGTGCGCACAATTAAATAGTTTAACACTATTCCTTCGTTTGCACAAAGTTCATCATCATCATCATCATATCGTGCCGCTAGCACGGATATCCCTGACCCTCTCTCGCCACTTCTCCCTATCGTTCATCGCCTCTGGTAGGTCTTCAGGGCTACATCCCGTATCCTCACATAGCTGCTGAATGTATGTTCGAGCTGGTCGTGCTGCTTTTGCCCGGCCATATGTGGGGGTCCATAGGAGTACATCACTGATGAGCTCGTCCCTGCTTCTCCAGCAGTGTCCTGCATGTCTGGTTCGTCTTGCTTGGATAGTTTTCGTGATGGGAGGCAGGTGGCCGTATAGTTGGTGCCTTGTGTGGTGTTGCCGCCAGGACTTGTTCAATATTGCTCGCAGCATTCTTGAGTAATTGCCGTCTAGCTTCTTCTCCAGCCGTTTAGTTAGCGTCCAAGTAGTGCATCCATATAGCAGTATCGATACGACCGCTGCATGGAAGAAACTGCGTTTCAATTTATCGGTTAGGTCTGATTTCCATATGATCGTTAGTCTATTGTTTGCTGTCCATGCCTTCGTTAGCCGCGTGTCGATTCCTTTTCGGTTGATGAGACGCTACTTCCTAGGTAGGTGAATTTGTCTACTAGTTTCAGAGGGATTCCCTCTTGTGTGATGATGTCGCCTGTTTGATTATAGCACATATATTCCGTTTTGTGTGCATTGACATGGAGGCCAATGCCTGCGGCGGCTCGTTCCAAACTAGTGTTTCGGCTTGGTTGGGTGTATTTACCAGTATCGCTATGTCATCGGTGTAGTCGGCGTCGGTAATTGTTTTTGCGGTGTGCCTTCTGCTTCTTTTCTTTGTCAGCTCGAAGCCGTTTTCTCTGATTTTATCAATCGATGTTCTAAGCCCGTAATCTAGACAGATGATAAAGAGGTATGGGGCTAGCGTGTCTCTTGGTAGTAATCCTGCTACAATGTCGAAGTATTCTGTGTCTCCATCTTGTGAACGTACTTTCACTTTGGTGTTTCTATAGAGAATCGTTATTGCTGCTACGGTTTCTTTAGGTAGGCTGTATGCTAGTAGGATTTGTTCCATCTTTCCTCTGTGAATGGAATCAAAGGCCTTGGTAAAGTCGACAAATAGTAATGTCGCTTGTAGGTTTTTTGCCCGTACGCCCACACGTATTCTACTGATGGTCAATATTTGTGAGGTCGTGGATCTGTTTCTTCGGAAGCCATTTTGGTTTTTCCTAAGGATGTTGTCGATTTTGGGTTCTATGCGGTTTCGTAGTAGGGCATTGTAAATTTTGGCTGCTATGGATGTAAGTGTTATGCCTCGGTAGTTCTTGGCTAATCCGAGGTTACCCTTTTTAGGGAAGGGGAGGATGCATCCCTTCATCCATCTGTCTATCGTATTTTGATTATAGACTGCATTGCAGTGTCGGAACAGTATGCCGACGAATTGTCTGGTCTTACATACTTCTGGGGGAATCTCGTCCAGTCCTGCTGCTTTCCTATTTTTAATTTTTCTAAGAACCGAGTCGAGTTCTTCTTGAGTGAACGGTCCTAGTTTAATGTCCAATTGCTTACTAATTATTCTGGTGATTGGTTCATGCGTTACTTTTGGTGGGTTTCCTAGTAGGTTTATGAAATGCTGTTTCCACAGTTTTATTCTTTCCTGTTGGTTTGCAGCTTTCAGTTTTGCTTAGGACTGTGCTCTTCCTTCTACTCACTTCATTTATTGTTTGCCAGGCTATCCTAGATTGCCTATCTTCCACTGAGTCTCTAATCTTATCTATCTGATTTTGTATGTATTCTGTCTGTTCCTTTATATATATATATGCCTGCTAATTGATATTGTGCCGTTTTTGGTTTTCGGGTATTTGTTTTTGTTGGGTTCTTTCGATTAAATGGTTCTAAATATTGAAAATGATAAGATATTTCTACCTGACCCCTCAATAGGACCCACAGATGTAACCACTCCGAGTCAAAGTGAACATTGGAGTAATGGCAATGAAGAGATGGTTGTAAGATAAAGGATGTAGAGACACTCTTACTAAAAAGTTTAGGATAATTATTCGTTTTTAAAGGACATTTGATTTTTTGATTTTTTTTATTTAAACATATTTTTTTAGACCGTAGAGATGGAAGGAATTTCCTCATAGCAGCTTGACTATCAAGAGAGTGGGTATGCACGATGAGCCGGACATCTTTTTAACGTGAGTGGATACAATAAGACACAGAGACTCAGAAACAGATTCCACGAAAACCACAATCCGAGACGAATCTCCTCATATAGTTAAAAATCTTTCTAGATAGGACCGAAAGTTTGGTTGAGATAAGGTCAAAAATGGTGGCGCCTTAACTGTACGGACATTTGATGAATTATACGATTCTTTACTCATGCCCTCGGATTAGCGTTCTCATCTTGGTTGTAATTAATACAGTACGTTTCGACAGAGGTGTCCTTTGCCCTTCTTCAGATCCCTGTCGTAGTTGGTAACCTTCTGGGAATGTCGAGCCGATCCCTTTATTCAATCAACGGGATAAGATTGTTCTTATTTTCTTGAAGATGCCGAAAGGATATCTCGCATCCCAATTTATTCTTCAGAGTCCATTCGTCCCTGATCATCGTTAGTCTCTTCAATAAACCATTTCGATTTGAAGCTCCCAGAAGCTTACTGACTACAGCAGGCATCTGAAGAAGGTTTGAGGCTACAGCGGCCGAAACGTTGTGACTGTATTGACAACCAAGATGAAGGTACTAGTTTGAGCACATCAGTGAATAAGATTTTAAGAGTGTATTGTGATTGAATACCTAAAAAAAGCCAACGAAATAGCATTTTATTTATAACTTGTCATGTTAATATAAATCATCATCATCATCATCATCATCATGTCGTGCCGCTAGCACGGATATCCCTGACCCTCTCTCACCACTTCTCCCTATCGTTCATCGCCTCCTGCAGGTCTTCAGGGCTACATCCCGTATCCTCACATAGCTGCTGTATGTATGTTCGAGATGGTCATCCCGCTTTTGCCTGGCCCTATGTGGGGTTCCATAGGAGTACATCACTTATGAGCTCGTCCCTGCTTCTCCAGCAGCGTAATGTTTCGGTCAATACAACGAAGTAAAAAATAGAATCTAATTGACGTTCGATTTGGTCAAATGGCTAAAGTACGTAGAATAATGAAGTCTAGAAAACTATTACTACAGAGGGGGAGTGTTGTATATTGACCTTCGACCCGGCCAAACATGCCATTCCAAAGTGATGCACCGGAAGGAAGTGACACATTCCGATGGCAGTTATGAGAAGAAATCGCGTAGGCGGGTTTGGCTGACGATATGGGGCAAGGTAAAATCCCATGGTACACTCATAGACTGATTCACCGGAAGAGAGTGACCTGTGAACTGCATGACAGTCATTTCCGCTTGATGGCGATCAAACATGCCATTCCAAAGATTGAGTGGGTGATTGAACTATTATATAACTCGGTGAAGACAGAGAGATCAGATGAGTTGGTGACAAGATGTGGTCGAGAAAGCCAACAGAAAGCTGAGCCCCCGGGCCTCCGGTTGAGCATCAGGAGAACGAGAAAGACACAACGCTGATAGCCATAAGAGTGGAGGTCAATATGTTGCAGTTCTGTTCGGTCTTCAACTCCCTCTCACACACACAACCCTTTCAAATAATGTGAGAGGTATATTTTTTTTAAAGAAGTCTTCGCTCGTCTTTATTCATTGCGTCAATATGTATTCTGCATGTATATGTGTATATATGCATATTTATTATGTGACTATACAACAGGAGTCCTTATGAGGGAAAGGCTGAAGTGATCAAGTTAATGCGTTCACTTTCAAACCAATACGCTTTGGAAAAGTATTGCATACCCTTATCTTCCCCAGTTATGGGTTAAATAGTATCACAGCTGTTCTTCTACAAGGAGGACTGAGACAGTAGATAATTCAGAAAGAAAGAAACCAAATCAAAGATTTGGAGAATCCTTTATTTTCTAACTGGATTGTAAAAATGGGCGAATAATTTGTATTAAAGTTTTTAAAAAATTTCAAATTTGTCTTTTTTAATAGGAATAATTTTGAGATGAGGCTTCTTAATCTGAGAATTAATTTTTTATTTATTGCGGACTTTTTGTCCTCATCTTGGTAGTTTTTGTGTTGTTTCTTCTTTCGCTACGTTTCGGTCAAATTTCACCTCTAGCCTTCTTCAGGTGATTTTACCGCGACCTCGGATAGGAATGTTGAGTCTAGTAACCGTATCCCCAGTAATTACTGCCTTCGAGGCCCGTGGCGCAGCGGATAGAGGCGTTGAGACTCTATGGTTCCAGGTGAGCATTGTCAGAAGACAGCGGTTTCAAATCCTACCCAATCCGGCCAGAGGCTTACTTGGTCAAAAACGTGGTGCGATAGACAACAACTATAGAAGGCAGTAATTACTGGGGATACAGTTACAAGACTCAGCATTCCTATCAGAGGTCGCGATAAAAATCACTTGAAGAAGGCCAGAGGTGAAATTTGGCCGAAACGTAGTGAAAGAAGAAACAAACAAAAAATTACCAAGATGAGGACAAAAAAAAAAAAACCCTGCAATAAATAAAAAAATTGATTCTCATTTCAAATTTCTATTCAATAATACAAATAAATGAGATTGCAAAATAAATAAATAAAAATAAATATCTTTTTTTACATATAGAGGAAGGATTGAAGTTTTACAAATTGAAAGAAAAAAAAAAAAAAAAAGAAAGATAAGAAAAAAATTAACAAAGCGAGAAAAAATGCAAAACATTATAAAATCACGCAAATGAACTTTTTGCCGCGGGAAATTTGAAACGAGACTCCGGTTCTTGATAAAATGTTCGGTTTGGTATCTTTGTTTAATGGCATATCAACGTTCATGGGTTATCTAACGCCAAATGCATCCATGTAGAAGAAGAGTTGGGGTACTATATATCCTTATAATTGGAGGAGGGATAAAGGGGGTCATATCTTTCCCAAGGGCATTAGTCCTAAAGTGAACGTAATTGTGCGACTGGAGTTCGAACTCGCAATCCAGCACGTTAGCCACTACACCATGGGGAATAGCCCTCTAAATAAAATGGAAAATAATCCTCACACACACACACACACACACACACACACACACACACACACACACACATATATATATATATAGTTGGCATATTCTATTAAATGTGACAGAGGTTTCGGATATTTATTACACAACACTCAACTTTAATTGCGACATCTCGCTTACAAACATGAAAAGACTAATAAAAAACTCATCTTTGAATCGTTGTCTGTCATCTTTAATAAAATATGCCCACAAGAAAATCTGCTGCCCAAACGTACGTTCGTGCGCGTGCGTGCGCGTGCACACACACACACACACTATATATATATATATATATATATATATATATATATATATATATATATAACCGGCCCATTGGCATTATTGTTAGAGTGTTCGCCAATAGCCCGGGATGCCTGAGTTTAATCTCAGGTCGAGTCATACCGAAAACTTAAAAATGGTACTTGATGCCTCCTTACATTATAAGTTACTGATCAAAAGTAGGTAGAGCTATCTAGGGAAAGGAGTTGCGCCCTCATCTACACCTCGGAGTAGTAGCTATTGAAAAGGGAGTCTTCGGGTCGCCCTCGACTTCGGTCGGCCAACTTTACTTATATATATACAAGCCGGGGGACCCTGAAAATAATTTCAGTAGTAAGCGCTTCGCGGTTCTTTTGGAGATTTTTATGTTATTAACTTGCATGAAAAACTTTTTCAATATAAAGACCGAAATAATGTTTTGCAGTTTAGTTAGGTTTAGTTTGGTTTAGTTTTATGGCATATCAACTCTCGTGGGTTATTTAGAGCAAAATTCATTTTATACATATAATCAGTTCTATTTCAAACAATTCAGTTTAACATAAGTACACAGTTTAGTTTTATTTGACCCAGAGATAGGACCCTATCGGGTGCTACCACTTCGGGCCAGAGTGGACATGGGAGCGATGGTACCGAAGGGGTACTCCGCATTCCCCAAAGCTCCAGCATTACTGGAGTCTCACCATCAGATTGTTTAGTATCATATCCAGGACAATCGATGGCGGAGACTTACCCCTTTTCAGTCCCAGCCGACAGGGCCAAATGTTTTGCGACAGAAGAGGCATGTATGTTACATTTTGATAACCTTATTTATTTTCTAAGACAGATCAAGCAAAAATACATCAAAATCGCATCTCTCTCTCTCTCTCTCCCTCCTCTCTCTCTCTCTCTGGGAAGTTGTCTTGGCGTAATGGGTAAAGTGCCGCAGTGCAGCCTCGAAGTAAGCGAGTTCAAATTCAAGTTGCACTGTTACGTTCATTTTCGAACTAATACATTTGTGAAAGGCATGAACACCCTTATTCCTCTGGTTGTGGGTTAAATAGTATCACAACTGTTCTTCTACAAGGATAGCTTTGGCATGAAATAACCAACGAAGGTAGATATGCCAATAATGAAATAAACCCAAACCCTATCTATTTATCTATCAAATAGATTTCTTCACGGAACGGTTACTAGTTAAGTAGATTTTAAAAAACGCCCTAAAACTAACGCTTATGTAATCAAACTTTGAAAAATATTTTAAATGTCCCATATGTGTGTGCGTGTGTATGTGTGAGTGTATATATATATATATATATATATATATATATATATATATATATATATATATATGTAATTAAATATATACATCTAATATATGTGGTGCATTCAATAAGTTTCCAGACTTTTTTGTACAGGCATTTAAAATTGTCGTAGACACTTGAAAATTCACTATGTTATTGCTATACATCTTATGAGATGACTGACCAATTTTTATGATTTCAGGTTCAAATCAATACCTACAGCAAGAATTGGAATACACCCTACTAAAGCCTGATTGTCACAGCTGCTGAATTTCAAAAATGCAATCTGACACTTTTGAAGAACGATATGCAATAAAATTCTGTTTTAAACTTGGAAAAAATGCCACAGAAACGTATGGAATGCGTCAGACTGCTTTTGGAGAATCTTGCATGAATCGAGCATCAGTTTTTGAGTGGCCAAAGGGTTAGGGTTAGGGTTACTATGTTAAGGTTTTAAGAGAGTTCAGGAATAGATTCCACCGGAAGAGGCCAGCACTCTTCAAATCGGGTCAGTTGCATTTCCACCAGGACAATGCACCAGTCCACAACTCCATCCTTGTCACAGACTATTTGACCAAGATAGGCATCAAGACAGTTCCTCAACCTCCCTATAGTCCAGACGTTGCTCCCTGTGACTTTTGCTTATTCCCTAAGCTCACAGGCTGTCGTTATGAGACAATTGAGGAGATGAAAGAGGCTGCGACGAAGGTCATTGACACACTCACACAAGAGGACATCCATGGGGCCTTCCAGAAGTTGTTGGAACGGTGCAACAAGTGCATTTCAGTCGGGGGAGATTACTTCAAAGGGGACTAGAGTTTCATGTGTGTACTATCAATAAAAGTGTCCATACGAAAAAAGTCTGGAAACTTATTTAATGATCCTCGTATAGTTAATTATTATTATTATTATTATTATTATTATTATTATGATTATTATTATTATTATTATTAGCTCTCTCCTACATATTGAGCACTCTCCATATTATATTGTACTTGGTTCGACACAAACCCACAAAGTTATTTAGTGACAACCAACACAGTTATAATATATATATATATATATATATATGAGTCATACCAAAGACTCAAAAAATGGTACTTGATGCCTCCTTGCTTAACACTCAGCATTATATAGGTACGGATCAAGGGTAAAGTCGAGCAATCCAGGGAAGGAGTAGCGCCCTCCCCTACACCTTGGTGTAGTAGCTATCGAAAAGGGAGCCTTCGGGTTACCCTCGACTATGGTCGACAACTTTACTTATATATATATATATATATATATATATGTATATTCTCAGTATCAGGATCAAAAGCTGACATTGAGTTATTGGTAAATGATGATTCTGGTTCTTTCGAATGTGAGTGAGGGCTCCGAATATCAGGAAATAATTCTTTTTTCTTTGGAACATGTTTGCCAAAATTAGTACGCGCCTTAGATACCGAAAATACAGTGTGTATAAAGTTACATGTGATGAACATTATATTTCTGTTCATAAATTTTAAGTATTCTATCCATAAAATCATAATATGCTCTCTAAAACTAAGAGCCTCTCATCTCTGCTTCAATTCACATCTGATAGTCACACATACGTACCCACACATGCACGCTCGCACGCACACACACACACACACACACACACACACACACACACACACACACACACACACACACACACACACACACATAAATGATTAGTGTCAAGACACACCCATGACGTTTAGCAGGAATACCACATACAGTTTGTAATTATGAAAGGAGAAGCATAACTTCCTGATATAATCGGGTACATATCTATAATTATATGTTTCTTTATAAAAGAGTAACACGAGGCATTTTTGGGACACTATTTTAAGAATGAACAGAATAAACATTGAAATATCAACAAAATTTCACACACACACACACACACACACAGATTTACCAGAGTCGTTCAAAAAATTCTAAGCCTCGCCTAGTTTTTAGATTTGTTACACAATTTTCACCTTTGTATTGGCCGAAGCTGCACAAAAATTAAGAATATTGTTTTTATAGGTTTATTAAAAATGGTAGCGTGTTGTCACAAGGAAAATAGTCAGCTATGACTTCTCTATGGGCAAGGCTTATACACACATATATCGCTCTGTTCCCACATATCGATCGATCGATTTATCTTAGTCTGTTCACATCTATGTATCGATCTAGCTACCTTTCTACACACACACACACACACACACACACACACACACACACACACACACACACTACACACCCTACATACACACCCTACATACACACCCTACATACACACACGTATATATCCCTCTGTTCCCATCTATCTATCTATCTGTCTATCTATCTATCTATCTATCTATCTGAATCTGTTCGCTTCTAACGGTCTATCTCTCATTTTGTTCACATCTATCTAGCTTTGAGGGTCGTTCAAAAAGTTCTAAGCCTCACCTAGATTTTAGATTTGTCGCACACCTCTCACTTTTGTATTGGCCTTACCTGCACAGAAACTAAGAAATTAGTTTTTATAGTTTTGTTAAAAATGGTAGCGTGTTGTCACAAGAAAAAATATTCAGCTATGACTTCTTTCCAGGCAAGGCTTAGAACTTTTTGATCAACACTCTTATCTATCCACACACATAAACATTTGTATATTTTCGAGGGTCGTTCAAAAGGTCCTAAGTCTTACCCAGATTATGGATTTGTAGAGCATCTTTCACTTTTATATGAATCTCACCTGTACAGAAATTGAGAAAAGAAATTTTGAATTATATTTTTCCAGTTTAATAAGGAGTGGTAGTGTGTTGCCACAACAAAAATGTTTAGTTCTGGCTCTTTTTTTTGGTGAGGCTTAGAACCTTTTGAACGATTCTTGTATATTATGAATATTGTTATAATTAGTTGAAGCTTTTCTTTCAAGGTAAATAGTCATCCAATCAGCTGAAATTGTACTCTCATGGCGATATGCTATATATAATTCGGTCTACGGCTTAATATATGTTAACATGTCCCGTTTCTTTGTTTAAAATCATCTTGTAGGAATTCAAATGTATCCGTGATACGAGAAGTCGTTCAAAAAGTTCTAAGCCTCACCTAGAAAGAAGAGCCTTAACAGAGCATTTTTTTTGTTGTGGCAGAATTTGTATAGTTTTATAAGAAGTGATAGCGTCTCTATCACTTCTTATAAAACTATACAAATTCTGATTTGTATCTCAGTTTCTGTGTAGGTGAGGCCCATACAAAGATGTGTGACAAATCTAAAATTTTGGTGAGGTCTAGAACTTTTTGAGCGACCTCCGTAGCTTTCTCTAAGAAGACTTACTCTATTTAATCTTTCTCTCTCTCTCTCTCTCTCTCTCTCTCTCTCTCTCTCTCTCTCTCTCTCTCTCAACTCCTCTCTAACCTTCTCTCTTTCTCTGGTTAAATAGTATCACTGCTATATGCCATTGAACAAAGAAACCGAATCGAACCATGTAATTTGAAATGACTTCTGTCGATCGATACCCCTGCATCCTTAGTTCGCCAACACGATTGGTGCTGCCATCTTAAAACTATTGACAAGCAGAAGTGTTAATCCATAATATGCGAGAATATATATATATATATATATATATATATATACGTATTTGTATATTTTGGCAGTATTTCTTCATTAATACAAATTTCGTTGAATATAATAGACATTTTCTGTCTACATATTTTCTTGTTGATCCTTTCATATTGCCGTATTGATCTTAGAGTATTCAGTGAGAATTGATTGATATATCTTCCATAATTGTTTATTTCCCAAGTACTTTTTCACCGAAAACACAACAATATAAGAACATCAAAATAACAAACAAAAACTACAGATTCTCGAAGCACTACATATTAGAAACATGCAACCCAAACTTAACAGAATTAATTTTCAAACCAGTGCTAATGTGCTTAAATGTCTTTAGCTACTGACACTATTTATAGAACAATTTCAAAAGTAAACGTTACACACTGCAACAGCCCAGATGCTCTTCTTCTTACAAAGTAGTAATGTACATACAGAAGTTACATCACTTTTGTAATACATCCTCACCTGATGATGGCCCAAAGTCGGGCAGAAAGTAGTTGGGAAATAAACAATTATGGAATATATATCAATCAATTCCCGCCAAATACTATAAGATTAATATGGCAATATGAAAGGAACCAACAAGAAAATATGTAGGCAGAAAATGTCTATTATATTCAACGAAATTTGTACTAATACACACACACACACACACACACACACACACACACACACACACACACACACACACACACACACACACACACATATATATATATATATATATATATATATATAGATATACACAAAATTGTGCAGTAATAAGTAAGTATATATTAGTTTATATATATATTTAATAGCATGGTAGCTTGTTTGCGACCACAGGTTTCATGACGTCTTATAAACGACAATCATCAGGCAGAAAACGAAAGCTATCTTTCATTCTCTGCCTGATGATTGTCGTCTATAAGACGGCATGAAACCCGTAAAAGCTCTATCACAGATATTGAGCACGCTCCAAATTACACCGCATATAGTCTGCTACAAACCTACGAAGTGAGATAGTGACAATCAACACTGTTATATATATATATATATATATATATATGCCAAGATTATACTTCTATGTTAAATATAATCCTATTTTATGTGTAACGTTTGCATCATTTCCTAAACACTTGTATTTCAATTTCCCAAATTGATTGATTCGATAGTAAAATCAATTTAAATGCGCGAGAGTTCGCAAAAATTCTCAAAATATTTATGTATTTAACCAGACCCCACTTCACGTGCTGGATATGACACAAGGTCAATTTTTAAGCGGAATTTAACAGGTCTCAATTCAGAGTTTTCCTTTTCCGAGACCGGTTGATTTACCAAGGTTAAATTTCATAGTCTACTCTACTATTTATCCATAGCATGAGGGAGAATAATTGGCACGATGTAAAAAGCAAATAGCTTCTTCCAGAATTTGAACTCGGGTTTCCGTGTCCATTTCTTATGATGATAACCGTTACCCTATTTACCATATCCCCCCCTCGCTCGGGCAGGATGTGACACAAGGTCAATTTTTAAGCGAAGTTTAACAGGTTTGAATTCAGAGTTTTCCTTCTCCTAGACTAGTTGCCTCACCAAGGCTGAAGAGCCTAGTCTGTCCTACTATTTACCAATAGCTGGAGGGAGAATTATTGGATTCATACCTTTCCCAAGGGTGCTATGTGAAATGCAATCAGTCTCGTCCAGGATTTGAACTCGTGTCGCCGTGTCCATTTCCTACGACGATAACCATTACACCACGGGCACCGTTACACTCCGAGCGCTTCCAAATTTTTGACATATTGATGAGTCCGGCGAGAAAAGAATGATGAAGTTCCTTGAACAATAGTAGAAATGTCGGGAAAGAAACTTGGAATTGTTTAAATGAAGCATTGTCGGCTATTATCCATTTTAGACTTGTATCTTCCTCCATCATAATTTTAGTTGTATTTCTTTTTATTTACAATTATTTAGACAGTAAGTAAACTGCGTAGATCGAATATAAAGATTAATCTTTCGTGAGACTAAAGCTTACATATTTTTGCCTCGGGAAGCTAGTTTTGTCGTCAATGAATTTATTTCGTTAGATATAATCTATCAAGTGTTGGTTTGTTGCAGCTTAAGGGATAACACTGATAAGATAGGCTTAACAAATTAAAGGGTATACGAGTTCAATTCTAACTCAGAGCTTATTTTTTATTTCTACTCCACACAAGTCACTTATGCCTATTGAAGGGCGCTTTTTGTATTTGCAAAGAAAAGCAGGTACAATTAGAATGAAAGAAATAGTTGTGAATAATGGATGAAAACAGTTTTATTCTTACCTCATGGTTTAAAAAGTTGAATGATATGAACACAATTAATTTTTTTTTTGGAAATACGAAAGAAAAATAATACTAATGCAAAAGTCAGAAATTATTTCTTGTTGCTGGTATGATGCAACCCAGTACTGCCTGTTGCGTGTTATTTGAAGAGAAAGTGGTACCCGTGGTGTAATGGTTATCGTCGTAGGCAATGGACACGCCGACACGAGTTCAAATCCTGGACGAGACTGATTGCATTTCACATAGCACTAATACCCTTGGGAAAGGTACGAATCCAATTATTCTCCCTCCAGCTATGGGTAAATAGTAGGGCTGACTAGGTTCTTCAGCCTTGGTGGGGCAACTAGTCTAGGAGAAGGAAAACTCTGAATTCAAACCTGTTAAACTCCGCTTAAAAATTGACCTTGTGTCATATCCTGCCCGAGCGGAGCGGTTGGTAAATATGGTTACTTGAAGAGAAGTATCGTCAAATACTTTTCGTTGCCTCAAGAAATGCTATGAAGGCACATTGACCACTTGATAGGTTATAGGAAACATCCATTCATTCAATAAACCAGACGAACATTTTTTACGTTGCGAAAAGCAAATGCGGACGCGTGCAATCGAATTTACACAAGCGTAGATTTGCAGATGATTCTACGCACAGCTCGATCTTTTTTTTTTTTTTTTTAAAATAGAACTGACGACAACAGCTGGGTATTTTCACTACATTCACCATTCATAAGTACTATTAAAGTGGTTGGAAAATATCAAGTTGTTTTTCTTAACTTTTACCACTCTTCTGGAGATATTCACTTGAAGAGGAAATATTTCGTTTCTCTCTCTCTCTCCTCCGATCAAGTGTTATGAACATAGCCTTAACCCCTAAAATCAAGCGCTCTCGTTTGGGTTGTTGCTCAGCTAGCAAATGCTTTTGTCCCTAGATAGCTCACTTTGACTTAAATATGTTAAGAAAGACCTCGAGGGATGGTTTATAGCATCGTTTAACAAACTGATTCGTTTGTACAATGAGTTCTCTTTTCCCTGGGTGTCTGTCCCACTGGTATAACCTTGCATCAGACTAAGTTATTTTTACCAAATAAAGCACTTTACCGTGGAACCGGCGTAATGACCGACGTGCTGGACTGCAGCCTCGAAGTGAGTTCGAACTCCAGTCGCACAATTACGTTCCCTTTCGGACAAATACTTTTGGGAAAGGTATGAACCACTTATTTCCCAGCAACGAGTTAAACAGTTTTACGGCCGTTCTTTTACAAGGATGGCTTTGGCATTAAATAACCCATGAAGGTTCAAATGCCATTAAAACACCGAAACCGACATATTAATACGGAAAGTTTAATCCTTACCGGCTGGGCAAGATTAAAGCTATCAGAGAATATTTGCCCCCCACCAATATTAATGAAAATTAAAAGAATATGAAGACAGGTCTACAGTATTGATTGATTCCGACCTCTAAAAGAGAAGCGATTTCCAAAGAAGAAGAAATGTATTTAATAACAATTATATCACTCATGTGGCTTTGTACTGCTGGGAAATACTAACTTCAGGATCCCTTAAAGGAAAATCTTCTGATTTAGCATTTTGGTGAGTGTAATATTAAGATATGACTATGAAACACGACATTTTTGGCAAAATTTAGAATATTAAATTCTTTACAACGTTTTATACAATCCTAAACGGATTTACTTGAGAATGAAGTATGAAATATCAAACAACTTTTGTCACCATAATACACACACGTGCTATTTCTTTGTTTGAGTTTTATGGCATACCAATGCTAGTCAGTTATTTAATGCCAAATCCTGTTTATACATATATATCAAATATATATGATTTGGTTTGATTGGATTTTGTGGCAGATCAATCATTGTAGGTTATTGAATTCCCAATCCTATTTATACATATATATTAGATATATGATTTGTAAACATGTTTTATAGATAAGATTTTTAAACGAGCCCGTGCTCATTTTTTTTGGACGCAGTTAAATAGTTTCAAGTATTGCTATGTAACCATAACAATTTAATTCAACATCGTTTGTTTGCATATATTTGAATATGATTTATAAGTGGATAGTTTATAAGTAATTTTATTTCCAAATGAGTTAGAACTAATATCTTTGTTCACAATTAAGTTTTGCTATTGTTTCTTCTCAGTTAAATAGTTTCGTTTATTGCTAATACTAATAATTCTATTCAAAATTAATCATTTGTCTGCACACGGTGAAGTTGTTATAAATATTGCTATTTAACACTAATTATTCAATTCAACATACTTATTCATTATGATTCCTAGTATTGCTATGTGTTATGGTCAAGGGGAGGTTGAAATAACACGACTCAGAAATGAGTGATAAAAATATATTGAAGGGAAATAGTACATACATAAAAGATAGCTGGGAGAAAACTCTCCTCAGCTTAACACAATCATGAACATTACATCCGTTCTTGGTGACGGTTCGCCCGAGACTGCGCAGAAGAGAGCTTAGCCGGTATGTGTCACATGAGGGCGAGTCTCTCTGTAGGGGAGACACACCAACATTATGTAATTCTAATAATTCAATTTACGCACACAGTTAAAAAGTTTCATGTATTGCTATTTGACACTAATAATTCTATTCAACATTACTCATTCATTTGCACACAGTTTAATGGTTTCAAGAATTGCTATATATAACTAACAATTCAATTAAACATCAGTCATTTGTTTACA
>OY757929.1:31782717-31860217 GCA_963585895.1 Sepioteuthis lessoniana
AAGAAATAGTTTTAAAATAAAAAGTCATTTTCAATATTAAAGAATTTTAGATTTATGTTGTAAGAAAAGACCATTAATCCACAAAGCATATATAAAACCCAATATATATATATATATATATATATATATATATATATATATATGCATGTGTGTGTGCGTGCGTATATATATATATATATATATATGCACGTACACATACTTATATATGTACATTCATATACTCACATATGTATGTATGTATGTATGTATGTGTGAAAATAAAAACTATAAAAGTAAAATATTCAAAAGATGTATTTATTTATTTTTAGATAATATGCCAACGGTTAATGTTCTGTTTTTTTATTTCTTAAACCATTTTCAGAGTGATGCTAGTATGCGATGTCATTTTCAAATGAAATATATAGAATATCATTTATATATACATAAATAAATAAATACGTACTTTGAATATTTTTTCATATTTTATATTTACATACCGTCGAATTTATTTCCATATTCCTCGTTATATATATATATATATATATATATATATATATATATATATATATATATATATATATATATATATATATATATCACTATGCTTGTATGCATATATTATAGTAATAATAACTCAGCCAAAATTGCACATCGTTGTGAAATTGTTATTAAAGCAACACACTAGGGCTATAGAATACGTCCACTACACCACTGCAAGGGAATAGGACCGTAACCCCTACCCAATGACGCCACCTGTGAGCTATGAGGGGCGACCCATAATACTTAGGTCCTTACTGGGCTAGACAGGCAGTCGAAGAGACCTAATCCAATCAATCAGCTGGTCATGATCCGCCCTAGCACCAAAAGGATTGTCCTGGCCATATTCTTCAAATTGCTCTTGTGGCAAACAAGTACCCAACCCTATTTTATCTAAAAAATGTTAGAAGACAGTTGCTGAGAGTCAATTGCGCTAAGCTAGAAACCATTTATCTATGTGCAAATAAATGATTAGTATTAAATAGAATTATTAGTGTTAGATCGGAATACTTGAAGCCGTGTCCTTAGTATGACATTAAACCGTTTGATTGTGAGGCTCCAGGGCTGGACATTGGGAAATGTGAAGTACTCCTTTATTATCATTATTCTCAGGTCTGCTCTAACCTGGAGTGGTAGTACTTGTTAGGGTCCCATCAATTGGTCAAATAGAACTGTCCAATCATTTACTAAGGATTATTGTTAGTTATTTGAAGCCATACAACCGTGCACAAATTGTTTGTATAAGATAGGAATACTCGATAAATAGAATTACTAATGTTAAATAATAATACTTGAAACTACTTGACTGTGTAAACAAATGATTGATATTAAATAGAATTAGTAGTGTTAGATAGCAATACTTGAAACCATCTAACTCTGTGTAAACCTGTTAGCTCTGACTCGTCTGAAAATAATACAATGTGAAGTACTCCTTGATTTGATTACAAATAACACACACACACACACACACACACACACACACACACATATATATATATATATATATATATATATATATTTGAACGGCCCATTGGTATAATAGTAAGAATGTTTGTCAATGACCCGGTAGACTGGGGTTTAAGCCCAGGTCGAGTCATACTAAAGACTCAAAAATGGTACTTGATGCCTCCTTGCTTGACACTCAGTATTATATGGTTTAGATTAAGGGTAAAGTGGAGCAATCCAGAGAAAGGAGTAACGCCTTCCCTTACGCCTCGGTGTAGTAGCTATTGAAAAGGGAGTCTGCGGGTCGCCCTCGACGACGGTCGCCAACTTTACTTTTATATAATATATATGTGCGTATATATGTGTATAAAAAGGCTTTGGCATTAAATAACCCTCATGGGTTGATATGCTATAAAACATAACCAAACCAACCCAATTTCTTTTAACCATCAAAATTCTCGATACAAGGGGAATAACTATGAAATACTAATTTGAATTTTCTTATCATCCTGGACCTTTGTTACAGAGGGTTCACAGTTTGTCCATTCGTGTGTAACACTTTATACAACACTATGATCCCCCATTTACTTAGAATGTGACACATGGTCAGTTTAACATGGCAGCCCACACACGTACTTGTAGGTAAAGATTACTAGTTTTCTGGTAATAATATAATTGGGAAAGCAGCAAATGTTATTGATACTCTGGGAGATACGACCGTCAAGTTTATTTAAAGAGCTATTATCTTCAATGCCAAATGCCTTAGGGTGGAGAGAGAGAGAGAGAGAGAGAGAGAGAGAGAGAGAGAGAGAGAGAGAGAGAGAGAGAGAGAGAATTGATTGTCTTCAGTGGTAAATCGACAAAAATCTTGAAGCTGGACCCCCAAAGCATGCACTAATCAAATCGCGATTGATAGAATAGCAGAAGGGAAAAATAAAGCAGTGACATTTAAAGCGATTATATTTAATCAACATAGTTTTGCATTTGGATATTCAATCCTTTAATTAATGTGTCACTGAACTGTCTAGTAATTATTACAGACGCTGGACCCTTCCTTACCTACCAAAGAGTCCGGCCTGACAGGCAAAAACTGTCTCTTCATCACATATCATTCTTCATGAATGTCTAAAATAATGAACGAAAAGTATCAATATGTCAGCTTAAGCAAAAGGTAATGAAGACGGTCAAGTACAAAAAGGAGTCTATTAGGGAGCAATTTTAAGATTGTAGGAATTTCTGATGGAAATAGTGACTTTAAAGACCCAGGGTGATGACAGGCACGAAGGTCTCTGTATCAACGGCCTGGGTGAGTAATCTAGGAATCATGAATTCTTCTCAAAGACAGGGAACATTCCTACTTGATAGTCAAATTAGTTGAATATTTTCCATCAAAGCTTGTAGCTTCGAGCACAGATAATAGTCAGGATTTCATTTGCTGCTTTTGAAGGCAGGCAAATATATAGCTCACAATTTAACTGCATAAAATGGTGGATTAAAATCTTACTACTCCGAGCCTATATTTCTTGTAACGGGAGTTTTTGCACATCTATCACATTATCAAGATGTTATGTTTCTGTTGTTTTTATCGTAACTTGCCGAACATCTTTCTAATCAGCGCGGATAGAAATGAAAGAATAAGCAGTCTTTTCCTTAAGGCAGTTGCTTAACGATTCTGGGCAATGGGTTAAATAGTATTACTGCTGTTCTTCTTCAAGGATCACTTTGTTATTGAATCACTGTTGTGTTCTGGTTAGTGAACACAAGTAGTAGTAAGACAAACCACGATATGTGAGGAAAATAGTTATATTTACAGGAAAGAGTATTTACAAAAGAGAGACTGTTAGTAATAAGAACATAGGATTAGTGATAAAGTAATGATATACTTCAACAATAGGAACAGCTCTTCTGGTCTGACTCGTAGGCTTCTTCTTCCCAGACTGATCTCCGCTACTGCCATATATGGCAGATGGAACAGCTAGTTATGCTGAAAAGGTAGGTGATACCCAACAATCACCCACAACGTTGATATGCCATTAAACAAAGAAACTAAACCAAATTATAACGATTCTGTTGTATACGTTGCGCACAATAAGCTCATTAAGGTACGTAAATAAATAAAAATAGACATAAGCAAACCAGTACAAAGTGAGAAATAAATAAAATTTATCATTATTAAAATCATTTTACTTGCGTGTTTTCCCAGTCGGTTAGGACTATAGAATACACCGACTGCACCTCTGCAGAGGGGTAAGACCCTTCCTCCGTCCAACAAGTGTCCTGGATATGACACTAAACAATCTGATGGTGAGGTTCCAGTGATGCCAGGGCTTTGCGAAATGCGGAGCACCCCTTCATTGCCATTGCTCCCAGGTCCACTCTGGCATGAAATGTTAACACCTGATAGGGCCCTATCTATGGATTAAATAGAATTAAACTGTATACTTATGTTAATCTAAATTGTTTGAATTAGAACTGTTTAACTAAACTGAATAGCATGAAATAGAAATGTTTTTGACAATTAAACCTTACTTACATTTTTACAGCGTACTTATGCTAAAATGGGTTTTTTGAAATGGAACTGTTTTTGACATTAAAACTGTACTTACACTAAACTGAATTGTTTAATATAGAACTCATTTGGCATTTAACTGTGTAAACAAAATTTCTACTTATACTAAACTGAATTAGCTGAATTAGAACTGTTTGAATAAACTGAATAGCTTGAAATAGAAATGTTTTTGACAATTAAACTGTGTACTTAAGCTGAACTAAATTGTTTGAATTAGAGCTGATTATTTGTTTAAAATGGATTTGGTATTAAATAACCTACAAAGGTTAATATACCATAAAACCCAAACAACAAAAAAAAAAAAGAAAAAAAAGCAACAAACAAACAAAAAACCTAAATTAAGATGCTGAGAATACTTGTAAAAAATTAATAATTTCTTTTAAGAAATTTAAATGCTATTAAAAGGCATAATCTTTTAAAGTCATGACAGTTTTTGTTACAGATTTTCTCTGGGTGTCCCCGTGGTGTAATAGTTAAATCGCTGGACTGCAGAATTGTGATGTTCGAATTCCAGCTGTGCTATTACGTCCACTTTCGGACGAATACTCTTGGGAATCCCCTTATCTTCCCATCTATGTATTAAATAGTACCACTACGGTATTTGTTGACCGCCCCACCAAACAGGTTAGTGTGGCACAAGGCGTTTTAATGGTGGGTCAATAGTACCACTACTGTCCTAAAAAGGACGGATTTGGTATTAAATAACCCGAGAAGGTTGATATGCCATTAAATAGCAAAGAAACAAACGAACAGATTTTCTGATAATAAGTTTGTCACTAGGTTTCAATAGGAAGCTCGAATTTAGGAACACTAGCTTGCAAGACAGCTGGTAACCATCGTTATTTAGAGTACGCGGCTATTTATTCCTATTTATATATGTGTGTGTGTGTGTGTGCGCACGCGCGCACGCGCGTGTGTGTATGTGTGTGTGTGTGTGCAAATTCATAATATATGTGCATATCCATCAAATCAAGTTATCCTTTGACTCCGTAGGTCGTCGGAGTACCATGCTGAGTCTTTCATGGCATTCCTCGAAGTAATTAGGGGGTTTTGGCAGGGCCCTTCTCCTCCCCCAATTAATATGTTGCACTGGATTGACTATTGTCTAGCAGCAAGGAGTAATCTCTCCCTCCACCTGTTGGGAGAACAGAATTCATGCTTTTCCTAAAAGTATTACAATATAAATTACCTAAACTGGAATTTGAACTGGGTTCACCGGAGTTTGAAAGAGAAATATTTCTTAATTTAAATGTCTATTAAGAAATTTATCGTTTAAACATTTTTGTATGAATTGTTTGTCCTTAATAATTCCATGCGGTTATTTTATTACATCTCCCACTTGAAGTATAAAATATAAACCTGGTTAGAAAAATCGTTTGTTCCGAAAAACGAATTATTTCTAATAATTAAAATTACTAATATAAGTTTATTATGACGACTTAACCGAGTTTGAGTCACCATCAATTTGTACTATATATATATATATATATATATATAGATAGATAGATAGATAGATATAGATATAGATATATAATGTGTGTGTATGTGTATAAAACTTTTGAAATATTTTATTTTTTCCTCTTGTCGAAGACCATTGGTTTGAATCCTGTCGCATCATTGCTTTCACTTTCAGAAAAATAGGCTTAGTAAAGATTTGAAGCCCTTTATTCCCCACCCCCACTTCAGCTATGGGTTAAATATTACCACTGCAGTTCTTCAACGGGGAAGGATTCAGCATTAAATAACCCACGAAGGTTGATATGCTATTAAAACGAAGAAACCAAACCAAACCAAACAAAAAATCATTAAAGATCTATTTTTATGGTGATTAAATTTTGAATACTATACTTATTTCACTTTTCAAAACAAGAGGGCGATTATAAGCATATCAAAAACAAATTTTCACATATGAAAGAAAGAAAGAAAGAAAGAAAGAAAGAAATATAAAAGCGTTGAGACACTCTGGTGACAGACTCTTCTGAGATGTCGTTTGAGCAATGATTATCGAGTCCTGTCCTGTTTGCAAAGTGTAATATCATAACATAAATCCCAAAGTGAGACAAAAAAAAAATGAAAGAAAGAAAGAAAGAAAGAAAGAAAGAAAGAAAGAAAGAAAGAAACAAAGAAATAAATATAAAAGCGTTGAGACACTCTGGTGACAGACTCTTCTGAGATGTCGTTTGAGCAATGATTATCGAGTCCTGTCCTGTTTGCAAAGTGTAATATCATAACATAAATCCCAAAGTGAGACAAAAAAAAAAATGAAAGAAAGAAAGAAAGAAAGAAAGAAAGAAAGAAAGAAAGAAACAAAAAAAGAAAGAAACAAAGAAACAAAGAAATAAATATAAAAGCGTTGAGACACTCTGGTGACAGACTCTTCTGAGATGTCGTTTGAGCAATGATTATCGAGTCCTGTCCTGTTTGCAAAGTGTAATATCATAACATAAATCCCAAAGTGAGACAAAAAAAAAATGAAAGAAAGAAAGAAAGAAAGAAAGAAAAAAGAAAGAAAGAAAGAAACAAAGAAAGAAATATAAAAGCGTTGAGACACTCTGGTGACAGACTCTTCTGAGATGTCGTTTGAGCAATGATTATCGAGTCCTGTCCTGTTTGCAAAGTGTAATATCATAACATAAATCCCAAAGTGAGACAAAAAAAAAATGAAAGAAAGAAAGAAAGAAAGAAAGAAAAAAGAAAGAAAGAAAGAAACAAAGAAAGAAATATAAAAGCGTTGAGACACTCTGGTGACAGACTCTTCTGAGATGTCGTTTGAGCAATGATTATCGAGTCCTGTCCTGTTTGCAAAGTGTAATATCATAACATAAATCCCAAAGTGAGACAAAAAAAAAATGAAAGAAAGAAAGAAAGAAAGAAAGAAAGAAAGAAAGAAAGAAAGAAAGAAAAAAGAAAGAAAGAAAGAAACAAAGAAAGAAATATAAAAGCGTTGAGACACTCTGGTGACAGACTCTTCTGAGATGTCGTTTGAGCAATGATTATCGAGTCCTGTCCTGTTTGCAAAGTGTAATATCATAACATAAATCCCAAAGTGAGACAAAAAAAAAAAAAAAATGAAAGAAAGAAAGAAAGAAAGAAAGAAAGAAAAAAGAAAGAAAGAAACAAACAAAGAAATAAATATAAAAGCGTTGAGACACTCTGGTGACAGACTCTTCTGAGATGTCGTTTGAGCAATGATTATCGAGTCCTGTCCTGTTTGCAAAGTGTAATATCATAACATAAATCCCAAAGTGAGACAAAAAAAAAAAAAAGAAAGAAAGAAAGATAAAAAGCAAAGTAAGTTATACATGAAGAAGTTTAGTTATATCCTTAATTTCTGCAAAGATAATCAGTGGATTTTTTTCTGAGGAGGTTATTCTCTCAATCATTGGACAGTATCAACAGATACCTCTCGCCAATATTCTCGTAAGCTCTAATTCTCTTGCATAAGTTACCAACCAGGTTGAAACCTCTTGCTCACATTGTAAAATCGCTCTAGAAAAATCTTTGAAATGACGTGTCGGCAAATGGCAAATGACCTCAGTCATCTTCAGGCTTGAATATAATGCTTTTTTTCGTTTAATTCTAAATCTTGATTCATTTTCCTTTAATTTCTCAGCAAAGATATTGTTATTTTCTTGTCATGTTGAAGATACGAAGATCATTCAATAAATAAGGATATTTTTTTTTGAAAAAGCTGGATGAATGTTTTTTTCAGAATTTTTCCCTTAATTGTTTGGAATTGGCAAAAGATATTTTAATCTTGCAAAAATATTTCTTTTAAGGCTATTCAAAATGGCGGCAAATCAACAGAGGTCTGTCATCAAATTTTTGCTGACTGAAAAGTGCAAACCATGTGAAGTTTATAGAAGCATGTGTGATGTGTACGGAGAAGCATGTTTTAACAAAAGAAATGTCTATAAATGAGCTCAACATGGGCCTGCCATGACGAGCCTGAGTTTAAAAGATAGAAACGCACTGACTCTCTAGTAAATAAAAAGTTCCGGACGCAGCGGTCATACTGACAATCTTCAAGGATATTAAAGGACATATCACTATTGATTTCCTTGAAAAAAGTACAACTGTATTCTGTGCTTCCAACTGTGAATTCATAAGACAAAATTCACCTTATTTATTGAATGAACTTTGTATTAACGGAATTTACTTCATTTTTGTTGTTGTTGTTGTTGTTTTATTGGCTTAGGATGAATGGATAATCCGTTAGAATTTCCAAGTTCTTGAGAATGTCATGTTTTTTATTCTCTATCATGATTCTCTATCATCATCATCTTCATTTCCAACACCTTTTTTTTGGCATATTTCGTATCCGGAACAGTAACATTTGTGTTATTGTTTATTTTCAGCTTCGGTTGATATGTGTGTAATTCCGTCAAGGTACACTTACACTTGACATAAAACGGTAATATCGACGAAAATGACCCGGACCGTTAAATATGATTGTTTCCTAATGGAAAAAGCACGTTTCCTTCTCTCTACGACACTCCTCTCAGTCTCCGTACTCTCTCTTCTATTCTTTCAATATATAAATATGCATGTATTTGCGTACACGTACTTTAGATTAAAACAGCAATATCTTTGGCATCATTTTAGTGAAATATTAGAAGTCTCTTAAAAAGGTTACTCTGCGTTTTATTATTTGGTTTGGTTTGGTTGTGTTTTACAAGCCTTGTAGGTTATTTAATGCCAAATCCTCTTTATATATATATATATATATATATATATATATATATATATATATATATATATATATATATATATATATATATATATATATACACGATTTGTAAGCGAATAATTTGTAGGTAACATTTGAAACAATCTAGACATCATTTGTTTGCACACAGTTAAATGGTTTCAAGTATTCCTATATAATACAAAGAATTTGTACATTGTTAAATAGTTTCAAGTATTGCTACGTAATACTGATAATTCAGTTTGGACCCACAGTTAAAGAGTTTCAAGTATTGCTATTCAACACTTATAATTCTATTCAACATTACTCCTTCATTTGCACACAGTTAAATTGTTTCAAGTATTGATATGTATTACTAGCAATTCAATTTAATATTGTCATTTATTTGCTTACAGTTTAAGTGTTAAACAGTTCTATTGTACCCATAGATGTGACTCTATCAGGTCCTACCACTCCGGATCTGGGTGGTCCTAGGAGGACTGGCAACGAAGAGGTACTCCATATTCCCCAGAGCTCCAGGACGTGGGTCTCATCATCAAGGCGTTTTGTGTCATATCCTGGACACTCGTTAGGGGTGGGGAATATTACCCCTCTGCTGAGATTCAATCGGTATATTCTACAGCCCTAACCGATTGAGTTTTTCCATTCTAAATTTCAGAGAAAATTACATCAGTCTTTAATTTGATTTAAATTGATTGATTGATTTTAACGGCTTGTCAACCCATCTAGGGTTATCTTATGTCTCGCGGTTTGGGAATTGCGCTTATTGTATGATCATATTTACTTTTTCATGTAGTTGTTTCTAAGGTTCTTTTTTATGGGGGGTGCCCACGTTCCTATTGAATATGTATCTTTTTCAAACATCTATTTGACCCACAGATAGGACCGTGACAAGTCCTGCCACTCTGGGTCAGAGTGGATCTGAGAGTAATGGCAATGAATGGGTACTCCACATTCCCCAGAGCTTCAGAACTGGACCCTCATCATCAGAGAGTTTTCAGTCATAACTAGGACACTCGTTGGTATAGGGGTCTAAGAACTCTCCAGATATTCAGTCGGTGTAATCTATCACCCCAGCTGACAGTGCTTTTAATATTTATGCAATTAGAATGTTGATTATAAGCCCGAAGAAAAAAAATTCAGAAACAAGGAAACTGGGTTTCCAGTAACGGAAACAAACATTGAAACATTTGTCTTTCTTTGACACAGGAAATTTTAGTTGTAAACAACAAGATAATCACTAGAAATGAAAATGGATTTATTTCGAAAAATAACAAATCAATATGGAACCTGACAACTGACAATTCATATCTTTCTGATTTTGAATGCACTACGCAATTTTTCCAATTATCTAAAAAAAAAAATAGTCTGTGAATTCACAAAATGACTGAAATAAAAGAAAAAAAAAGCACCTGAAAGTCCGCTTTTACTACGATGTAAAGTTACCCCGTCGTATCTCTTTTAATGTACTCCACGTCCTCAAATCTTTCTTTAGAAATCAATTTTTAGTTTAGAAAATCAGAAAAAAAAAGATTGAGCAAGGTTTGACCAATATGGAAGTTACTGCACTTACACAATACTATTTTTCCCCAAAAGATGCTAGACAAATAAGGCAAACTGCGCAGCTACATTGCCATAGTAAATTTGTCATTCTCCATGATTCACGTGTCTGGTCGTTTACAACCCATAGTATCACGGAAAATAATGTAAGGCCTCCACCTAATACTATATAGTAATAGTATGACCACCAAAATCATATTCATGATGAGCTACAACCTCATTGTCAAAAAAGACCGTCAGCAGCTCATTGATTTTGCGGAGGAGTTGTTGAGCTATCTTTGGCCTTGATGATGACGAAGAATTCCTCATAGATGACTGACCATTAGTTTCGGGATACCCACGATGAGCCTCCTGTTATGATAGCATTATTTTGTTTTGTTTTTGCATTCGTTTTTACACACTGAAGCAAATCACTAGCTATGGTCTTCCAAAACCTCTTCTGCTCTGGCGTCAGAAGACGTAGAAAAAACTCTACTGAAATTCGTCTCATTCGCAAGTTTTCAGTAAGAATTATTTGACATGACCCAATGGAAATGCTTACCTCATCACAAAGCTTTCTGTCAATCCCTCTTCTATCCGCCTCTCACCAGACTGCGTTCCCTCTAAACGATTTTAGCATCTGAAGTTTCATAATGACTTTTCTTTTGACTTGATTTTTGGAAAATCTAATGCAAACTTATTGTTCGGTATTTTCTGACATCAGGAAATGCGACACGCTGAAAAAAAAAAAATGAAGATTTGTGCACATCAGTTTTTTTTTTTTTTTTTTTTTTTTGTTTAATGGCATATCAACCTTCGTGGGTTATTTATCACCAAACGCTCCTTGTAGAGTTTTGAGGGAAGATGAGGAAGTACGTACGTATCCGAACGTGAACATAAAAACGCGACTAGAGTTCGAACTCGCTTACTCCATCTACACTGATGCACATCAGAAGAATACTTCATCGAGACGAGTCAGACCATTTTAAAAGAAAATTATGAAGTCAGTTTTGATACTTTTTGAATACATCTCGTTCTTTCGCTGTATCTAATAATAATTCTTTACTACAGTAATACGGCTGTATAATATACTGTAATATGTTGTTATAGTAATATGTTATAGTTATACGGCAGTATAATATACTGTAATATGTTGTTATAGTAATACGGCAGTATAATATACTGTAATATGTTATTATACTAATACGGCAGTATAATATACTGTAATATGTTATCACAATGTGATATTCATTCTCTCTCTCTCTCTCTCTCTCTCTCTCTCTATATATATATATATATATATATATATATATATATCTGTCTATCTATCTATCTTCCAATTATCTGGAAGAGTAGAATACACCAACTGCAGTTCTGTAATGAGTTTCCTAGATATGATAATAAACAATCTGATGGTGAGGCTCCAGTAATGTGGCAGCTTTGGGGAATGCAGAGGACCTCTTCATTGCCATCGCTCCCAGGTTCACTTTGGTCTGGACTAGTAGCACCTTTAGGGTCCTATCTATGGGTCAAATAGAAGTGTTTGACATCAGAACTGAGAACACACAAATGACTTAATGCTAAATTGAATTGTTAGAAATAGTACTGTTTGATCATTTAACTATGTGTAAACAAATGACAGATGTTTAATTGAATTGTTAGTGATAAATAACAATACTTGGAATCCTTTAACAGTTAGTAAACGAATGAGTAATTTTAAATAGAATAATTAGTGTTAGATAACAATGATTGAAACCATTTAACTGTGTAGAAACAATTGCAATGCTAATGTGCAAACACAAACCAAACCAAACAAAAAAAAAAAATCATATATTTGATATATATGTATAAACTTGATTCGGCATTAAATAACCAACAATGGTTGATATGCCATAAACCCAACCAACTATCTGTTTATATATATATATATATATATATATATATATATATATATATATATATATGTGTGTGTGTGTGTGTGTGTGTGTGTGTGTGTGTGAACTTGAAATAAACGTTTAAAATATTAAAATAAATACTCTACATTTGGTGTTTAACGTATTTGAAAAATAAGCTTAGAATAATACAAAACTTTGGAAAAAATTATTGTGATGAATAATTTGGATAATGTCAAAGGAAAAATTATTTTATATACTTCCACTACGATGAACTATATTACTTTACAATAATTATTACTTATACTTCATATGCGTTAATCAGCTTAATTATAAGAATTTGCTATTCAATGTGCGTTTACAAAATGTAATTTTGACAGCTGCTTACTTCGCATATACGCTTTTAGTATTTGATATTTAATGATTAGCGGAAATTAAATTTTTTGACATATTAATCTAATAAATCCTACTTGTGATATCACAGGTTACATAAATCCGACTGTCTAAATAATTTGTAATGCTTTTTTATCGTAAAATATTTTCCACTGAATTTTTATATAGAAATAATCTTTTATGCTTTTAGGTATTTCTGTAACATTTTTAAATTGTACTAGGGTCATTCAATAAATAAGGAGAATTTTAGGACTGACAAGCGACTAAACATATATATTTGAGGGTCATTTGAGGGGAATTTTTTGAGTTGACAAGCAACCTAATATATAGACGAGGATCCTTCAATAAATAAGGTTGTTCTTTTAGGACTGACAAGCAACCTAATATATAGATGAGGATTCTTCAATAAATAAGGGGAATTTTTTGGACTGAAAAGCGACCGAATATATATACGAGGATCATTCAATAAATACGGGGAAATTTTTTGAAAAAAGCAAATTTTTGTATCATAATTTTTTCTCATAAATATAAACTCTGCATTGTTTGCTGTTAGTTCATTGAAAAAAATTCTTTTAATCTCCCAAAATTATTTCTTTTGAGTTTATCAAAAATGATGGCAAATAAAACAGCGTGCTCCAGTTTGTCATCAAGTTTTCGCTAACTGAAAAATGCAAACCATGTGAAATTTACTGAAGACTATAAGATGTGAACGGAGAAGCATGGTTTCATTAAAAAATATTTATGAATAAGCTCAATATGACTCTGCCACAACGAACAGGAGTCAAAAAGACAGTTCAGGGAGGGGAAGTAGACAGACTCTCCAGCATAGAAAACGTTCCGGGGGTGGCTGTTTATAAAGAAAGACATGCTGACAATCTTCTAGAATACATCACAATTGATTTCATTAGAATTGTTGACTTTATTTATTTAATGGAGCTCGTAAATAACTTGACTTCATCAGCTTACTCATACTATCTTCAATATATATATATATATATATATATATATACATTTCTTTAAATAGAGAAATTATATATTATAAATTGAATTACCTAGACCATAAATCCCGGCAAACACTGCGTGTGACATACGGAACCACCGGACAACTGTTTCGACCTTATTAGGTCTCATCAGCAGTGTATACCATGATATCCCCCCACTGGAGATCGAACCAGCAACCACAGAATGCAGAGCCAAAACTCTACCGCTAAGTCATTCGTCCACATCGCACACAAGAAATGCCGAATTAACTAGTTATGGTTAATGCACGGCCAATTAACCTGATGAGTCTTGTAGTAACGTCCGTACTCTCACAAAAGACACGGTCATCTCCATGGCTAGGTCTTATCAAGCTGGAGATACGCATCCACATAATCATAACCTCATTGGCAAGGAAATAGATATACATTTTTTGAAAAGGATTATATATTATAAATGGAATTACCATGACCAGAATATATGTGTGTATGTGTGTGTGTGTGTGTGTTTGTGTGTAGGGCTTTAACCATTACACCACGAGGACACCCCACTTCGGTTTCGGAAATTCATCAGTTTTAGATAACTTTGTTTTTCTAATATTATATATATATATATATATATATATATATATATATATATATATATATATATATATATATATATATTTAATCTTTTTTTTTTTAAATTTACCAGGAAAATTTGAATGTTGAATGATTAGCTGAACATTTAAATTTTCCTGGTAAATTTAAAATTTATTATATAAACAAAACACATAAAAGTTAATTATCGGACTTAACAAAAAAAGAAAATAAATAAAATAAATAAAAAAGTTAAATTACCATAATTCCAACCGATGGTAAAATTAGGAAAATAAATAAAATAAATAAGTAAATAAAAAAACGGAAGTTTAACAAAACGTGGAGGTAACTCTTCAACTCCTCCCCCCAGTGTCTATTCTGTTTTATTTTATCCATCAGATCTGAAGAAGTCCTGTTATATTTTTCATCCTGTTTTTGGTTTACATCAGAAACGCAAAACAGGATGGAAATAAATTTATAATCCTAAAATAACCGGTCTTTGGTTTTTTTCTTTAAGAAAGTATATATATATATGTGGTGTGATATATATATATATATATATATATATATATATATATATATATATATATATATATATATATATATGGTGTGATAGAGGAATTGTGATCTACATCATGCAAAAATGAAAGCATCACTGATATCTCACTTTATCAGTTATACTTAACAAAATTACATAGAAATATCTTGAAATACTATTGATAAAAATGCCCGTGGTGTAATTGTTATCGTCGCTGGAAATGGACACGGCGACACGAGTTCAAATCCTGGACGAGACTGATTGCATTTCACATAGCACTAATACCCTTGGGAAAGGTATGAATCCAATTATTCTCCCTCCAGCTATGGGTAAATAGTAGGGCAGACTAGGTTCTTCAGCCTTGGTGGGGCAACTATTCTAGGAGAAGGAAAACTCTGAATTCAAACCTGTTAAACTCCGCTTAAAAAATTGACCTTGTGTCATATCCTGCCCGAGCGGAGGGGTCGGGTAAATAGGATAGATAAAATTTATACAAAGAAATCGCAATTGGCTTCAACCATTGCCTCTAGACAACTTCGGAATCTCCTGCAATCCTTTTCTCCTTGTTTTAAGTGGTAAATGCTGCTGTTATCTTTGCCTTCAGCTCATCTTTGATGTTGCCCAGTTTTGTTGGTCGCTTGCTCAACCACATCCCACACATAAAAAAGATGATTTACCCTACACGTAATAATCAAGGATATTGTAATCTGAGAGTTAGACGGCCAGATGTTGGGGTGATGTGGTCGCAGATATAACTTTCACAGCCAACATTCGATTCTCTGCTTGTGTAGCATGGCGCAGAGTCCTGTTGCTCAACGTAGGGTCTCTCAATAGCCTCTTCTCGATCTAGGTTAGAACTACCTCCCTTAGGCACTTGATAGAGACACGTTCTTTGCGGCGTTGCTTTGTGTCCTATGGTGGGGCGCTCTCGACCGGCTGTGGTTGCGTGCCGCACAGTTCGTTCGGATGTGTTCCACCACTGGATACATCACCTCTGGCCTCAGGGGGCCGTCCCCCCAGGCTTAAACCCTCTTCGGAGGGGTTGGGTTTATCGCCCGGCGCCTGAGGCGCCCCGAAAAGGGGAATGCCGACGAGGTCCGAGGCATTTTTGGAACTGCCTGTCGCGTTGGGCTTCGGCCCTGCGACAGGACCCACCTTAAAAACGACCTTGTGCCACATTCGTACGCTGATGGAGCGTAGGATAAATAACGGCACTTGATGTAGACCTCTGTGTTGAGTGTAAGGTCATGTGGAAAGACGAATGGAGGTATTATGTCACCATGATGAGGACTGGGGGTTTGGTTTTCATCATTATCGGTACATCTTGTGAGGACAGATAAAGCCAATGGTTGTTCTGTAAGTTCATCATCTGATCCTGGCAGAAATTCTGAGAAAAAGCAACGCATGTTTAGTTGAAGGGGATGCTTGAGTTTGTTCAAAAACTTTGCAGAGTGGTCTTTCCTCTTGTTCCTCAAATTAGCTTTTTCTAATCTTGTATGAGAAATAGCGAATGTCTGATAAGAAACTTAAACCAAATCTCTGGTAATGCACCTGATAGACACGTTGAGATTGTTCCCATGACCTGGATCTCAGCAACAAATTTTGGAATTCTTTTTTAATCAGAACGACCAGAGTGAGGCTTTCAAGCTGTCGTACCTTCATAATCATCAATGGACTTATCAAACTCTTTTCGGATCCTTTAACATACAAACACTCTGAAATGTTCTTATTGGTGCTTCCGCTGTAAATGTTAAGCTGTATAGCATGCCGTTTCCAAATGTCTGGAGAAGTGAACTGCATCATGGTGCTGCTTTTCTCACAGACAATGTCCAACTGACTCTAGTTTGCAGCACAGTAGACGAAACCGAAAACAAAGCGGATACGACAAATTAATAATCTAAAATTGGGACAATTTACCTATATATATATATATGTGTGTGTGTGTGTGTGTGTGTGTGTGTGTATGTGTGTGTGTGTGTGTGTCGTAACTTCGTTTTACAACGGTGTAATAAGAAATTCCGTTGTTATGGTAACACGAGTCATTATTCAATAGCTCTTATCTCGTGTTTCAATAACCACGAAATTTTTTATTACACAGTCACGAGACGAGGTTACTTATGCATAACAAAAGATTATATTCTTAGTCTCAAAACTGACTGAGTTTTTGACCAATATAAACTCCAATTTCAATGTTCACATAATCAAATAAATACACAGGGTACGTACCCCTGTATATTTCATATCTTTGCACCATATCGTTTGGTCTTGCTGCCAAGTTAGAATCTTATATTGATATCGCATCCTCTCAGAATTTAAATAACAGTTCTTATAGACTGGATAATGGATTAAGGGGTTGTCAGTGAAGTTTCCTTTTAGAATAAAAGAAAACTTGTTATGACTTCGATGTTGACCAAAAAGCCGGATATTGTGTGATTGCAGTAGGGTACTAGAGAGAGGGGGGAATCAACAAATTAAGTTCCAAAATTACTGTTCTTCAACATGGATAGCTATGGCAAAATTTGATACGTCATTAAACAAAGGAATCAAACCAAACCAAATCAAGTTCAAACCTTTCTTTGCACTGCTAGCAAAGGAATAATCTATCATCAAGTATCTCTTCTAACAATATTTAACTGGGTAAATATCAGCATTTTGTAAGTTAGTATACGTGTTGACATTTTAGGTCGATTAGAAACCTGAGGATATACAAACACGCTCACATATTTCGATAGTTTTTTTTTTTCATTTAATTATAACTGTTTATTTCATCTGACTTTTCGCTAAAATCCTGTTTATATATATAATGGTACTGACGTACGTTCTTCTTTATCTCAACCCTGGCCATTACTCAAATACCCGAAAACCTACAAGTAGATGTCGACCCTGGCTTCTTTGCTATGCTTAGCAAAATATACAAGAAGATATCGTTCATCGTTTCATGCCAATTGAAACAGCAAAAACCAGATGAGGCTAAGTTTAGTAAATACCCAAAGGTACTGTAAAATTAATGATTTATAAAAAAAATTACCTACTCTAATATTGAGTTTCCACCGGTTCCTTCGAAATAATCCATTTGGACTGGGCTCCAGACTAACTTTTTTCATTACTGTCTTGGAATTATCTCGAAATAATTCTAAATTCTCCCCAAATCGAAATGTCTTTTTTTACTTACTCTATCATCTATAGTTGTTAATTGCATAATAAATAAAAGTAAAATTTACTTTATCATCTAAAATTGTTTGTAGCGTAATAAATAAAAGTAAAATTTCTTTTATCATATATAGTTGTAAGTAGCATAATAAATAAAAATAAAATTTCCTTTATCATCTATAGTTGTTAGTAGCATAATAAATAAAAATAAAATTTCCTTTATCATCTATAGTTGTTAGTAGCATAATAAATAAAAGTAAAATTTACTTCATCATCAATTGTTGTTAGTGGTATAATAAAAACTCTATTTAAACGTTTAGAAAATAAATGTTTATTTTGGTTTATTTTGTCATGAAATTGTGATCTCCGTGTTTTTTTTTTTTTTGTGTGTGAAAGAAGCAATAAAACATCAATTAAACAAGAAAGATTTTTATTGAAAAAAAAGACGATTTTTAATTTGTTTAAAATTAAGGCAAAGTTTCGAATCATTGAAGTAAGTCTAAAATTATATTTTTAATTATTGATACAATAAGTACAGATCATAAGAAATTAAATGAAACCTGATTAATATGATTTTATACCAGTTCATGTCAACTTAACAACAGTCCAAACCAAAATGAAATTTGTTTTTCTAAATCCAAACAAAATAAATTAAAATACAAAACAATAATGCAGCCTCTATTCCGTAATCCGTTGTAAAAAAAAAAATTTTTTTTCGGAGATTTGTACTAATTAGATAATTTTTTAAAAATTCTTTAAGACTTATTTCATTTATTTATAAATCAACTGTCCCGCGGGGTATCTCCGACGAGAGAGATGTGTACCCAACGAATTTTTTAGTAAATCTGGGACCATAGGTTATTGTTAGTCTCGAATCCTGCTCTGAGACATGTAAACATCGATCTCACAGTAATACCAAAACTTCGCATTATATTCGGTTTACGTGCTTGTCTCAATTCGCAGAACTTTCAAATGGATGACCGATGGGTTTGGTTTCATGGCACATCAATCTTTGTAGCTTATTTATTGCCAAAGCTATCCTTCTAGAAGAACAGTAATGGTACTATTTAACCCATAGCTGGGAGGATAAGGGGGTTCATTCCTTTCCCAAGGGTATTTGTTCGAAAGTGAACGTAACGGCGCGACTGGCGTTCGAACTGGTTAACTACGATTCCGCAGTCCAGCGTTTCAATCATTACACCACGAAGACAACACCATGGGTGACTGAATGAATTTAAAAAATAAACCATGAGAAAAAGTCGATATATTATTATACATCTCTTTCTAGTCAGTTTTCGTGTCTTTATTTTCATACAACACTTCGGTTGCTGTACTCTTCGGGCTTTTTTGACTCTGTGTGTGTGTGTGCATTTATAGATATATATCATACGGTAAGACAGGTCCCTAAGGTTTATTTATTTACAATGTACGCCGTTCACATAACGGTCGTAGGAAAACGATTTAAGAGTTGCGAACACTTCTTGAACAAGGTGGCTGCTTAATTGCAGGTTAAGATATTTTTACTCAAGTTGTCTTATGATCTATCTCACAAATTATTGAAAAACATTAAGTTATAGGGAAATGTGTAAAGAGAATAAATAACACATAAAACATATTTTGTTTTGATTCATTGGATGTAGCTGGTTCGGACTAAATTTGCTGACTTTATTGTTTCTTTTTACAACTTTTCGGTCGTGTATTCTTCGGGTTCTAAATGATCAGTCCACATTCCAGAGAACACGATCAGTAGACAGAGCATAGGCATTAATTGTTGGTGATAGCAATTAATCATGAAGAAGAAACCAATAAAATTCAGATTTCTTTCGTATGACCTGACAGATTGGAGAAGGTACAACGCTCGGTAGGATATCAAAAATTCTACGCAGAAACCAGACAACAACACGAAGAACAGACAAACAAAAC
Organism: Sepioteuthis lessoniana; assembly: GCA_963585895.1. Lineage (NCBI taxonomy): Eukaryota > Metazoa > Mollusca > Cephalopoda > Myopsida > Loliginidae > Sepioteuthis > Sepioteuthis lessoniana. The sequence goes on from OY757929.1 coordinate 31,802,447, forward strand.
AAACAGTGAAAGAAATATGTATGAAAGAGGTTTTGCATGTTCCCCCAGGATAAAATTTGGCAATATCCCAGAACCCAATCGACATTCAAGAGAGAGTGAGAGAGAGAGAGAGAGTGAGAGAGAGTGAGATAGTTATATTCTCTACTCTACAAAACGATATGGAAAAAACTGAAGAAAAAAAAGTAATAAACAAAAAAATGATCAAATAAAATTCAGACGCAAAACATGTTCGATTTTTGTTGACTAGTTTAATATTATTAATTTGGTTGGCTATTTTCTTTAATGGTATATAAACCCTTGTGGGATATTTAATGCCAAATCTTGTTTCATATATATATATATATATATATTAATAAACTGGTAGAGATCCTTTTTAAGAATTGTTTCTCTCGACGCGCAACCTCCTTCTAGCATCTTTAAGATAAAGAGGCTTGGATGTTTGCCATAAAACATTTTGAGGAATACTATCGGGACTGAATCACATAGATGCTTGGGCTTGACATGATCAGCCAATTGATTGGGTTGGGTCTCTCCGACTGCTCTGTCTAGCCCAAGTGAGGATCAAAATGAAGTACTGCAGGTCAAGTGACTACTTAATATCCTGATCACGGACAGCTCAGTCATCGGGATCCCGTTCTCTGGCATTACGGGTTACCACTGACAGGCAACAGGTAACCCTATTATCGGGGTTTTGCCTCTCAGTAGAACTGCAGTCGATGTATTCTCCAGCCCAAGCCGACAAGGTAGTTAATTTGTATATCTTTGGTCTTATATCGCACACTAAATGCATTTTGTTGTGGTGCAACAAATAGTATTTCTTCTCCCTGGTTTATTCAATGCCAAAGCCATCATTGTAGAATGTCAGTGGTACTATTTAAATCATAGCTGAAGGGAATTCATACATTTTCGAAAGTGAACGTAATTGTGCGATTAGAGTTCGAACTCTTTTATTACAAAGTCGCAATCCAGAACGTTAGACACTATGCCACGGTACTCTTCCCTCACTTATTGGCTAAGATTTGTGACTTCGTACTATAGATGGCTAAACTTACTTGGATTCTCTAAATGTCTTTTTTTTTATAACCGCTACTGTTTATCTCAAGTAAAAGCATTTTCTATAAGAAATAAAACTACATTAGTTTAAGGATGAACCGGGACATTGGCCCAGCGGTTAGAGTGTTCGCCAATGGCCCGGGAGACTTGGGTTCAATCGAGTCATACCAAAGACTTTAAAAATAGAACTTGATACCACCTTGCTTAACACTCAGCATTATAAGGTACGGTTCAAGGGTAAAGTGGAGCAATCCAGGGAATGGAGTAGCGCCCTCCCCTACACCTTGGTGTAGTAGCTATCGAAAAGGGAGCCTTCGGGTCACCCTCGACTATGGTCGCTAACTTTACTTTACTTTATACAAATTAGAAAGAACTGTTGTATAATGTTAAGATTCTAATTTCTTATTTTTCGTATAAATGAGTGTTCGCCAATGGTCCAGGAGACTGAGGTTCAATCCCAGGTCGAGTCATACCAAAGACTCAAAAAATGGTACTTGATGCCGCCTTGCTTAATTCTCAGTATTATCATATTTACCAACCCCTCCGCTCGGGCAGGAGTGAGAATAATTGGATTCATACCTTTCCCAAGAGTATTAGTGCTATGTGAAATGCAATCAGTCTCGCCGTGTTCATTTCCTACGACGATAACCATTACACCACAGGCACCTCCAATTTTTTTTACCAACACCTCCGCTCGGGCAGGATATGACACAAGGTTAATTTTTAAGCGGAGTTTAACAGGTTTGAATTCAGAGTTTTTCTTCTCCTAGACTAGTTACCCCACCAAGGCTGAAGAACCTAGTCTGTCCTACTATTTACCCATAGTTGGAGGGAGAATATTTGGATTCATACCTTTCCCGAGGGTATTAGTGCTATGTGAAATGCAATCTGTCAGGTCCAGGATTTGAACTCGTGTCGCGGCGTCCATATCCTGCGACGATAACCATTACACCTTGTATTATAAGGTGTGGATTAAGGGTAAAGTGGAGCAATCCAGGGAATGGAGTAGAGCCCTCCCCTACACCTCGGTGTAGTAGCTATTGAAAAGGGAGCCTTCGGGTCATCCTCGACTAATGTCGTCAAACTTACTTACTTTTATTATTATTCAAATTTTTCAAACGTGGTCGTCTTTCACTGGAGTGACAACAAGTCTCTTCAGGTCTCCAGGACTCCTCTGATCTTAACAATGCTGTGATCTGTATGGTCTCGATTCTTCATCTGACTTCCAATTCCTTCAATCTTTTTTCAAAAACTTTGGGGACCGTCCCAAGTGCACTAATTACCATTAGTATTATCTTCAACCTCACGTTTCATTTTTTTTTTTTGTTCTTTGACAAGGTCCAAGTATTTATTTAACTTTTCGCTTTCTTCTATTTTCAATCTGTGATCCACCGGAACGACAAAATCCACAAGATGGCAACTTCTTTTCTTGTTAATTAAAACTAGACCTAGTCTTCTGGCCAAGATCAGGTGATCCATTTGTATCTCAAAATCCAAGAGAATTTTATGTCTCCTTTTCTTGGACTGATTCTAGTTTGTGTATATATCCTTTTGGTAGTATAGCCAAATGTTAGTCTCTTGCACAATTCCAAGTAGATATTATTATTATCATACTCCTTTAAGAGTTTTTCACACCAACGTTAGTTGATGGTCTTCCGCTGGAGTTTGAGTAATAGCAACTCTCCTCAAGTCTCCAGAACTCTTCTCAGTATTCTGGCCGATCTTAATAATGTGGTGGTTTAGATGGTCTCCACTCGTCCTCTTATTTCCAAGTCCTCCAGTCCCTGTACTAATCTTTTGGTTACTGTACCGAACGCACCGATTATAGTTGGTATCACCGTCACTTTCATGTTCCATAGTTTTTTCAGTTCTCTTGCAAGGTCTAAGTACTTATCTCTCTTTTCGCTTTCTTTCAATTTTACTCTGTTGTCTGCCAAGACGGAAAAGTCTCGCAGGTTCTCTTTTTTTTAGTTCACTATCACTAGGTCTAGTCGTCTGGCCGTGATTAGATGATCCATTTGTATCTCAGAATCGCAGAGAATTTTGTGTGTCTCATTTTTTAAGGCGGATTCTAGATTGGGCATGTACCATTTGTTTGTATGGTCAAATTATTATTATTATTATTATTATTATTATTATTATTATTATCTGGGCTTGTGGACGTTCCACGGGTATTGACCAGAGTATACATTATACTTCTGCTCTTCTCTTCTTCTATGCTTGTCTCATTTAAATCTTTCCAATCAAATCTTTGTTCGTCCATGTTTTTATACAAACAGGAATTAGTTTCGTATGCACAACTATTTTCTTCTCTATCCCTTTCTCTCTCTCTCCCTCAAGAATTTTGACATATCACAGTTTTTACTCCTTTCCATCTCTGACTAGCTTTCACAATTTCACTCATTGTCTCTTGATATCTAGCCTGCAACTCTGTTTCTGTCTCTCTCTGTCTCTGTTTCTCTGTCTCTATCTCTCTCTCTCTATCTCTCTGTCTCTATCTCTCTCTTTATATATGTTTATTTATTTTATTCTTTTCACATGTTTTTTTTCTCTCCCAAGCTTTCTAATTTTACCCTTTTCTCTTTACAACTTGTTCCCCCCCCCTCGCCTTTTCCTTGCTTTTCCTAACTTTATCCCACTTCAAATTATCTAGGTTTCTCTGCTAAAAAGTGTAAGTGATTCCGGCTCAGAGGAGCAAATGATCAAGCAGATACTATACTGATCCTAGATGGAACAGCTTAATGGCCGAACAAGCAGAATGATAGTATAGATTATTTCATGCACATACACACACCAGATGTCTGATTGCAACGACAGAGTTTAAGTGACAACAAGTCTCCTCAAAACTCCTTACCTTTATCAATATCTTTGCCGACTCCAGCGTTGACTGAACTGTCTCAATTCCTATTCGAATTTTTGACACACCTTTTCTCTTGTACGAGGATCATTAAATAAGTTTCGTATGGGCACTTTTATTGATAGTACACACATGAACCTCTAGTCCCCCTTCGAAGTAATCTCCTCCGGCTACAATACACTTGTTGTACCGTTCCAACAACTTCTGGAAGACCCCATGGAAGTCCTCTTGTGTGAGCGTGTCAATGACCTTCGTCACAGCCTCTTTCATCTCCTCAATTGTCTCATAACGACAGCCTCTGAGCTTAGGGGATAACCAAAAGTCACAGGGACCAACGTCTGGACTTTAGGGAGGCTGAGGAACTGTCTTGATGCCCATCTTGCTCAAATAGTCTGTGACAAGGATGGAGTTGTGGACTGGTGCATTGTCCTGCTGGAAATGCCACTGACCCGATTTGAAGAGTGCTGGCCTCTTCCGACGCAATCTCTTCCTGGACTCCCTTAAAACCTCAACATAGTAACCCTAACCTTTTGGCCAATTAACTCTGGTGTATTGACTTCCTTACTCCTCCCACACCCCTCATCATCCCACACAGACTCCTACCTTCCTTGAATCTCTTATGCCACTCAAAAACTGATGCTCGATTCATGCAAGATGGTCGAAAAGCAGTCTGAAGCATTCCATACGTTTCTGTGACAATCAGGCTTTAGTAGGGTGTATTCCAATTCCTTCTGTAGCTATTCATTTGAACCTGAAATCATAAAAATTGGTCAGTCATCTCATAAGATGTATAGCAATAACATAGTGAATTTTCAAGAGCCTATGACAATTTTAAATGCTTGTACAAAAAAAAGTCTGGAACCTTATTGAATGCACCGCGTATTATTCTTGGTACCATCACAAGTGCACAATTATAGACACGGTAATAAACATCATTTCCCACACTTATTATTATTAACTCCTTATGGGTTTGTTATTATTATTCCTCGAAGGATTTTAACACCAGCGTTTGTTGATGGCTTTTCACTAGAGTCTGAGTGATAGCAAGTCTCCTCAAGTCTCCAGGACTTTTCTCAGTATTCGGGCCGATCTAAAAAAATGCTGTAGTTAGAAGAGTCTCGGCTCGTCCTCTGATTTCCAACTCTCTCAGCCCCCTAACCAAGCATTTGGGAATCGTTCCAAGCACACTAATTATAATTGGTATCACTGTCACCTTTATGTTCCATGGCTTTTTCAGTTCTCAGGCAAGGTCTTAGTACTTATTATTATTATCGTTGTTGTTTTAATAATCATTATTTTTACTCGGGTTTTCCCACCAGTTTTAACTTGTGGTTTTTCACTGAAGCTAAAGAGACAGCAAATCTCCTCAAATCTTCAGGACTCTTCTGAGTATTCTAGCCGATATTAACAACGCTGTATGGTCTAGATTCTATATCTGATTTCCGATTTCTACTGTTAATAATAATAATAATAATAATAATAATAATAATAATAATAAGAAGAAGAAGAAGAAGAAGAAGAAGAAGAATTATTATTATTATTATTACTATTATTATTATTTCTTCTCACCTTGCGAGTTTTTCACACCAAAGTTAGGTGGTCGTCTCTCACTGGAGTGTGAGTGATAGCAAGTCTCCACAGGTATCCAGGACTCTCCTTAGTATTCTAGCCGATCGTAACAATGAAGTAGCCTGAATCGTCTTGATTCTCGAAATAATAAACAAATGAATGAATATGAAGAAGAAAATAAAGAAATATAAATAGAAAAAGAAGGAGCCGGTAACGACATACACTTGAAAGTGTTGTAACCTAACAAAAGGTTATTAACGAGAAATAACTAAATGGAGGTCGAGAATGAAATGGAAATCTTTATAACATTAACAAAATACAATACTCGCCCAAAATGTGAAGAAGTTAGTGGTGACTACTCAGTAAAAATACCCGCCTTACAATAGTGTCCAACGTATTTATGAGGGATGGGATATACCCTATTCCCCGGTAGGGTATATAACAGAAAGATAAAGAAAGAAACTAAGAGACTGAACGATAAGAGAGATACGCTTAGAAAGAAAGCAAACAAAGAAATGAAGAAAGAAATAGAGAGGAGAAAAAAAAAGAGAGAACGAACAACCAGAGAGATATGCAAAGAACGAAAGGAAGAATTATTGTTATTTTATTCATTTGAAAGTTTTTAACACCAGCGTTAACTGATGGTTTTCCAACTGGAGGCTAAGTGACAGCAAATCTCCTCAAGTCTCCAAGATTCTTCTTTGAATTCTGTATTATTGTTGTTGTTCCTCTCTTTGGTCACGGGTTAACCGTCGGTATAGTGACAGAGCCCCGCCTCTCTGCCTGAATGTTACCCAGTCAGCTGGGACCGTAGAATACACTGTACCTCTGCAGAGGGGTAAGACCCCCCCAATGAGTGTCCTAGATATGACACTAAACAATCTGATGGTGAGGTTCCAGCAGTGCTGGAGCTTTGGGGAAAGCGGAGTACCCCTTTATTGCCATCGCTCCCAGGTCCACTCTGGCCCGGAATGGTAGCACATGATAAGAGTCCTATCTATGGGTTAAAAAGAACTAACAGCATACTTATGCTAAACTGAATTGTTTGAGTAAACTGAATAGCTTGAAATAGAAATGTTTTTGACAATTAAACCGTGCTTACATTTAAACTGCGTGCTTATGCTTAACTGAAATATTTGAAATAGAACTGTTTTTCGACATTAAAACTGTATTTACACTTAACTGAATTGTTTGAATAGTTTGAAATGGAAATGTTTTTGACAATTAAACTGTTTACTTATGCTAAACTGAATTGTTTTCAATAGAACAGATTATTTACATAAAAATGGATTTGGCGTTAAATAACCTACAAAGGTTGATATGCCATAAAACCCAACAAACCAAACCAAACTATCAGCCTGAGTGGTAGAACACGTTCAATGTTGTCAACACCACACATTTCGCACACCAGTTCCACCTGTTCCAACCATTTTGACACCGTGTGGTCGGATGAGACGCCTTGAAATTCGGGAATCAGCCGAATGTCAAATGCTTTGCCTGCCATTTGCGTCTGGTTACACGTAGGCCGAAATAGCTTGTTCATGGTTTTAGAAGTCTAGTCGAAGTGGAATCAACCTATGGGATGGGGGGCTAGTCAAATTATTTAACACGCAAAATAAACTGATGGATGTTCACCAATCAGACAAAAGCAAAATACTGCTCTGCTTTTTCCACTTCAAATTTAGTTTCTTATATGCTCATTAAATCTCGCCACTTCATGTGGGCTTATCACATTCTCCTCCATAAAATAAGTCACACTTCTTGCGTCCTTTTCTTCTTCTGGTTTCCGCGTGCCGGTAGCAGAGAGAGTACACCTTCTGTTTCTTCGAGGTAAGATTGTTCGTGGTATTACTACTACAGTATATATCAATGCCATTTTATTTTATCAGGGAATAGATTTCCATATGATCGATGACCTGTCAATAGCAGTCCTCGCCTTTGTTAAGCGTATGCTGACTTCACTTTCAGTTGATGAGATCTTGCTGCTGAGGTATATGAACAGGCCGACTAACCTCAGAGGCTTGTCACTTATTTAAAGCATATGAACTTTAGTTGCGTTCACGTAGAAACCAATGCCTCCTGCTGCTTGATCCAGGTTATGAAGTTGGGATTCGGCTTTGGCAGGTGTATTTGTGAGAAGTGCTACTTCTTTTACGCCGACTGTGCTGTCATAGTTTTTGCTTGATATCGTCTCTTTTGTCTTTTTTAATCTTAAATCATTATTTTATTAGATATATTGACGTTAGTAGTATATAATCTAAGCATATAATAAATATGGGAAAAACATAAGAATGCTACGTACTGATTTGAACAAATCCTGAAAGCAACACCATGCAAAATAGTAGCTTTACGGTCACTTACCTCCCATCTCACAAATAATCTAAGTAAGAAGAACAAGAATAAGAACACTGCTGAAGAAGTAAGGACAAACTCATATGTGACGTTCTCTTTTGGTATCCTACACACAGACGCGACAGAGTTAGCCGACCAGCCAAGACTTACATATATCAGCTCAGTCCGGATACCGGATGCTATCTAAAGGACCAACCAGGAGCGATGGACATTAGAAACGGATGGGGAGAGAGAGAGAGAGAGAGATAGAGAGAGAGAATCAGGAAATTCTGTACTATTAGCACGACTTGATGTAGATGATGATGATATATATACTCTTGTTTGTATTCATACAATTTGCATAACCCACATTGCAGGAATATAGTTTGGTACAAATAAGAGTATTGATGTATTACTCTTATAGTGTTCTTAACGTCTCGCCAAATATATCGATTGTAATATCAACAGGTATTTTATTACCGACGGAGTTATTTGTGATTCAATTGTGATAAATACAAAAAGTTTTCAAAAGAATAGAACTTTCGGCTGGGCCGTCTGGCATTCGTGTTGGATGGGGTATCAATCAATGGCAGATTCGAGGCCGAAAGGCCCCCAACTTCGGTTGGGCCACCTTCGGGTAGGCGAGCTGCAACCTTTGTCCCCTATGTATAGCACTAGACCTTGTTGTCTTGTTTAAGCTATAACCCGGCATACATGCCCGGATCCAAATTTGGATTCGTGAAACTGCTTGCCTCATTAGACCCACATTGCACTTAGTGGGTCGATGGGCAGCACAGACCAGCAGGGTTCGAGTCTCGGCTCGTTCCCGGCCTTCCCCTCCCCTTTATCCCCACTTTAATCGGCCTTCGGGCTTTTGACCTTGTGTCAAGTCCTGTCTGGTGGGAGGCAGCGACAAATACAATAGAACTTAGACCCGAGATATCGAAATTACCATATTTACCAACCCCTCGGGCAGGATATGACACAAGGTCATTTTTGTAAGCGGAGATTAACAGGTTTGAATTCAGAGTTTTCCTTCTCCTAGACTAGTTGCCTCACCAAGGCTGAAGAACCTAGTCTGCCCTACTATCTACCCATAGCTGGAGGGAGAATAATTGGATTCATACCTTTCCCAAGGGTATTAGTGCTATGTGAAATGCAATCAGTTTCGTCCAGGATTTGAACTCGTGTCGCCGTGTCCATTTCCTACGACGATAATCATTACACCACGGGCACCTCCGATATCGAAATTACTGTCGTATATTTATCAAAACCAGCGTTTAAGTACACACAAGTTATAGGAGTTGTTCTTCTTTTCTACGTGGCTTAAAAATTGCATAATGAAAGAGCTTAATGGCGAGAGTCGATCGAGGGGTGGAATCAGCCAGGGTAAAGAAGAATAGTCACGGTTAGGCACAGGTGAATTTCAATGGAATGCTGTCCGATTCAAGATGCTGGCTTACTACGTGATTACAGTTGCTACCTCATCACGGAGCTCGGCACTGTCTATCCGCACCGTCTACAAACAAACAAATGGCCTCTGTCCCATCCACCATCGACATGTCACAGCCGCTTTCCAGCGCTTAATTATTGCTCTTGTTTACAGCAATTTACTTAGATGTTAGCTTGAAACATGCCACTGTTCTCACTGAGTTGTTTTGCTTGTCTATCAATTTCAGACTATTCACACCAACCCATAACACCCATTCCGCATCTATCTATCTATCTGTCTTTGTTCGAATCTATTTATTATGGACCTTCACCTACCCAACTAACACTAAAGCACAGATAGATTATACACTCGTAAACAAGAAGTAGATATATAGCGCTCAGAACAGGGAGGCATGCTCCTCTTTTGAAAGAATATCCTCAAATCACAGAATGATAGGCCTGAATCTACACAGAAATAAGAAACAGTCAAAACCACATATTACAACTGGTCCGAGCTTACCAATAGAGATATGGGCAATAGTAAAGTAAAGTTGGCGACCGTAGTTGAGGGCGACCAGAAGGCTCCCTTTCCAATAGCTACTACAGCGAAGTGTAGGGGAGGGCGCAACTACTTTCTCTGGATTACTCCACTTTACCCTTGATACGTACCTTATATTGCTGAGTGTTAAGCAAGGAGTTATCAAGTACCATTTTAAAAGTCTGAGTTATCAAGTACCATTTTAAAAGTATGACGCAACCTGGGATTGAACCCAGGTCTCCCGGACCATTGGTGAACACTCTACCCATAAGGCCAATGTATATGGTAACTGTAAGAAACAAATTCGATACTCTTCAGGAGATATCTGAAACATATACTCCGAATGACGAATATGAAAACTTTGTCTCTGCCCACATGTACCATACCAACCAAATCAAGAGCCAAATTTAAAGTTCCATGGGAATCACTTGTAGTAAGGGAATAACAGGATAACATAAAAATAGCTTCCTTTCTTAATAAAAGAAATTCAATAAAAGCCAACGCGCAGAAACTTAAAAAAAACCCTGATAGAATCAACTAACACATACCAAAAAGAAGAACTAGAATACATTCAAGGCCAAATCGATTAAATTAGAAATTCAGTTGAAGATAGACAATCTCGAATAGCATGGCAGACAGGAAATGATGTGAGCCGAAGTAAGAGCACATTGAGAGCAAAACTTAAAGCTGCCAAACAAGAAGAAAAACTTCAAAAATGGAAAGAACATTTCAAGAATCTGCTCGGAAACCCTTCTGAACTCACTAACAAATTCATCCCAAAAAATGATTAATGGCCAAAAAACATCAATTTAAGGCAGTTTATTTAGAAAGAACTTGATACAATATGGAAAAAAACCACAAACAGAAAAGCTGTAAGCCTTGTAAAAATACCCAATGAAGTTTGGAAGACAAGAAAATTTGACGACATACTTCTCTGATTATGCAAAATAATCTATAAACAAAACATAAAAGAGGAATTCATAAAAAGTTGTAACCTTCCTTTCTCCAAAAAAGTGACTTCAGAATCACTAAGAACAACAGAGGCATAAATCTTCCTGCGACAGTTATTAAGGTTTATAATGTCCTGCTTCTCAATCGTATCCAACTCGAAATTGAGAATATTCTTCGGATAAATGAGAATTGATTTCGAAGAAATTGCCCTCAAACCTCACAGATTCCGACAATCCGTCGAATCATCGAAGGTGTACGAGAAAAAATAATCTCCAGGCAACACTATTTTTCATAGATTTCTCCAAGGCATTCGATTCCATGCACAGAGGAAAGATGGAGCAAATACTACAAGGTGTCTCAAAATAGATGCAACCCATATATATGATGATTTCTATTGCATCAAGTCATCTTTTATCTGAGTCTTAAAAAGCAATCTTCTCACTTCAGAAAGTTCAAACCAGATGACAAGGTCAGAGATTGATTGACTTTATCCTACAGTGCACGTGAAAGACCAAGTTCTTGGGAACGCTTTCGGATGGACTTTTTTCGGACTTCTTTCGACAGAATCTCTCACCGCATCCACATTGTCAGGATGTCTTGCAGTCAACTTCCTACCAGATATGGGATTCTCTGCCTTCTTGTTGTGGTTGTTTACCAACTCCGTGGCTTGAAATTTGTTTACCCAACGATAAATCTGGCTTTTCTCGGGATAATTATTAAAGTTAAACTTCCTGCGAGATTTTGCTGGCACAGTTTTGAATGATTTTTTCGCCAAATAAGTAGTGACGCAAAATATTTATTCCTCTCTTCTCCATGGCATTGTAATCGAGGATTAATAGTTGTTATAGAATACTATTTTCAAATCACTATGTAGTATTCTTGTATTGTTCCCTTGTATGTATAGTTCAATCATAATAATGTAGAGTTACAGCGTTCTTTTTCAGTCATTAAAATATTTTTGTTTTGGTTTAGTTTGGTTTGGTTTTATGACATATCAACCATTGTTGGTTATTTAATGCCAAATCATGTTTTTACATAACGCACTCGTGAGTTCCAGTCTCATTGAGTACCCCATTCACAAGGCCTAGTGCCATATATGTTCTCTGACGAAAGCAACAAGATGGAAACATACACATATGTAAGAATGACATTCAAACGAGAAAAAAAATCTCTGACTGTCTAGATAGAAGAGAATAAATTATGGGATTAATAAGAGTCAGGTCGATGGGAAATTTGTTGATATATCTACTCTTAGATACAAATTCACTTCTTTTATTAGCGAATTAGTTTCTGCATGTTCAAGGAGGGATTTTTTTTTTCAGACACAACCTACAGTTATATTCACTTTCTTTATAAACTTGAGATTTTTTCACTATATCCCATTTTATTATTAGAGGCTTTCGCGTTACGTCCTTTATTTACCATTCGTGTTTGATTGGTTGGTTGTTTGGGTTTTATAGCATATCAACCTTTGTAGATTATCTAACGCCAAATCCATTTTTATAAAATGATCTGTTTAATTTCAAACAATTCAATCTAGCATGAGTACACACTTTAATAGTCAAAGACATTTCTATTTCAATCAATTCAGTTTATTCAGACAGTTCTAATTCCAATTCAGTTAAGTATAAGTACAGATTTTGTTTACACACAGTTAAATGTCAAAACAGTTCTATATTAAACAATTTAGTTTAGTATAAGTACAGTTTCAATGTCAAAAACAGTTCCATTTCAAACAATTCATTTTAGCGTAAATACGCAGTTTAAATGTAAGTACACAGTTTAATTGTCAAAAACATTTCTATTTCAAGCTATTCAGTTTAGTCAAACTGTTCTAATTCCAATAATTCAGTTTAGCATAAGTATGCAGTTTAATTCTATTTGACTCATAGATAGGGCCCTAGCAGGTGCTACTATTCCAGGCCAGAGTGAACCTAGGAGCAATGGCAATGAAATACAATCCCCAAAGCTCCAGCATTACTGGAACCTCACCATCAGATTTTTTAGTGTCATATCCAGGACACTTGTTAGACGGGGGGGGGTTACCCCTCTGCGAAGGTGCAGTCGGTGTATTCTACCGCCCCAGCCGACTGGGCAACATTCATGTTTGGATAATGTTGTACTGTTCGAAAATTTTCTGTTAGTAAAGCTGAGATTTTACTTATGCCATCTGTTTTTCCAATTCAGTTCAGTGTTACCGACATATATTTATTTATAATTGTTGTTATCTTCTTCCTTGATGGTGGCCTTGTATATTACATTGTTAATTAAGCAATTACCATTCAAAGGGCATCTGCCTCTATCCCTGTAGTTGCATCTGTTATTCCGGCTATCATCCTTTTTATTTAATACCTTAAAATTATGCTTGCTAATAATATTTTTATATTGTTCATGCAAGAATAACTAATTTATAAATTATTTATGTTGAGTTTTTTCAGAATAGTAAACTTTTCCAAATGTTTTTTATTAATTGAAAAAATAGTTTTCCCACGTTTGGTTTGCCAGCTTTACTGTCGATGGGGTTGAACTATATTTTGTTTCTTTTTCTCTTTCTTTCGTTATCATTATTATTGTTGTTTTGTATCTAGTTCAGTTAAGTGTAGATTCCGCTATTTTTGAGAGCTGTGTCATAATCTGTTTTAGTTTATATATATATATGTATACCCCTCATATATATATATATATATATATATATATATATTTCATTAAACATAATAGACATTTTATGCCTACATATTTTCTTCTGGATCCGTTCGAATTCCCGTATTACTTTTATCGTATTCGGGGGGATTTTGATTTATGTATTGTCCATAGTTGTATGTATCCCTAGTTCTATTCTGTAATAGAATTAATTTTCAAACCAGTGCTAATGTACTTAAATGACTCTAGCTACTGGCACTATTTACAGAATTACATTTAAAAGCAAACGCCATAATCTTCAACGGCAAGGACGTCCTTACACAGTAGTAATATGCTAAAACAAAAGTTACATCCCTTTTGTAATAGATTCTCCCCTGATGATGGCCCAAAGTCGGGCAGAAAGTATTAGGGATACATACAACTATGGACAATACATAAATCAATTCCCCCCGAATACGATAAAAGTAATACGGGAATTCGAACGGATCCAGAAGAAAATATGTAGACATAAAATGTCTATTATGTTTAATGAAATTTGCATTAACGAAGAAATGCTGCCTATATATATATATATATATATATATATATATATATATATATATATATATATATATATATATATATATATATATATATATATATATATATATATATATATATATATATATATATATATATATATATATATATATATATATATATATATATATATATATATATATATATATATATATATATATATATATATATATATATATATATATATATATATATATATATATATATATATATATATATATATATATATATATATATATATATATATATATATATATATATATATATATATATATATATATATATATATATATATATATATATATATATATATATATATATATATATATATATATATATATATATATATATATAAGAGATTCATCGTTGCATAATGGTTAACGTGCTTACCTGCGGCCTCGAATTAAGCGGGTTCGAACTCCACTCACACTATTACGTTCACTTTCGGACTAATATCCTTGGGAAAGGCATAAAGCCCCTAGCTATGGATTAAATTGTACCACTACAGTTCTAATGATGGCTTTAGCATCAAATAACCCACGAAGGTCGGTATACCATTAAACAAAGGTACCATTATATACTTTTATATGAACAGAATTTAATGTTCAGCAGTAGAACAGAAAAAAACTGTAGACATTATTCTATTAACACATATTTATTCTTAAGAATTACGAAATTGTTCCGAGAATATTTGTTGGCTTCGACACTAACTCTTCAACAGACGAAGATATCATTTACAAGAATCGCCCTAGTATTTCAGCTTCTTTAATCTGTTAAAGTCCTTGTACAGTTGTTAGTTTTCTCTTCGTCTCATATCCATAACTTAGTAATCATGCGCTTTTTAAAGATGTCCCGTGAGGGAAGAAAAATTTCGGGGAAGGATGTCAGAAGAGAATATAGTAAAATGTGTCGGCTGCTTACAACCGCCATTTTCCTTTTCTTTTATTCTTTGTATTTATTTTTTTTTTATGTAGTTTTCGTATAATAAGATTCCTTACTGGCAAATAAAATTCGATAATTTTCTTTAAGCAAAACTCCTCAATTTAGGATGTTCAGGTTTTGTTTTACATATCTAAAAAGGAAGAAAATCAAAGAATATATCGATAAAAACGATATGACATTGAAGACAACACACACACACACACACGCACACACACACACACACACACACACACGCGCACACATATATATATATATATATATATATATATATACGTGCAAATTCTTAGAGAGGGGGAAAAGAAAAGTTAACAAACGTAGTCTTATCTGGATATAAAGTATATATACATGTGAATGTACGTACGAGTGTGTTTATGCGCGCGCACGCACACACACACACACACACACACACACACACACACACACACATATATATATATATATATATATATATATATATAATTGAAAGAAGACGAGTGGAGACTATCCAGACTACGGCACTGTTAAGATCGGCTTGAATACTGAGAAGGGTTCTGGAGACTTGAAGAGACTTGCTGTCACGGAAACTTCAGCGAGAAATCATCAGCTAACGCTGGTGTGAAAAATTCTCAAAGGAGTAAAATAATAATATCCGTTTTGATTGTGTGATGTTCCACTAGAAATAATAAAACCCTGTTATCTTTTAGAAGAAAATTATTCTTTTAATAAAAGTAATTGGCAGGAATGTAAATACTTATGGGACTTAGCGTACATTTATGCAGTGTGTTGATTGAGTGTCTCACCAATTAAAAATTTTAATAGCAACTAATGCTATATAGAAAGAAGTGAAATCCTTTTATCAAAACAATATTAAAGGTTAATTTATGATGCAGTTTTTAGTTGTGGAATTTCAAATTGGCTACCGACATTGTTAATCTAGCTTTGAAGCTTATTCTCGAACTTATGGAATACATTTTACATTTGATCCCCTGATGTTACTTGAACTGCGTTTGTTATTTTGACCTCAGATTTATCCAAAGAATGAAGCGTTGATGAGTAAACAATTGCTTTGACATGTACGCCCTCAGATTTAATTGTGTCAAAAGTTAGCGTTATTTTTCTATTATGGTGAAAGTGAAAGCATCAAAATGGAGATGATAAATCATGAGGCAAGAAGGTAAATTATGTGTCCTGAGTATGACACTAAACTTCACCTGATGGTGAGGCTCCAGTCCTGAAGTTTTGGGAACATGGACTACTGCTTTATTACCATTACTCTCAGGTCCACTCCGACCTGTATGGGTAGTACCTATAAGGGTCGTATCAGTGAGTCAAAAAGAAATGTTCAATCATTTACTGATTATTGTTGATAATTATTTGAAATCATACTACTATGTGCAAATTGGTTGTATTAGATAGGAATACTTGATAAATTGAATTACTAAGTTTAGATAACAATGTTTGAAACCGTTTAACTGTGCAAGCAAAAGATTAATATCAAATATAATTATTAGTATTAGATAACAATACTTGAAACTATTCAACTGTGAGTAAACAAAAGATTAAAATTAAATAAAGTTATTAGCGTTAGATGACAATACTTGAAACCATTTAGTATTATCCATGTTAGCGATACTTTCAAACCATTTAACTGTGTGCAAACAAAGGATTAATATTTATAAATAGGATTTGGCATTAAATTACCCAAAAGGGTTGATATGCCATATAAGTCAACCAAACCAAATCATGCTGAATAAGTAATATTCTTTCTTGGATTTTTTAAAAAATAAGAAAAACTTGTTCGTTGAAATATCGTATTTCCCGATGTATAATGCGCAATGTATATTTCAGGCATAATTCACGAAAAAAAAAAAAAAAGAAAAGAAGTTAAGCGTTTTAATGGAAGGAACACAAAGATTACTAAGAAAATGAGATAGGCACCGTAATTTTAACATTTTGTAAATTCTTGACTATAAACTCTACACTAGGAAATTTTGGTTATGTTAACGCTCTTGCCGTAAGTATCGTGCTGAGCGTTTTACTACATAAAAACATGGGGAGGTGCCCGTGGTGTAATGGTTATTGTCGTAGGAAATGGACACGGCGACACGAGTTCAAATCCTGGACGAGACTGATTGCATATCACATAGCACTAATACCCTTGGGAAAGGTATGAATCCAATTATTTATCCCTCTAGCTATGGGTAAATAGTAGGACAGACTAGGTTCTTCAGCCTTGGAGAGGCAACTAGTCTAGGAGAAGGAAAACTCTGAATTCAAACCTGTTAAACTCCGTTTAAAAATTGACCTTGTGTCGTATCCTGCCCGAGCGGAGGGGTTGGTAAATATGACTACATAAAAACATGAATATTCTTTAACACGATAACTTATTGACTCAAATGTGTTAATTATAGATTTAAAATAAGTTTACATATTATCAACTAAATTGGGTTAGTTTGGTTTCTTTGTTTAATGGTATGTCAACCTTCGTGGTTAGTTGGTTGTTTGGGTTTTATGCATATCAACCTTTGTAGGTTATCTAATACCAAAACCATTTTTATGCGAATAATCAGTTCTATGTCAAACAATTTAGTTTAGCACGTGTACACAGTTTAATTGTTAAAACCATTTCTATTTCAAGCTATTCAGTTTAGTCAAATAGTTCTAATTCAAACAATTCAGTTTAGCGTAAGTACAGTTTCAATGTCAAAAACAGTTCTCGTAAGTACAGTTTCAATGTTGAAACAAGCCTATATCAAACCATTCAGTTCGCTGTTTAAATATCAAAGCAGTTCTATTTCAAGTAATTTAGTTTAGTGTAAGTACGCAGATTAGTTCTATTTAATCCATCGATAGGGCCCTTTTAGGTGCTACCGCTCTGGCCAGAGTGGACCTGGGAGCAATGGCAATGAAGGGGAGCTCCACATTCCCCAAAGCTCCAGCATTACTGGAATCTCACCATCAGATTGTTTTGTGTCATATCTAGGACATTTGTTAGGGGTGGGGGTGGGGGGTTACCTCTCTGCAGAGGTGCAGTTGGTGTATTCTATAGCCCAAGCCGACTGGGCAACAACCTTCGTGGGTTATCTAATGCAAAAGCCATCCTTGTAAAAGGACAATAGTTGTACTATTCAACCCATTGCTGGTTGGACCTGGTTTGATTTGTTTAATGGCATATCAACCGTCGTGAGTTTTTTAATGCCAAAATCTAAACACATAAGAGTATATATAAGTGTGTGTGTGTGTGTGTGTGTGTGTGTGTTACCTTTGTTTAATGGCATATCAACCTTCGTGGGTTATTTAATGCCAAAGTTGTCTTTGTAGAAGAACAGTAGTGGTACTTTTCAACCTATAGCTGGTAAGATGAGATTTCTTACCTTTCCCGAGGGTATTAGTCCATAAGTAAACATAATATTGCGACTTGAGTTCGAACCCGCTCACTACGTATCTACTGTATGTTCGATTAGATATTGTCTGATTATATCCGAATCAATTTGGTGTTATTTTTCCCTCTATTCAAATGAAAGATCAGAGGAGCTAAGAAAAAAGGCCTTTTCCTCTTTTCAGTTATAATTTAACACGTATGAGTATATCAATAACAAACAAAACCAAGCATGTGCCAAGTTTCGACTCAATCCATCCATCTTGCTTGCTACGTATAGGCTCTAAACACACACACACACACACACACACACACTAATGAGAGAGAGAGAGAGAGAGAGAGAGAGAGAGTATGTGTGTGTGTGTGTGTGAGAGACAGAGAGAGTGAAAGAGACTTCAATAAGTTTGGTTTAGTTTGATTTTACGGCATATGAACCATTGTAGGATATTTAATGCCAAATCCTTTTTATACATATATATTAAACACACACACACACACACACACACACATATATATATATATATATATATATATATATATATATATATATATATATCTTAAATATGTTTGATTAAATAATAAATACTCATTTGGGCTATATGATTTTATTAAGATTCTTTCAAGTTTCCTGATTAGTGTCTTGGTTTCAGGTTGGAATTGGTGGATGAATTTATCAAAATTGTCCCGAGCGTATTATGTGCTTCAATATTTAGGGTGTTCATTTTTTCTTTATTGTAGTTAATTTGTCTTTTTACAAGACTGCAGGGATACTGACACCCAAAAGTAAGTGTTTGTATTGGCTATGTCGTATTAATGTTTTTTTATGTATGTATGGGCGCGCGTGAATGTGTGTAGTGACGATTACAACTAAAGAACGAATTATCATCATTATTACATTATAAAGAAAATAAACTTAATAGTCGAAAATGTATGGTGGGTCTAAAACGTAATAATGACTGAGGAGGGAAGTATTATTCATTATTAGCATTTTATGTTGGAATATGTTTTGTGTTGGATTGCAATAATAATTTGTATTCGCTGTCTATTTTGTGTTAATGTTATATTACGTATATGCTATTGTAATTTATGGTTGTATGTACGTAAGGAATATGGTGAATATATTGTATTAAGGCGTTGCAATAATTGTTTGCATTGGCTATGTTGTTGTTGTGTGCAGTGATCATTTTAACTTAAGGACAAATTATTATCATCATTGCATTATTTAGAAAATGAATTTTTGATTTGACGTGTAAGCATGATAGACGAAAATGTACACTGGGTCTGGAATGTACGTATAATTGGTGAGGAGGGAATATTATGGTTTGGTTTGGTTTCTTTGTTTAATGGCATATCAACCTTCATGGGTTATTTAATGCCAAAGCCATCCTTCTAGACGAACAGTAATGGTACTATTTAACCCATAGCTGGTAGGATAAGGGGGTTCATACCTTTCCCAGGGGTATTTGCCTTAAAGTGAACGTAATAGAGCGACTAGAGTACGAACTCGCTTACTACGATTGAGCAGTCCATCGCTTTAACCATTACACCACGAGGACACGAGAGAGAGAGGTGGGTAATGATAGCTAATTTTTCATGGAGGCAAAGAAGACATTTTTTAAATGTCTTGCTGTAGGTGGGTGCTAGTTTTAGTATTTCCCAAGTCATGATAGTTGAGATGTTTATGTCCTTTAGGTGCTAGATGTGTGTTGATATATATATATATATATATATATATATATATATATATATATATATATATATTAAAATGAAAAGCTCTGAAATTGATTTCAGATTTGTTATTCTATTATTATTGTTATTATTTGTTCTCTTTTGATACTTTTTCATACCAGTGTTAGCTGATGGTTTCTCACTGAAGTTTGAGGGACAACAAGTCTCCTCAAGTCTCCAGGGCTTTTCTCAGTATTCTGGCTAATCTCAATAATGCTGTAGTTTTGATGGTCTCTACTCGTATTGTTATTTCCAAGCCTTCCAGCCCTTGTACTAATCCTTTGGTGACTGTACCAAGAGCACACCAATCACAATTGGTATTAACGCCACTTTCGTGTTCCTCAGCTTTTTCAGTTCCCTAGCAAGGTCGAGGTACTTATCCCTTTTTCACATTCTTTTAATTTCACTCCAGGACAGCAAAGTCCACATATCTACAAGTTATTTTCTTTTGTTGATTATCATAAGATCTGGTCGCCTGGTCGAGATTAGGTGATCCGTTTGTATCTCGAAATCCCATAGGAGTTTGTGCGTCTCATTCTCGAGGATAGATTCTGGGTTGTGCATATACCATTTGTTTGTATGGTCAAACTTCAATTTCTTGCACGATTCCCAATGGATCACCTTGTCCACCCAGTTTTGCCAAGTCTTATATTCTTTCTGTACTAATTTGCTGCATTCGCTTATTATGTGATTGATTGTTTCGTCTCTTTCACCACATAATTTACATGTGCTGTATTTTTTGCGTATTATTATTATTATTATTATTACATATTTATGTGATTCATGTTTTAGATGTTCCAGTCCACTTTGGGCGATTGAAATGTTAGTCGCTTGTTGAATATCTTTACAGAAGGAGTTTCAAAGATTTTTGGTCGATTCTAATTGACTCCATTTTTAACGTCTGCAGTTGTCCCAATCTCTCTTTCTCTCTCTCTCTATATATATATATATATATATGTCCTAAAAGTAACTTGATGATTTAGAAAATTAATAGCTTTCCTGTTGACAAATTATTTATGATTATTTTCTATTAGAAAAAAATTTACAAAATGGAGATAAAACTGCTTTAATAATGAAAAGCTTTGCTGTGTAGATGTTCTCGATTTTCAACTTCGTAGAGATCGAATTTCTAATTCTCAACATAACTGGGATTTATACTTTTCATATTTTGCTATCGAGAAATGATTAATATAAACATTATCATTATCATCATCATCAAGTCATGTTGATAGTAAAAATTCTCTTGACCCTCTATCGCCATCCGTTTCTCTCGACTATTACTCTTGGAAGGTACTCTAAAAGGCATTTAGTGTCCGCACAGAGTAGATGAATATAAGTTTTTGCTGGTCGACTAACAGTCGCGTGTCCATGTGCGGGAGAACGCAGGAAAACTTCACAAATGAGTTCGTCCCTACTTCTCCGGAAGTACACAGCATGTCTTGCTTGTCTTATTTGGATGGTCTGTGAGATAGGAGGCATGTGGCCGTACAAATGCTGTTTTATGGGGTGTTGCTTGCAAGATTTGTTGAAAATAGTACGCAGCATCCTTGTGTAGTTCCTATCTAGTTTTTTGTTTCTTACAAGCGTGCAGCCATACAATTGTACTGACACAACTGCAGATTGGAAGAATTTAAACATATCGGATATAAATTTCTTTGAAAAAAAAAGGGGAAAAAAAGAAAATCGATTTCTAACGTAATAAACAGCTTAAAAACAATTTGTTCAAATGTTATTTCCAAATCAAAACCGTACATAAACAACCATTTTGTCCCCTTGGTTTTACAGACCTGCAGGTTGAGTACATGCACAACCATTTTATGCCTTTAATTCTACAGACCTGCAGGTTGAGTACATACATAAGCATTTTGTGCCTTTAATTCTACAGACATGCAGGTTGAGTACATAAACAACCATTTTGTGCCCTTAGTTCTGTAGACTTGCAGGTTGAGTACATACACAACCATTTTGTGCCTTTAATTCTACAGACCTGCAGGTTGAGTATATACGCAACCATTTTGTGCCTTTAATTCTACAGACCTGCAGGTTGAGTATATACGCAACCATTTTGTGCCTTTAATTCTACAGACCTGCAGGTTGAGTATATACGCAACCATTTTGTGCCTTTAATTCTCCAGACCTGCTGGTTGAGTATATACGCAACCATTTTGTGCTCATTGCCCTGTAGATCTGCAGGTTGAGTAATTGTAAACATGTCAAAAACCGCCTTCAAAGAATAAACATGATTATTTGTGTATAGTCCCAACATATTTTCCAGTTAATAATCTTGTTCTTTCGAACTCGAAGTGACAAAATATATTTCATTTATATTTTATCATATCTCTGTTTACAACAGAATGTTTCCTTTTACTGTTCGTAGAAAAAGAAATAAAATCTTTATCACTGTCCTGTCTATTTACATGAAAATATCTAAACAGAAAAGAAAATTTTCAGACGAATATTAGCACAAAAAATTGCAAAATCATGTTCGACAATAAGGTATTGTAGAAAATGATGGATTCGATGAGGTGTTGCAATTAAGTCCATCAAATGAGCTAAATTAATTGGCGACACAGTAACTGATTTGTTTTTATAGATAACGCGCAGTAAATTTAAGATGAAATCTGCCGGAAAATGAAAATTTTAAGCAAATTTTCTTGTGACTTTCCCGGACACGACCGAAAGGGGTCCCAAGCTTGGCATGAAACTTAACCTTCAGGGAGCATCATATTCTCCTTGTTATACTTTTTAGAAACGTAAAAATGCTACTCAAGTGCAAAAAATGAGTACTATTTGGGTGGAATATACTATGAATGACTGAAAGTATCAAAGTGGTGGTGGGTTCCTGTGACATTGGGGTTAACGTGCGGAATTACTAAATCCTAATAGCTACGTTCGAATACTAGTGACACTATTACGTACCCTTTCGGACAAATACAAAAAGGAAAAATATGAACCTTCTTATCCTTCGTCTCCCCTCCAGCTTTGGGTTAAATAGTATTATTGCTGTTCTACTACAAAGGTGGATTTAGCATTAAATAATTCACGAAGGTTGATATGCAATTAAACAAAGAAAACAAACCAAGAAGCCAAAGTTTCAGAAGTAGTTTATAACGTTTGCTCTATAATTGGGAAAACCTGTTAAAACTGGTTTCACCCAAACCAAGAAACCAAAGTTTCAGAAGTAGTTTGTGACGTTTGGTTTACTGGTGAGTAAACCTGTTAAAATTGGTTTCACCCAAACAAAGAAATGAAAGTTTCAGTAGTAGTTTGTGACGTTTGCTTTACTAGTGTGTAAACCTGTTAAAATCGGTTTCACCCAAACCAAGAAGCCAAAGTTTCAGAAGTAGTTTATGACGTTTGCTCAACGATTGGGGAAACCTGTTAAAATTGGTTACACCCAAACCAAGAAACCAAAGTTTCAGAAGTAGTTTGTGACGTTTGGTTTACTGGTGAGTAAACCTGTTAAAATTGGTTTCACCCAAACCAAGAAGCCAAAGTTTCAGAAGTAGTTTATGGCGTTTGCTTTACTGGTGAGTAAACCTGTTAAAACTGGTTTCATCCAAACCAAGAAACCAAAGTTTCAGAAGTAGTTTGTGACGTTTGGTTTACTGGTGAGTAAACCTGTTAAAATTGGTTTCACCCAAACCAAGAAGCCAAAGTTTCAGAAGTAGTTTATGACGTTTGCTCAACGATTGGGGAAACCTGTTAAAATTGGTTTCACCCAAACCAAGAAACCAAAGTTTCAGAAGTAGTTTGTGACGTTTGGTTTACTGGTGAGTAACCCTGTTAAAATCGGTTTCACCCAAACCAAGAAACCAAAGTTTCAGAAGTAGTTTATGACGTTTGCTCAACGATTGGGGAAACCTGTTAAAATTGGTTTCACCCAAACCAAGAAACCAAAGTTTCAGAAGTAGTTTATAACGTTTGCTCAACGATTGGGGAAACCTGTTAAAATTGGTTTCACCCAAACCAAGAAACCAAAGTTTCAGTAGTAGTTTGTGACGTTTGCTTTACTAGTGAGTAAACCTGTTAAAATTAGTTTCACCCAAACCAAGAAACCAAAGTTTCAGAAGTAATCGTACAGAATGTACTGATTGAAAGGACATGATATTTGATTGGGATAGCTACAGAACATTAAGCCTTGAGTTAAGTTGAATTGACCAAAACAGATAGAAATTGTTACTACTTGGTTGGAATGTTTTAACTCGTCCGTAGTCTCTTATAAATATCGCAACTTCAGATTATCATTTATTTTACTCTTTATACGAAAGTGTTAACAAAAAAAAAAAAAAAAAGAATCAATTTCCTGGAAGACAACAATCAGTTGTTTGCTTAGAAAGTTTGTTTTTTTTAAGTTTCTAGGAAGATTGAGTTATGAACCAATCTGAAAGATAGAAGAAGATAGTTGGGTAAAATAATATTTTTATTTTATTTTCATCTATTTATTCATTTATTTCTATTTATTTATTTATTTTTATCTATTTATTTTTATTTATTTATTTATTCTTATTTTTATTTATTTATTTTTATTTTCTTACTTAAGGCAATATTTTCTCTTTTACGTAATTTTTAGTCCTTAACGAAATAAATCCTCCAATATCCAGAGACTGGTGTCAGTAAAATTTGAAATTTTAAAAAAATCAAACTCATACTTTGTTAATCAGTTTTTGATTTCCTTAGAGAATATTCGTCGGGATTACTTTTAATATTTTACAGTCTAACCCGGATATAAGAGAGATTTTTTATCTGGGCCCAAATTAGAACCTATGTTACATAAACAAAATATAGGAAAACCCGGATATAAGAGACTTATATAAACTCTCTTGTAACCGTGTTACACTGTATTATTTAAAATTGTTAAATGAAGGTGTTAAATATTAGTCTTTGCTTTTTGTAACAGTTTTCGGGTGTATACAAATGTAATACCCAATGGAAGTTTGGGCAGGGTGGGCTCCGGCGAGAGAGAGAGAGAGAGAGAGAGAGAGTGAGAGAGAGCTAGCCGTTTATACCAACAGACGGCAGGGTTATTCTGCGTGACAGAGGTTACGAAAGGGTTGACGGCGCCTGTCATGACTGTCCGACCAGATCGACAGTAATAGCCCTAGCTTCCGTAACTCGACACCAGATCACAACCGGACTCGCTAGGTGGACGGGGACGGGCGAGCTAAGGGGTGGAAAGACTTTAATTACGGACAAGCGTCGGTAACGATACTTTCTGACAAGGCAATGAGATGTTTTAACTGTCTTGGAGAACGTTCGTTAGAGGTCATGGCAGGGATATATGTGCAATGGCTGATTATAGAAAGTTGCGAGAAGCAAATAAATTAAAACAAGAAAGAGCCAATAACAATTGAGGAGCTAAGGTAGGACGATGAAAAAAGGAAGGAAAATGGCCAATTAAACCAGACGAGAGATTGACTGATAGACAGACAGTTCGTTAGGCATGAAAGAAAAAAAATTGTTAGATATGTAAACATCGAAATGGATGTAAACAGATTGAGAAAATTCGTGAAAACACACACACACACACATACACACACACACACACACACATATATATATACATACATATATATATATATATATATGAAAAATAAAAGTACATGCAACAGTATGTAAATGTGCAAATATGAAAAAACAAGGAATGCAGGAGAATGATTTTATTCAGCAATTTACAAAGGGTTTTGCCTAGATGTGGCAAAAGGCCGTATGAATGGGGCACCCAATGTGACTAGAATTCACTCGTGAAGGTTTGCTAGTCTAGCTTGTTAATCATCACACAATCCGAGAATGACTTTATTTATAGCTGAACTATTTGCCAACGTTAACCATTTTGATTTTTACATTAAACCTTCATAACTCAGAAGATACATCATCAGATGTATAAATTCCCTGATTAAGGTTTAATATAAAAGCCGAAACATTTTGAAAAGTTTCAGAAAATAATTAAACTACAGATAAAATCATCCTCTGAATCCCTTTTTTTAATATTTACATAGACACACGTGCGCACACAAACACACACACAAATACACACTTCACTCTGACCCGGAGTGATAGTACCCGTTAGAGTCCCATCCAAGGGTCAAATAGGAGTGTTTAACCATTTAAATGTGTGCAAGCAAATGACCGATATTAAATAGAATTGTTAATGTCAGTTAGAAATACTTGAAACCACTTAACTGTGTGCAAACAATTGATTGATACAAAATGAAATCATTCGTGTTAGATAAGAATACTTGAAACCATTTAACTGTGTGTAAACAATTGATTAATACTAGAAAGAATGGTGTTACATAATAATACCATTTAAGTAATGTAAAGTTGGCGACCATAGTCGAGGGTGACTCGAAGGCTTCCTTTTCAATAGCTACTATACCGAGGTGTAGAGGAGGGCACTACTCCATTTCCTGGAATACTCCACTTCACCCTTGATCCTTACCTTATAATGCTGAGTGTTAAGCATGGCGGCATCAAGTACCATTTTTTGAGTCTTTGGTATGACTCGACCTGGGATTGAACCCCGGTCTCCTGGACCATTGGCGAACACTCTACTCATTAGGCTAGAATACCATTTAACTGAGTACAAATAATTGATTAATGCTAAACAGAATTATTTGTGTTATATAAGAATACTTGAAATCACTTAGATATGTGTAAACAATTGATTAATACTAGATAGAATTCTTTGTGTTAGATAAGAATTCTTGAAACGATTTGACTGTGTGCAAACAAATGAGCTCTAGCTTGTTTATAAATGTTACTGACAAACAACTCGTTTACAAATCATATATTTAATATCTATATGTATAAACAGGATCTGGCATTAAATAACCTATATGCCGTAAATCCCAACCAACCAACACACGCACATATACATACACACACATACACATACACACACACATGGAGGCGCTTGTGGTGTAAACCTTATCATGGTAAGAAATGAATACAGTGACCCGAGTTCAAATCCTGGATGAGGTTGTTTACATTTCACATAGCGCTAATACTCATGGGAAAGGTATGAATCCTACTATTACCCCTCAAGCTAAGAGTAAATAGTAGGGCAGACTGAACTCATTAGCATTGGTATGGCCACCGGTCTAGGAGAAGGAAAACTCTGAATTCAAACTCCGCTTAAAAAATATACCTTTTATCACATCCTGCTTCTGCAGAGGGTTTGTATATATATATATATATATATATATATATATATATATATATATATATATATATATATATATATATATATAAGTAAAAACAAAAGTTGGCGACTGTAGTCGAGGGCGACTGGAAGGCTCTCTTTTTATTTAGCAACTACACCGAAGTGCAGGGACGGGCACTATTCCTTTCCCAGGATTTCTCCACTTTACCATTGATCTCTACCTTATAATACTGTGTGTAAAGTAAAGAGGCATCAAGTACCATATATATATATATAGTATCGTTTATATCGTGTATATATATATATATATATATATATATATATATATATATATATAGTATCGTTTATATCGTGTGTATATATATATATATATATATATATATATATATATATATATATATATATATATATATATATATAGTATCGTTTATATCGTGTATATATATATATATATAGTATCGTTTATGAATTATGAATAGGCTATTTACTTCTAATCACTTGATTAAACAGGGGAAGTAAGCGAGTTCAAATTCGTATTGGACTTATACTCTTGGGAAAGTATAAACCTTTTTATCCGCCCCCTACCACCAACTATGGGTTAAATAGTACTAACCCTCTTTAACCTTGTCTTTATTATCAAATAAACCACGAAAGTTGATATGCCATTAAAACAAAGAAAACAAACCAGAAAAAACAAATTTTATTGAAATTAGTATAACAAAACAAACATTTCGTCAAACTACTGTGGTTTTGAATAGTGAATTTGTGGAAAATATTGTTTTATAGACTGATAGTTTTTTTGTTGTTTTTTTTTTTTTTTTTTTTTTTACTATTATTCAAAAATCCTTTCCAGAATCGATAAAAAAAAGATCTTACTGTTTTTTAAATCGATCAAAAAAAATGATTTTAATGTTTTTTGTTGAATTACCTTTAGGGATGTTGATTCGGTTTGCTTATCGACCCTTGTATAGGAATAACAGTGATACTATTAAACCTATAGCTGGGGGTTGGGATAAGGGAGTTTATACCTTCCCGAAGGTGCCCGTGGTGTAGTCGTTATCGCCGTAGGAAATGAACACGGCGATACGAGTTCAAATCCTGGACGAGACTGATTGCATTTCACATTGCACTAATACCCTTGGGAAAGGTATGAATCCAATTATTCTCCCTCCAGCTATGGGTAAATAGTAGGACAGACTAGGTTCTTCAGCCTTGGTTAGGCAACTAGTCTAGGAGAAGGAAAACTCTGAATTCAAACCTGTTAAACTCCGCTTAAAAATTGACGTTGCGTCATATCCTGCCCGAGCGGAGGGGTTGGTAAATAGTACCTTTCCGAAGGGTATTAGTCCAAAGGTTAATAGTTACTGCGCGACTAGAATTCGAGCTCACTTACTTCAAGACCACGATCAAGTACTTTAGCCATTACACCACCTCTCGAAGTAAACCGGAAAGGTGACGATCCAAATTAACAGGTTTGCAACTCTTCTAAATAGCAAATTTTGCACTTATCATCAGTATTTTCTAATTAGGTTAGGTTAGTTTGTTGGGTCTAATGGCATATTAACCTTGGTAGGTTATTTAACGCCAAATCCTGTTTATACGAATATATGTATGTATAATTTGTAAGCAAGTAGATTGGTTTGATTTGGTTTGGTTTGGTTTTATACCATATCAACCATTGTAGGTTATTTAATGCCAAATCCTGTTTTTACATAGTTTCATAACCTATTAATTTACTGAGGTGCCATGTTAAGTAACTCTCATAGCATCTCTCAGAGCAACAGAGCTTACTTAACAGTTTCATTTGGTTTCGTTTTATGGCATATCAACCATTGTAGGTTATTTAATGCCAAATCCTGTTTTTACATATATATCAAAGATATATGATTTATAAACACATTTTGTCAATAACATCTTTAAATGAGCCAAAGCTCATGTGTTTTTTTTTTGTGGGGGTTGTTTTTGCCCACAGTTAAATGGTTTCATATATTGCTAAGTATCACTGTATCGCTAACAATTCAACTTAACAACAGTCACTTGTTTACACTTAGTTTAAATAGTCAAACAGTTCTATCGGACTAATAGATCAGACCCTATTAGGTGCTACCACTCAGAGTCAGAGTGAACCTGGGAGAAATGGAAATGAATAGGTACTCCGCATTCCCCAAATCTCCAAGGCTGGAGCCTCGCCATCAGATTGCTTAATTTCATATCCAAGACTCTCGTTGCAGGGGTTTTACCCTTCTGTAGAGATGCAGTCGGTGTATTCTATAGCTTACTGGGCTGGTTCTAATTCGGTTAGGTCAGGTTATTTGCTTTAATGGCATATCAACCTTTGCTGGTTATTTAGTGGCAAATCTTGTTTATTCTATTTACCAACCCCTCCGCTCGGGCAGGGTATGACACAAGGTCAATTTTTAAGCGGAGTTTAACAGGTTTGAATTCAGAGTTTTCCTTCTCCTAGACTAGTTGCCTAATCAAGGCTGGAGAACATAGTCTGTCCTACTATTTACACATAGCTGGAGGGAGAATAATTGGATTCATACCTTTCCCAATGGTATTAGTGCTATGTGAAATGCAATCAGTCTCGTCCAGGATTTGAACTCGTGTCGCCGTGTTCATTTCCTACGACGATAAAAATTACACCACGGGCACCTCCACTTCGCCAAATCTTGTTTATACTTATATGATTTTTAGTAAATGGTTTGTAAGTAATTTTTAACGAGTTAAAGCTCATTTGTTTGAACACAGTTAATGGTTTCAATTACTGTATTAATCTTTAATCGTAATTTTTTTCTTCTTCAATAGCTATAAAAGAAAAAAAGATAATATATTTATATCTATATGTTAAATCCGATTGCTTTCAGATATACTTCATATATCTGTTAGATAAGAAAGACTAAGTGACAACCAAGAGGAAAAAAAGACTAGCAACAACCAACTTGGTTGACTGTGTTTTATAACATATCAACCCTTATAAGTTAATTAATGCCAAATCTTATTCATACATATATACTAAATATATATGATTTGTAAACGAATAGCTTGTAGGTAATATTTTTTAACCAGTCAAAGCTCATTTGTTTGCACACAGCTGAATGATTTTAAATATTGTTATCTAACACTAATGATGCAATTCAACATTATTCATTCGTTTGCTCACAGTTAAAAAGTTCCAAATATTTCTACGAAATACTAATAATTCATTTGGTTTCAAGTATAGTAAATGATTAAACAGTTCTATTTGACTCGTAGATAGGACCCTACTAGTTACTACCACTCTGGGTCAAAGTGGACCTGGGAGTAATGGCTATTAAGCGGTTGCTCTTCAGTCTCCACATCTCCAGAAATGGAGCAGCAGCATCAGAGAGTTTAATGTCATATCCAGGACACTTATTAGAGATGAGGGTCTTACACCTCTGCAGAGATGCAGTCGACGTATTCTTCAGTCCCCGGCGACAGGGCTGTACAGTGATACCTCAAGATACAAAATTTATTAGTCTCTGATGGGATTTCGTATCTTGGAATTTTCGTATTATGGGACAAGATTTACCCTATAAATGGTGTAATTCGCCCGAGCCTCTAAAAGCAGTCGTATAAAGGGTAAATATTATACCCACCTGAAGGAATATGTTAGTTGATGACAACATAGTCACTTATATAAATGTTAAAAAATAATGGGAAAATAATAAAATCAATGAAAAACAATAAAAAATGTTGTTACGAATAATGACACTTTACCTTTCGAGTTGGGCACTTTCGATTTTCGTTTTCGTATCTTGATTATTTTTGTTAAATGGAACGGAAATTTCTTCGAAGCTCGTTTCGTATTCTGAATTTTTCGTATAAAGGGGTTTACGTAAGTCGAGGTTCAAGTATACTTTCTTATTGGGAATTCTCATAAAGACTTAAGAAAGTATTAGACATTAGTATTTGAACAAGCACAAAATCGTTTTTATCACCTAAGATTGATGAGACTATTAAAGATTTTGAACTGTGGGCCGGGTAGGAATAATTATTATTTTGATTGTTGTTGTTGCTGTTGTTGTTGTTGTTGTTGAGTCCAGATAAAATAAAAACAGATGATGAGGCAGTCTGTCTGGAAATTTACTAAGCTTTTTTTGCTTAGATGTGGCACAAGGCCATATGGAAGGGGCACCCAATGAGACTCGAACTCACTCGTGTAGGTTTGCTAATCGAGCTTGCTAACCATTACACCACCAGAGGCGCATTGAGGCAGTGTGTCTGTCTCTCTTTCTTTGACTGCATACTTTTCAATTTATGGAATCTCCAAAGTGATAATATAAAAATCTTTCCCGATATTAACAATATAAAAGACATCAGGTAAACTCAGAAAGGAAATAGATATTTGTATATAGATCGATCAATTCAACTACTTTTTATAAAGCTTTAACCGGCTCATTGGCCTACTCGGTAGAGTATTCGCCAATGGTCTGCGAGACCTGGGTTCAATTCCAGGTCGCGTCATACCAAAGACTTTAAAAATGGTACTTGATACCTCCTTGCTTAACACTCAGCAATGTAAGGTACGTATCGAGGGTAAAGAGGAGAAATCCAGAGAAAGGAGTAGCGCCCTCCCTTACACCTTAGTGTAGTAGCTATCGAAAAGGGAGCCTTATGGTCGCCCACGACTACGGTCGCCAACTGTTTTTTTTAAGTATTATAATAAGAAAAAATTAAATAAAAAAAATCTGACGGATCAATCATTCTCCTTCGGATGCAACATTGTGACAACACACTTTGAGTAAGTGCAACCTTTTTCAAAAAAATGTAATTACATCAGAAGAAACAGGGGAAGTAAGCGAGTTCGAAATAAAAGCTGTGTTAGCGTCCATAGAGATTGGTCCCGATTGGTGCTTTCAGGGCGGTATTCTTATATACGCATTTGCTTCAGATTTTACCTCTGCTGGTTGAGGGCTTAAAGTGCTGTTCTGCAGTCTCAAACTAAGCGAGTTCGACTCCGTTTGTGCTATGGCGTTCATTTTCAGACTAATTCCATTGGGAAAGTAATGAATCCTTTTATCTTCCCACCCAAGTATGGTTAAATAGTACAACTGTTGTTCTTCAGCAAGGATGGCTTTGGCATTAGATAACCCGTGAAGATTTATAAGCTATTAAATAACAAAACCAAACCTACTCGTAATTGTGAGTAATGGGGGTGGGATTGATGACTGGAACATTCACGGTCACCAAGCACCAAAAATATTTTTAACCTACCGCTTCCAAAAGTAGGGATAAACTAAGTTTTCAATGAAGAGGTTTCCACCTTACTGTACATCTCATTACAAGTCCAGATTAAGTTAAACTTGCTAAATATTTGAATATGTTCATGTTTTTTTGGAGTTTTTTTTGTTTTGTTTTTTTAAATATTTCCCCCAGTGTTTATGATTGAAATTTAAGCTTAGGTAATAGAAAAGGGTCTAGAATATTTTTTTCATATTTCCTAACTATATATATATATATATATATATATATATATATATATATATATATATATATATATATATATATATATATATATATATATATATATATATATATATATATATATATATATATATATATATATATATAATGCAATTAGATGAAAACCCAAACCTGGTGGTGGGGGTCCTCGTGGTGTAATGGTTAAAGCGATGGACTGCGCAATCGTAGTAAGCGAGTTCGAACTCCAATTGCGCTATTTCGTTGATTTTCGGGCAAATGCCCTAGGGAAAGGTATGAACCTCCTTATCCTCCCAGCAATGGGCTAAATAGTACCACTACTGTTCTTCTAGGAGAATGGCTTTGGCATTAAATAACCTATAAAGGTTGATATGCCATTAAACAAAGAAATCAAATCAAACCTGGTTAAAATGTCATTATAAATTTATTTCGGTAAAGAATATCATTATACTCTTCGTCTCATCAGATGACTTCACACGTTTAATTTGAGGTTGAAAAACAGCAAGTATGGACTACAGTTTATACATATGTATGAAATGAAAAAAGAAGGAATAAAAAACCTGTACAAATTTAAATTCTCAAGCGAAAGCAAAGGGGGTTAAAACAATAAAGTATTAGAAATTTTTTGAAAAAAACAGGAAAAGGGTGTTCCTGTAAATCAACCCATCCTAATTTGAACATATGCCAGATTTTTCGTAGCCGGTGGAATTTTATGAATAATGAAAGCTTGTAAATAAACTAAACTATTATCTTCAAATATTTTTCTATTTTCTCCTATTACGTATGTTAAATCCCTCGGCTAATGGCAGCCAACAACTCCGCATAAAAAAGAGAAAAAAATTTCGGTACCGACAAGTTGCCTTTAATTATCCCTGAAAATGGTCAAAGGGAATTAACTAATCCAGAAATTAAAAAATAAACTAATTGTAAATTAATATCTAAAGTTCCAAGAATCTCCTTCTCTACATAAATCCTCCCGTTATACAATAACTAGTAATTACTGAAATAAACGTTATTATTTCCAATAAAAATCATCCAAAATCAATATCCTTGTTTTTATCTAGAGTAGGAGCCTCGGTAGGAGTAGGAGCCTCGGTGGATAATTTAAATTTACTTTTATGTCAACATTTAAACACAAGCTCGTTACGTTCATTAAGCAGTCGTCTGCAATCTTTAATATTAATTATACTAATTTTATTATATAAACCTGGATAGGGAATAAATATATAACAATAGCCATACATCGAGCACTCCCATATATTTTTATGCAACTCCTCATATATTCTATACGTGAATAATCCACACCCTTTGTCTTCAGACACTGACTGGATATAACTGATATATATATATTTAAAATATAACTCTGAACTTTGGTCTCCCAAGTGACGAGCCGGATCTTATACAGGCAAGCATTTGGCGCATAAAATTTCTACAGCAATGTTTTTTTAATGATGTTTACTCACCAGTGTAAAAAAACAAATACTTCTAAATAAATCCCTTAGAGTGCTTCTTACATTGCTGAGGGACAATGGATAATCATCTACTCTCGTGAAACATTATTACTATGGAATGTTAGATGCTTATTAGATGCTTCTTGTAATTAAGTTAAACTCAGTAAATAACTAAATGAATAAATAACAAAAATGATGTCGCAAAGGAACAAGAGGAACAAATGACTTATTTTATAGAGACCGAGACTTTTTAGAGGAGGTAAAGACAAAGAGGAAAAATGTGGACTTTTTGTAGACTACAAAAAGGCATACAACATAATCCCATAAACTTGGATAACAGAATTCAGATTTTTTTTTTAAATCTCAGAGCAATTCGTAAATTTAAGGACGAGAACTATAGAAAACTGGAGAATAAAACTAGTAGTTGGAGAAGCAAACCTTTCTGAGTTTAAAATCCAAAGAGTCATCTTCGAGGGAAACTCATTATCGTCACCACAACTTGATATAGTAATTATGCCATTGAATTATATACTTAGAACATGCAAAGTAGCCCACAGATTTACAAAGTTGCAAGATAAGATAAATCACATTATAAATATGGATTATATTAAGATTTTTTGCCAAGAATCAAAAGAACTAGAAACACTTAAACAAAATTAGAATCTTAAGCAAGATAAAGGAATAGAATTTGGAATTGAAAAATGTGCGATGCTTATAAGAAAAAAAGAAGGAAAATGAAAAACTAAAGGTACGGAACTGCCCAATCAGAAAAACGTCAGAACACTTGGAAAAAAAACTATAAATACCAGGGAATATTAGAGGAGGATACCATCAATCAAACGGAAATGAAAGAAAATACAAGCAGAAAAAGAAAATTTCTTGAAACCAAGTAATATCTGCTGCAGATATCAAATCAAAAGAAAAAAATACCTGGACAGTCTCCCTAGTAAGATATACTGGACCCTTCTTAAGCTGGATAAGAGGAAACAAAGATACGGCACAGAGAAACAAGGAAACTTATGACAATGCACAAAACCCCAAGAGATGACATAGAGACAGTATCTTACAAGAAAAGGAGGAAGAGGACTTGAGAGCATTATGGGTGCAGGAATTCAAGAACTGAAAAAATATGTTCACAAGAACAAAAAGAAGTTGATTACAGCCAGTAACAGTAATAACCGAAATAATCTCAGGACAAAGAGAAGAACAACTACAAAACAAAATGGAAAGAAAGAGAGAGGAGTCCACGTGGGGTAATGTCTAAAGTAGGGGACTGCGGCCTCGAAGTAAGGGAGTTCGAACTCCAGTCAAGCTAATTATGTTTACTTTCAGACAAATAACCTTGGTAAAAGTATGAATCCATTTATCCTCACAACTGTGGGTTTTATTGTAGAATAAGCCGACTTTTATACTGATAGCATTGGCAGTAAATAACTCACGAAGGTTGATATGCTGTGAAAGAAAGAAAGAAAGAGAAAAGAAGAAAAGCAAGTATATGGATACTGAAAGTGACACGGGAAAACATTTCTCATGATATGACCTGGATATGGCTACGAAGAGGAAATCTGAAGAGAGGAACTGAATATGTATTATTAGTAGCACAAAAAAAATAGTGCCATAATAACAAATGTCGAAGCAAAAATTAATAATACGCAGAAGAAAAGCAAATATAGATTATGAGGTCACAGGCATGAAACAGCCTAGATGACGAGACCTAGTTTTAAATAACAAGAAAAAAGTAACTTCTCATCTCGTGAATTTTGATGTTCTTGTATACCATAGAGTGAAAATGAAATTTTAAAAAATAGACATGGATACCTGGACCTTGTCAGAGTACTAAAAACGTTGTGGCACATGAGGTTAACGTTGATATCAATTGTAATTGGTGCCCTCGGAACAGTCCCAAGAACATGTAAAAGAATCTGGAGTAACTAGAGAACAATGGAAGAACCGAGACCACCCAGACCACAGCACTACTAAGATGATCTAGTATGATTAAAAGAGTCCTGGAAAACTAAAGAGACATTCTATCACTCGAGTGAAAAACCAACAATTATAGTTGGTGTGAAAAACTTGCCAGGAACAATGATAATAATAATAATAACAACAATAATAACAATAACAATAATAATAATTATAGCAAACTAGCACAAAAGGAGTACAAGGCTAGTAGCGACTGGGTGGGAAAAGCAACCCATTGAAAATTGTGCAAGAGATTGAAATTTGACCATACTACCAAATGGTATATGCTCAAACCAGAATCCGTCATTGTGAATGAAACCCATAAAATTCGCTGGGATTTTGAGATACGGATGGATTCCCTAATCTCAGCCGGAAGACCAGGTTTAGTGTTAATAAACAACAAGAACAACAACAAAAGAGAATTTGCTGTCTCATGGATTTTGCTGTTCCGGCAGACCATGGAGTTAAAAAAACAAAAAAAAACAAAAAAAAACAAAGCGAAATGATCGTCAAATACTTGGACTTTACCAGAAAACTGAAAAAGTTGTTGGACATGAGGGTTAAGGTAGTATTAATTGTTGTTGGTGCTCTCAGAATAGTCTCCAAGAGCTTGGAGAAGAGACTAAAAGATCGGAAACCCAGACTACCGCATAGCTGAGATTGGCAAGAATACTCAAAATAGTCCTGGGGACTTGGGAATACTTGCTGTCATTCAAACTTTAGTGACAGACCATTAGCTAAAAAGCTTGCGTGAAAAATAATGATAATAATAATAATACAAGAAGAATAGATTTACAGATAATTTACAACAAAAAAGAGAACTTGTTGTATTGTGGATTTTGCCGTCCCGGCAGCCCACAGAAGGAAAATTAAAGAAAACAAAAAGAGCAATAAGTACTTAGACCTTGCTAGAGAACTAAGAAAGCCCTAGAATCTGAAAGTGAAGGTAATTGGTACGATTGGTGGAGTCTCCAACGCTGGAAGAGAAATTGGAGGACGAGCAGAGACCATCAAAACTACAGCATTAAGTTCCGCTAGAATACTGAGAAAAGTCCTTAACACTTAAGGAGACTTGCTGTCACTCAGACTCCAGTGAAAAGAGACTTGCTTTCACTCAGACTCCAATGAAAGGAGTAATGCAATAATGTTGTACTGAATTGAAAAAATGTGACACCTTAAAACTACCACTGTACCAGTAATAGTGGGAGCCCTAGAGTATGATCAAGAAAAGAACAGATAAATATATTTAGAAGATGTCTGGAATACCAGACTATTTGAAATACAAAAGATTGCAATTTGAGGAACTGATCATCTTATTAGGAGAGGACAATCAATGTGAGTGAAAAATATAACCCCAAAAGGCAGCAGAAAACATAAATACGTAGAATACATATAATCACTACCTTCCCTCGGGCAAGGTCTTGGGTAAAGACCGAGTAAAGAATTGTGAAGTAAAGTAAGTAAAGTTGGCGACTGTAGTCGAGGGTGACCCGAAGGCTCCCTTTTCAATAGCTACTACACCAAGGTGTAGGGAATGGCGCTACTCCTTTCCCAGGATTGACCAACTTTACCCTTGATCCTTACCTTATAACTCTGAGTGTTAAGCAAGGAGGCATCAAGTACTATTTTTTGAGTCTTTGGTATGACTCAACCTGGGATTGAACCCAGGTCCCCCGGACCGTTGGCGAGCACTGTAACCATTATGTAAGAAACCAAAAGTACGAAAGAGAAACCGTAAGAGAGAAACTAAATTTCTTTTAATAGCAACTTAAAACAAAACCATAAGGATTAATCATATTAAAGCCAAAATCTGTCTTCCTAGTGTAATGGTTAAAGCGATGGACTGCGGAATCATAATAAGCGAGTTCGAACTCCAATCGCGGTATTACGTTCACTTTCGGACAAATACTCTTGGGAAAGGTATGAACCCTTTATCTTCCCCGCTATAGATTAAAAAGTATCTCTATTGTTCTAGAAGAATGACTTTGGTATTAAATAACGTACAAAGGTTGATATGCCATTAAAAACAAAGAAGCCAAATAAAGAGAACAAAAACGACGAGGTGCAACAGAATAGCAAGTGCAGATTATATGGCAAGAAAGACGGAACGATTGATCCCATAGTAAGCGAGTGTAGCAAACTAGCACAAAAGTAGTATAAGACGAGACATGACTGGGTGGGAAAGGTGATCCACTGGGAATTGTGCAAGAAATTAAAATTTGATTATATTACCAAATGATATATGTACAAATCAGAATCCGTCCAAGAGAATGAATCGCATAAAATATACTGGGATTTTAAGGCACAAACGGATCACCTGATCCCGGCCTGGAGATCTAGTAATGCTTGATAAAAAAAATGAGAACTTACCGTTTAGCGGACTTTGCCGTTCCGGGAGATCACAGAGTGAAAATTAAAGAAAACGAAAAAAGAAACAAGTAATTAGACCTTGCCAAAGAACTAAGAAAGCTGTGGAACATGAGAGTGACGGTGATACCAACGGTAAATAGCACACTAAAGGCTTAGAAAGAGAACTGGAAAAATTGGAAATCGGGAGACAAATCAAGATTCTACAAACTGCAACAATTTTTGGTCGGCTAGAATACTGAGAAGAGTCCTGAAAACCAGATTAGACTTGTTGTCACTCAGACTCCAGTGTAATACAACCAACCAATGTGCAATCGGTATCTCTTTTACCAATGTGCACAAAACAGAGTTTCTCTAAGAAAATGGAAATTACCAAATCATCTGAAACTAAGATACCGATGGATCACCCAATCCAGGTCTGAAAACCAGGTCTGATCATTGTGAACGAGAAAAGAATACGTAGACAATAGGTTTTGTTGTTTCGCGAAACTACACAGTGAAATTGAAAGAAAACAGAAACCTGGATAAGAAAACTAATGTGATAATGGAAGATGAAAATAGAAGAAAGGTTGTTGGAGCATAAAAATTACAAAAAAGAGCTGGAAAGTTGGAAATCATTGGAAGAAACGATAGCGTCCAGTCGACAGCATTAGTGAAAACAGCTAGAATACTAAGAAAAATCCTGGAGGATTAGAAAAATTTGGAACTCCCAATAACCATTTGTCTTTAATTGGAATCATTTTGAGATGAGTCTTCCTAATCTGAGAATTAATTTTTATTTATTGCGGACTTTTTTTCTCATCTTGGTAGGGTTTTTTTTGGGGGGGGGGCGATAGACAACAACTATGGAAGGCAGTAATTACTGGGGATACGGTTACAAGACTCAGCATTACTATCCGAGGTCGCGGTAAATCACCTGAAGAAGGCCAGAGGTGAAATTTGGCCGAAACGTAGTGAAAGAAGAAACAACACACACACACACACACACACACATACACAAAAAAAACCTACCAAGATGAGAAAAAAAGTCCACAATAAATAAAAATTAATTCTCAATAATCAGTTCAAACCATCAGTTTGGTGTTTTCTTTGCTTAATGGAATATCAACCTTCGTAGGTTATTTGATGCCTAAGCTATCCTTGTACAACAACAGTAGTGGTATTATTTAACTCCCAATATATATATATATATATATGTATACATGGACCTTGAATAAGTTCTCGCTGATTTTTCATGAAAAGTGATGCTTTATTTTAAAAAATTAGTAAGAAACATGTCACTGAAAGTATCGTCCATTGCTAGCCACTACTTTTCCCCATCTCTCTGGCAGCATTTAAATTCCACGTTGGAAAAACGACACGTCTTTTAAAGCTAACCATGAGTCGACCCATTTTTTATCATCTTCATAAGAAGGGCTGCTCAGCCAGGCCTTGGGCTGCATTTTTCTTTTGAATAAAATAAGTAAAAAAAAAAGTAAAGTTGGTGACCTTAGTCGAGGGCTACCCGAAAGCTCCTTTTTCAATTGCTACTACACCGAGATGTAGAGGAGGTTGCTCCTCCTTTCCAGGATTACTTCACTTTACCCTTGATACGTGCCTTATATTGCTGAGTGTTAAACAAGGAGATATGACGCGACCTGGGATTGAAGCAAGGTCTCCCGAACCATTGGCAAACACTTTACCCACTAGGCCATTGAGCGGATCAAAATAAAGTAGTGTAGTAAAATTCCCCGAAAATACACTTTCTTTGCCACGAAGTCCGAACATGTTTAACGCTATGAAAAACAATGTTGTTTACACTTCGGCGAAATGATATTAACTGAATTTCAAGCTTGCTTATAGTACTTCTATATAGATGCGTTACCATCGAAACTACATGCACTTAGTTCTGGGAACGCCATGTGTTGGAAAACAGCGAAATCGTATTTAAGTTCCTAATATATAAACAGCATTTGGCATTAAATAACCCACAAGGGTTTATGTCATAAGACACCAACTAACAAAAAATAGAAAACCAAGTTAGCTTTAGTAATAATAGATATGTACTCTAAGTATAAAGTCACTATATCTACTGTTTAAAATTTAACTTGTGCGTGTGTGAGTGTGTGTGTGTGTGTGTGTGTGTGTGTGTGTGTAAGCGCTCACTTGCTAGTCCACGTCAGTAATAAGGGCCCAATGCCAAACTTTCGATATGGTTGGAAGGTACTTGCGATTAATGTTTGATGCGTTTTTCCACTGTAGGGCAGAGCAAAACTTCAGAATTACGGTAATAGAGACGCACAAGCAATAAAAAGTATGAAAGTAGAAGGAACATTGTCTTTTATATATATATATATATATATATATATATATATATATATATATATATATATATATATATTCATCAAGCGTGTATATTAGTAAATAGATAAGCCACTATTTAAAAGTGTAAATAATATGTATTTTCTTTTTCTATATTATTAAAGTTAACATATAATTTCATGTTCTATTCCCATGTTGCAAAAGTGCGCAATGGAAATTCCAGGAGTCGTGTAAATCAGAGATAAAAATCTAAGCAATTGAGCGACTGCTATCATAAAACTTGTAACGATATAAATAAACGATAAGAGGCAACAGTGTAGTATAATGGTTAACTATGTAATCTTACAAGACGATTATATTAAATGCATTGCCGGTAGCTGAGATAGTTGTGTACTTCTCAACGGCGCAAGTAGGTGTTGTTCTAGCTCAGATATAAAATAGGTTTTCGAATAATTTTCAAAGCAGGTAACTGATTTACCATTTGGTTTGGTTACTTTGTTTAAAGGCATATCAACCTTCATAGTTTATTTAATGATAGAACCATTCTTATAGAAGAACAGTAATGGTACTATTTAATACCTTATCTGGGAGGACAAGGAGGTTCATATCTTTTCCATGGGTATTAGCAATTTACTAAGCTTTTTGCTTAGAAGTGGCAAAAGGCCGTATGAACATATTTACCAACCCCTCCGCTCAGGTAGGATATGACACAAGGTCAATTTTTAAGCGAAGTTTAACAGGTTTGAATTCAGATTTTTCCTCCTCCTAGACTAGTTGCTTCACCAAGGCTGAAGAACCTAGTCTGCCCTACTATTTACCCATAGCTGGAGGGAGAATAATTGGATTCATACCTTCAAAAGGACGTATGAATGGGACATCCAATGAGACTCGAACTCACTCGTGAAGGTTTGCTAGTTTAGCTTGCTAACCAATTCACTTACCGCCAAGGGTATTATTTCGAAAGTGAACGTAATAGCGTGACTGGAGATCGAACTCGCTTACTACGATGTCGCAGTCCAGCACGTTAGCCACAACGCCACCGGTACTTCCCTATATACGTTCAATACAAGATGTTCTTCCAATCTGTATTCTCTTTAAATTCAGCTTTGAATTGGTGTAAACTAAATTCATTTCCCACTTAGAGTTCCATGAATTTCGCCGAGCAAAGAAAGAGTATCATTCGAGTAAATACAAAACTTCTAAAATAGTTTACACCGTCGTCTCTTTTTCTCTTTTGTATTCTCTCTCCTTCTCTTCACTTTATCTTTCTCTTTGAATCTGTTGAGATAAGCTCACATCAATCTGACACAAGGCCAAATGAGGAAAATGCTCTATGGCTTTTGCCTATGTGTTAAAGGGAAGGTTAAAAGCCTAGCTTTTCATGTGGAATGTTCTTAAATGGCGACTAAAGCACCCCGTCATGTTGACATTGGTGGTATCGCGTATCAGAAAAAAAGAATTGAACATTGTCGACCCCTTTTCTCGTACAAGTCGAAGCTAAGATCGGAAGCGGCTTTCAAAGGCAAAGTTATATATCAAATGTTGTCGCACACACACACACACACACACACACACACACACACACACACACAGAGTGAGAGAGAGAGAGAGAGAGAAACAAATATACACACAGAAACCAATACACACACAGACACACGCACACACAGAAACACACGCATATACAGATATATCCACACCTAGATACAAACACACGCACATACATACATACATACATACACACAAAGAAACATAGGCACATACACACACACACACACACACACACACACGCACATACACACACACGCACAACCAGATAAAAATAGACACATACACACACATACACAAAGAAACACACGCACACAGATACACACGCACCTATATATACACACACACACACACGTATACACATACAGTAACAAACACACAAACACAAACACAAACAAAAAAGTTTGGTTGGTCTGTTGGTTGGTTGGTTGGTTGGTTTTACGGTATGTCAACCTATGTTGGCTTTTTCTTAATGCCAAAGTCAGTCTTTATTGTATGAGATTATATGATTTCATATGATAATCATATGTTAACAGTTATAACCTGAAGTAACACTAATAATTAGCACGCAGTTATATGGTTTCACGCATTCATATCTAAAACTTACGAGTCGCCGTGGTGTAGTGGCTAACATACTGGACTGCGTCATCGCAGTAAGCGAGTTCGAACTCCAATCCCGCTATAACATTTACTTTCGAACAAATATCCTTGAGAAAGATATGAACTCCATTATACCGTCAGCTATGGATTAAATAGTGCTATTATTCTTCTAGTACAAAAATGGTTTTCGTATTAAATAACCCACGAGGGTTGGTATGCCATTAAACCAAGAAAACAAAATCTATTTAATACTAATAATTTGTTCACAGTAATATGGTTTCAAGAATTTCAAATAATTATATGATTTCAAGTAAATAAGGATAATAATAGAAGGATAAGTACCTCGACCTTGCAAGAGAATTAAAAAAGTCGTGGAACATGAAAGTAACAATTATGCCAATTGTGATTGGTGCGTTAGGCACAGTAACTAATGGATTATTAAAGGGCCTGGAGGATTTGGAAGTTGGCGATAGAGTAGAGACTATCCAAACGACAGCACTGCTAAGGACAGCCAGAATCCTGAGACGAGTCTTGGAGACTTGAGGAGATTTGTGAAAAGCTCTAATGAGTGAATAATGATAGTAAAAAGAACCTGTCGATTCGTGGACTTTGCCGTCTCGGGGGATCACATAGTGAAAATCAAAGAAAACGAAAAGAGAAACAAGTACCTAGACCTTGCCTCGGAACTACTGAAGCTATGGAACATGATGATGAAGGTGATACCAATTATAATTGGTGAGCTCGGAACGATCCTCAAATGCTTTAAGAGGGGGTGTCCTCGTGGTATAATGGTTAAAGCAATGGACTGCGAAATCGTAGTAAGCGAGTTCGTACTCCAGTCGCACTATTACGTTCACTTTCGGGCAAATACCCTTGGAAAAGGTATGAACACTCGTATTTAGTCCAAGTGGATCTGGGAGTAATGACAACAATGAGGTGACTTCACATTCACATGAATTCCAGGTCAGAAGCCTCATTACCTGATACAATTTAGTGTCCTACCCAGGACAATTATCAAAGAAGCTATCAGTTGGGAAACTGTAGAAGTAGTAATATGTAGAGGTCAAAAGAGGTAACTGACCCCCCCCCCCAGAAAAACGAATACTTCTGACAAATGCACTTATTATCGTCGAAAGCAGGATGCTGCATGTGATGAATTTCTCATCGATCTGTAAAATTTTGGTTTGATTTATTTGCTAAACGGCATATAAACTTCTTATGGGTTATTTAATGCCGAAATTCTATTCGCTTGTAAATGGCTAGCTTCAAACATTCCAAACTAACATAGGTAATTCTATTAATCAAGTATTCCTATCCAATACAAATAATTTTCACAGAGTTATATGGTTTCAAATAACTAATGATAATAATCCCCTGTAAATGGAGCCCACCCGACTGGGGCAGTAGAATATGCCGACTGCATCACTGCAGAGGTTTAACATCACCCCAACTGCATCTAATGGTGAGGCTCCAGTTCTGAAGC
The DNA here is from genome assembly GCA_963585895.1 of Sepioteuthis lessoniana. Lineage (NCBI taxonomy): Eukaryota > Metazoa > Mollusca > Cephalopoda > Myopsida > Loliginidae > Sepioteuthis > Sepioteuthis lessoniana. The sequence continues at coordinate 31,846,764 of OY757929.1, forward strand.
TCTGAGGAACGTGGAGTACCTCTTCATTACCATTACTCCCAGGTCCACTCTGACCTGGAATAGTAGTCTCTGTTCAGGTTCCATCTATGGGTCAAATAGAACTGTTTAACTAATTAACTGTGTGCAAAAAAAAAATTGCATGCAAACAAATGATTAATACTAAACTGAACAATTCGTGTTAGATGGGAATGCTTGAAACCGTTTGACTGTGTGTAAATGAATAAATAAAGTTAAATAGAATTATATTAGTGTTTGATATGAATACTTGAAATCATTTAACTGCGTGCAAATAAAACAATTAATGGAGTAATGACTTTAAAGGAGTACCCTACATTCCTCGGGACTGGAGCTTCACCATTAGATGCAATTTTGTACAGGACACGTCTTGTAACTATATTCATAGATTTTGATGGTTTTGGACGAATATTTTCTTTGGAAAATAGACCAACCCTATAAAGTCTAATTAACAGATTCACGAAACAGTTACTCGTCGAATCAATTGTCACATAATATTTCGTTTTCTAGGTCGGTTATCTTTGTACATTAGAAGGTATTTACCCAACCCCTCGGTCACAAGCAGGATGTGACACAAGGGAAGTTTTTAAGAGGAGTAAAGTTGGCTTGAATTTAGAGTTTTCCTTCTCCTAGACTGGTTGCCTAACAAAGACTAGAAAATGTAGTTTGCCCAACTATTTACCCATAGCTGGGGGTGGGGTAGTAATGCCTTTCCCAAATGGCATTAGCGTGAACAGAGGGGCAAACAATTTCCTCTAACAATAACCATTACGCTAAGCACGCCTCTTTGTATATTAGTCGGGTGTAAAACGATTACAATAGAAAATTTTGCGATACGAGTTCAAATTCTGGGCGAGGCTGTTAGCATTTTATATAGCACTACTCACCTTGAGAAAGGTATGAATCAAATTATTATCTCTCTAGCTATGGGAAAAGAGTAAGGCAGACTTGGCTTTTTAACCTTGGTATGACAACCGGTCTTGGAGAAGGAAAACTGAATCCAAACCTGTTAAACTCCGCTTAAAAAATTGACCTTGCGTCGCATCCTACTCGTCGTACGGAGGGGTTGGGTAAATACGTGCAATATAAAATTATGTCCTTCCTGTTGAGTTGTTGCAAAATTTTCATGAGAGATTGAATGAGAGTTTCTCTGCAATCAAATAAGAAATGCATTTTGTCTGACGACTTCCGGCCACACAGAAAGACGGGAATATTTTAACGTCTCTTCGCGGCAGTTTCTCCTTACGCTGTGGTTGGGTGGTTAAAACCACGTAATCATGTGTACATAAATCACGTATCCGAATTTGGTGTAAGCGGTCGTATTCTTTTAAACACGACTCAACGAATTAATACCTAAGTCAAATGTGTTTGGAAAGAAAAAATTTCAACCAATTAATGATGATAATAATCTCTTGTAAAAAAAAGTTATAGCTTCAAGTAACTAATTTTAATACAAATGATTTGAACTTAATTATATGTTTTTTTATATATCAAGCAATTACAATGAAATGTTCAATTAAATAAGAGTTGAGTTGAGGAACGGAAAAAACGACACGCTTTCTGATCTTAATAATAATAATAATAATAATAATAATAATAATAATAATGACCATGCATAAGGTATTACGTCCCAGAGATGACGTTGACAGACTATATGTGCCAAGAAAAGAAGGAGGAAGAGGACTTCCCAGCATTGAAGACAGTGTTGACGCATCAATACAACGACTTGAAGACTACATAGAAAAGAGAGGAGAAAGACTGATTACATCCACCCGAAACAATTCTGACAAAACGAGGACCAACAGAACGACAATAACCAGAAAACAAAAATGGGAAGAAAAACAGCTTTATGGGAAGAAAAACAACTTTATGGATGTTTTAAGCGACTAATAAGCAACATCTCACACCAGAAAACATGGGCGTGGCTAAAAATGAGAAACTCAAAAAGAGAAACTGAATCTCTCCTAGTAGCACCACAAAAAACGCTATAAGAATCAAATCAAGAATAGATAAAACGCAACAAAACAGCAAATGTAGATCATGAGGTAATCGAGACGAAACGATCAATCACATAATAAGCGAGTGAACCAAATTAGAACAGAATGAGTATAAGACTTGACACGACTGGGTGGGCAAGGTAATCCACTGAGAATTGTGCAAGAAATTTAAATTTGATCATACCAAAAAATGGTATATGCTCAATCCAACATCTGTCCTGGAGAATGAGATTTTGAGATACAAACGGATCATCTAATCTCGGTCAGACGACCAAACCTTCTAATAATCAACAAAAAAAAAAAGAGAACTAGGAAAAATGAGGACTTTGCTATCCCAGCTAACCACAGAGGAAAATTGAAAGAAATGAAAAGAAGGATAAGTATCTCAACTTTGCTAAGGAATTGAAAAAACTGTGGAACATGAGAGTAATGATTATACCAATTGTAATTGATACTCTTGGTACAGTCACCCAAGAATTATTAAAGGGACTGGAAGACTTGGAAATAAGAGGACAAGTGGAGACCAACCAAACGACTACATTATTGAGATCGGCCAGAATACTGAGAAGAGTCCTGGAGACTTGAGGAGACTTGCTGTTGCTCAAACTTCAGTGAAAGACTATCATCTAATGCTGATGTGAAAAACTCTCAATGAGTAAATAATAATAACAATAATGATAATAATAACAACGCCATAAAGACCACTTATATCAAAGCAAAAATAGATAGGATGCAACAAAATAGCCAATGCAATGTAGGTTATGTGGTAATAGAGACGAAACGATTGGGGAAGGTGATCCACTGAGAATTGTGCAAGAAATTGAAATTTGACAAAACCAACTAATCGTATGTGCACAACGTGGAATCCGTCCTGGAGAATGAGACGTACAAACTTCTCTGGGATTTTGAGATACAAACGAATCACTTAATCTCGTCTAGACGACCAGACCTAGAGATAATCAACAACGAGAGAGAGAGAGAGAGAGAGAGAGAGAGAGAGAGAGAGAGAGAGAGAGAGCCTACCGAATAGTGGACTTTGCTGTCCTGATAGACCATAGAGTGAAATAGAAAGAAAGCGAAAAGACCTCGGAAGAAGAAGGAGCTGAATAAACTATGGAACATGAAAGTGATGTAATCGGTGCAATTGATACAGTCACCAAAGGAGTGGTAAAAGGGCATGGAAATAAGAGGACGAGTAGAGACTATCCAAACTTCAGCATTTTTAAGATCGGCTAAAATATTGAGAGGAATCCTGGAGACTTGAGAGACTTGCTATCACTCAAACTCCAGAGAGAAACCATCCCTCACGTTGGTGTGAAAAACATTTATAAAAGATTATTCAGCAATTACCACAATTTAATTCTTTTTTTTTGTTTTTTGTTATTTTGTTATTTTTTTTTTTTTTCCACTTTTACAGTTCTTATTCAAATTCTTTCACTTATTGTAATAGACTGAGATTTTGTTATTCAACTGTAACAATACTGTTTATGGGACAATATTTTGGTATGCGAGTCGATAAGCATTATAAATGTATCGTTTAGGGAATATAATCATTAAACATTAGGCATAAACGTGACAACCAAAAAAAACCAGCCCTTTCAATCTCCGTACCTCAGAAACGGTATATTTAGAATATGTCTTCTTGAAAGTTTTTACAATATTTAGATTTTTTTTTTTTTTTTGAGATTTTTTTTCTTGTCCTTTGAAGACTTCAGATTACCACTTTATATATAGCATGTCTTTTAAATGGATGTCTGACGACTATTCATGCCCGAAAATTATGCTAATTTTGTTTTAAGGGTTTTCGGACACGAACATACAAAAATATCATTTACTAATATAAAAAGGAAATCAACAGATGAAAGAGGAATGGAAACTGTCCATTTAATATTTTATCACAAATAATGCAGTGCAAAATTTTTAATGTTTTTTTCTGATCGAGATCAAAGAAGATTTTACTCTTCTTTCAAATAATGTAAATAAATGCCATCAGTTCAAATGCAATTCGCATGTCTCTGAATAAACAGGAAATATTGTTGCTGAATAATGTTCGTCGCATTTCCTCACACTTATTTATATATTAACGTAGAATGCACATAACATAATTATTACAGTGAATGAAAGTTTTGACTCATCTGTTTTAGAAATCCTATCTATGTTATCAACACATACACAAACATCTAGTTTGGATATAAGGAAATTAAACATTTTTTAATAAATCTATTAAACAAATGCATCAACATATTCGTTTGCTCCAATGATTATATATATGTATAATGATACAGCAAATACAAGATTCATGATAAAGTCCCCGCTATCGTCAATACTAGATGCAAAAACGAGCCGGGAATTTCTTTTTTTTCTTCAAGTCTAAAATGAGAGATTTTGAGAAACAATGACAAAAATGTTCTGAAAGAGCTCGGAACATGGAAATTAGAGAACCATTTTGATGCAGCACAAGCAACACGTAAATTTCTAGAAATATCAAAAAAATTAATTCAGTGACGTGAAAATAACTTTTCATTGGCAAGAAAATCAGCCGGTGATTTTCGATGCATGACACCGGTCGCCTTCCTGTTGCAAATATGACGTAGCAAACGATAATGTGGTTTGTATTCTCACTTTCATACTATCACTTCATGAATAACTCGTTGTCTGGTGTCGGTGATTCTGATGAACAGAAAACGTAAAAACTTGCCCGGATGTCAATCGACTAAAAACCGTAATCGTTGTTTTATGATAGAATGCACAATTCAACCGAAATGTGGCGGAAGATTGTGGAAAGCATATGAAAATATTTTTATAACTGATACAGTGAATTTTTATGAACAACAATTGTTTTTTTAAGACAACGCTGAAATTTTGCATCATCCTAACATGACTGAATAATCATCATCATCATCATCATCATGCCGCGCCATCAGCACGGATATCCCTGACCCTTTTTCGCCACTCTACTCTATCGTCCATTGCTTCCGGCAGGTTAACTAGGCTACATCCCGTATCGGCACAGAGCTGCTGTATGTAAGTTCTAGCTGGTCGTCCTACTTTTTTTCGTCCATGTGAAGGGGTCCACAGTAGTACATCACTAATGAGTTCGTCCCTACTTCTCCTGCATTGTCCCGTATGTCTGGTTCGTCTAACTTTGATAGTTTTCGTTATGGGTGGTAAGTGGCCGTAAAAGCTACTGTTTTGTGGGGTGGTGTGAAAGGCGAAGAAAGGTCATAAAAATAAGAGAAAATATATCGATGACAGAATAACAATGCTATAGATATATGAAAATAACAAAACTTGTCAAAAAATTACTTTAAAATTTGGTATAAAGTTATTATCGGAAGCACACATAGGAAGAAGGGGAAATTCCCGAGTTATGGGGGCTAATGTGCCAGGCTGCAATATCGTAGTGAGTGAGTTCGAACTCCAGTCCCGGTATTACGCTCACTTTTGAACTAATTCTCTCGGGAAAAGATATGAATCGATTTATCTCTTCAGTGATTGGTTAAATAGTGCCATTACTGTTCAATAAGGATGACTTTAGTATTAAATACCGGGACATTGGCCCAGCGGTTAGAAACCGGGACATTGGCCCAGCGGTTAGAAACCGGGACATTGGCCAAGCGGTTAGAGTGTTCGCCAATGGCCCGGGAGACCTGGGTTCAATCCCAGGTCGAGTCATACCAAAGACTTTAAAAATGGTACTTGATACCACCTTGCTTAACACTCAGCATTATAAGGTACGGTTCAAGGGTAAAGTGGAGCAATCCTGGGAATGGAGTAGCGCCCTCCCCTACACCTTGGTGTAGTAGCTATCGAAAAGGGAGCCTTCGGGTCACCCTCGACTATGGTCGACTAACTTTACTTACTTTACTTAGTATTAAATACCCAACGAAGGTTGATATGCTCTGAAACACAGAAATCAAACAAAACCAGAGGAAGTAAGCAGATCAATATTTCAATACATGTGATCATGTATAAGAAAAGTAATAACGAAGAATTTAGTTCGAATGCATCAATATAACAAAACTTGAATTACCATAAATTGATGAATTCAAGTCGATTTTTGAAGTCTGAAAAATTCTCTACAAAATTTGGGGTCGACTTAAACAGCAGGATTAAAATCCAAACCTTTACCATAGAGTGGTCAACCAGTGGAACTACTCCAAACGATTGATATACACTCCTCACCATAGCTCCAGAAGATTGTCATAAACATTTACAATTTAAACTCATGTATAATGAACATATTTAACAAAGGAACACAGAAATCAATATAAAATTATAAAATAGTAACAAAAATTAGGTATTATATTAATGCTATATCACACGCCGTTCCCAACAGTTGATGTACTGATAGTAAACACTAACCGGAACGTCACAGAGCCCAGATGGTCAGACAGACTACTACGGTTTTTTGTTTATTTGTGCAATTTCATGATACTGCAATAAATTATGATTTCGTATGAATATAATCTACAATGTGTAAATTTTCATGTTTTACATATGGTTGATGTGATTCTGCTTTCAGAGAAAAATTATGTACAGGAGTATTGACAGTTTAATGAGACATAATGATCGAATAGACACATATTGGTATTATTACTGAACTTGTATGGCACAACATTTTAATTAAGATTACTTGAAGGCTTTATATTAGTAAATAAAACCTTGATTCTACCAGTAAGTTTGGAGATCGACCTATACTGTAGGTTGAGGTCTAACCCGGAATTTGGGGCGAAAAGTCTGGGGATCAACTTATAAATCAGGTCGACTTGTATGCCGCGATTTACGTTCATTTTTTTTTTTCACGCAAAATTTATCAAAATAGAATAAGCAGTGATTTAGCAACACCATACATCAATTGCTCAGTCGGCTGGGGCTGTAGAATACACCGTCTGCATCTTTGCAAAGGAGTATGACTCTCCAACAAGTGTCCTGTATATGACACTAAACAATCTGATGGTGAGATTCCAGTAATGCTGGAGCCTTGAGGAACGTGGAGTACCCCTTCATTGCCATCGCTCCCAGGTCCACTGTGAGCCGGAGTGGTAGCACCTGATAGGGTCCTATCTAGTGGTCAAAAAGAAGTAAACTGTGTACTCATGCTAAACTGAATTACTTGAAATAGAACTTTTCATTTGTATAAAAATGGATTTGGTATTAAATAACCTACAAAGGTTGATATGCCATAAAATACAAAAACCAAACAAACAAACAAACAAACCATGCATCAATTTAAGAATTTTTATTTTTATGTTTTTCCGAAGTAATTTGGTCATGTACTGTCTTCCATAGTTTACAGAGGTCAACAGATTTACAAAGTTCTTCGGAATGGCCCGAGGGGAAAAAAACATTTATTGTGAGTATCTACGCTAACTCAATCCCGATGATTTTAATGATTTCGGTGAATTTCCATAGAAAATAGATTATATGCTTTTTTCTTATAATTATTTGCTTAGCTCAATCGAATGGGGCTATAGAATACACCGATGGCATCTCTACAGAAGGGTAAGACGAGTATCCTGTATATAATATTAAACGATCTAATGGTGAGGCTCCAGTAATGGTGAAGCTTTCGGGAATGTGGAGTACCCCTTCATTGCCATCACTCCCATGTCCACTCTCACCTAGAATTATAGTACCTAATAGGGTCATATTTATAGGTCAAAGAGAACTGTTTGAGAGCAAATAAATGACATATGCTAAATTGAATTGTAAAAAATAGAACTGTTTGATAATTAAATGGTGTGTAAACAAATGATTAATGTTCAATTGAATTGTTATTGATACATAGCTATACTTGAAACCATTTAACTGTGCACAAACAAATGATTATTAGTAAATAGAATTATCAATATTTGATAGCAATACTTGAAGCCATTTAAATGTGTGCAAAAAAATAAGCTCAGTCTCGTTTAAAAAATTCTATTAACAAAATGTTTTCGACATGGACAGCCTCCTTCATAAATCTTCGTTCGCGAAGTCTAGCCAAAAGAAGATATTTGATATATATGTATTAAAAGGATTTTGTATTAAATAACCAACAACGGTTGATATGCCATAAAACTAAATCAAACCAATCATTTACTATACATTTCTATCGCAAATCATTTGTCATCAAATCATTTACGACTCACGTTTGCAATGAAGTTTTGGAAACAATTCCAGTACAAATTCATTTCCAATACTTTTAATAGCAACTTATATCATGCAAAACAATAATACATCATTTGCTATGTGTAGTACATATTAAAACAGTTAATATGAAGTCAAGGAAAAATGGTTGATTTTATTAAATGAATTCAAAATATACATGTGTGTGCGCACACGCGCGCTCGCGCGCACGCGCGCGTGTGTGTGTCCCCAAGACAAATTTTCACTTTTTTAATATCTTAGTTATTCTGGTCAGAGCGAACAGAAAGATATCATCTAATTTTGAGCAATACCTCTTAGCAACTACTGTTAAATGCTGATTTTTTTCTCGGTAACTTGTCCCCTCCCCGTCGTGGTAAGTAACAAGAAGGCTGTGAAAATGTAATCAGTTATGTGCCCCGAAAACACCTCGAATAAGACTTCTGGGTCATGATTAAGAGTAACATAGCAGGCAGCAGTGAATCAATAAAGACATTATATATATATATATATATATATATATATATATATAGAGAGAGAGAGAGAGAGAGAGAGAGAGAGTGAGAGATAAAGAGAGAGATTATGCATGTGTGTTTTGGTTTTTGTATTCAAACCGAGCAATATTCTTTTGCAGAGCCTTAGCGAAAATTTCGTCGCCGGAAAGAATAAAAAGTGAAGAAGAATGTGACACACTTTCAGGCCTTGTCAAACGACAGAAGAAAATATGTAAGAAGAACTTGGAGATGATGGACAGTGTGAAACAGGGTGCCATCTTGGCCATCCAAGAGTGCCAGATGCAGTTCAGAAACCGACGCTGGAACTGCAGTTCTATTGATAAGTTATCACTACCAGGAAATATCCTGAACAGAGGTAAGAACCTTTTCTTTCAAACCAATTTTAATTCTACCAAAACTCTTTAAACTGTTTATATAATCTTCATGGACGAATGCTAACAAAATGAAATGGATGTGAACTAACAGGGATCGATAAAATTGATAGATACTAATCCCAGTATAACCCAACAAAATCGGATATGATATTACGGTTGTATTTAGTTAGTCTTCTAGAATATGGTGGTTTTGCTAGCTTTGAAGATCAGCATTTGAAATCATTGGGCGGGGAGGGGCTCGAATACCAACTTCTGACGTCAGTGAGAAATGTACAACTGCATCAGTCACAAGGTAGAACAAAGAAGTCTTTGATTAGCACAAATCAATGCAAAATACAGAGAAATATCGTATTTGAAGGCATATAAGGCGCACTTTTTTTTTACTAAAAATATCTTTTAAAATTTGATAGTCGGCCGAAATTAGCTTCCTGGCAACTCCTGTTTGCTTAGACTTTAGAATAACTGTTATATACTTATTGTCATTATTTTCATTGACCTTGTGTCAAGTCCTATCTGGTGGAAGGCAGCGACAAATACGAGGATCATTAAATAAGATTCTAGACTTTTTTCGTATGGGCACTTTTATTGATAGTACACACATGAAACTCTTGTCCCCTTCGAAGTAATCTCCTCCGGCTGCAACGCACTTGTTGCACCGTTCCAACAACTTCTTCAAGACCCCATGGAATTCCTCTTGTGTGAGCATGTTAATGACCTTCGTCACAGCCTCTTTCATCTCAATTGTCTTATAACGACAGCCTCTGAGCTTAGGGAATAAGCAAAAGTCACAGGGAGCAAGGTCTCGATTATAGGGACGGTGAGGAACTGTCTTGATGCCCATCTTGGTCAAATAGTCTGTGACAAGGATGGAGTTGTGGACTGGTGCATTGTCCAGGTGGAAATGCCACAGACCCGATTTGAAGAGTGCTGGCCTTTTCCCTAGGAATCTCTTCCTGAACTCCCTTAGAACCTCAGCATAGTAACCCTAACCCTAACCCTTTGGCCAATCAACTCTGGTGTATTAACTTCCTTACTCCTTCCACACCTCTCATCATCCCTCACAGACTCCTGCCTTCCTTGAATCTCTTATGCCACTTAAAAACTGATGCTCGATTCATGCAAGATGGTCGAAAAGCAGTCTGAAGTATTCCATACGTTTCTGTGTTTTCCTAGTTTAAAACATAATTTTGTTGCATATCGTTCTTCTAAAGTGTCCTCATGTCCAGATTGCATTTTTGAAACTCACCAGCTGTAACAATCAGGCTTTAGTAGGGTGTATTCCAATTCCTGCTGTAGCTGTTCACTTAAACCTGAAATCATAAAAATTGGTCAGTCATCTCATAACATGCATAGCAATAACGTAGTGAATTTTCAAGAGTCTACGACAATTTTAAATGCCTGTGCAAAAAAGTCTGGAAACTTATTGAAAGCTCGACGTATAACTTATTGTCATTATTTAATTGCTGTTATGCAGATTAAAAGTGCTATCATTGATAATATTCATTATGTTAATTCCATCAAATTTAATATTAGTACTTTTGTTTCACTAAAATCTGTTCTTGATTTACCCTGCTGACATTGGGGTGTGTCTTGTACGCCCGTGCGTCTTACAGTAAGTAAAAGAAAGATTGTGTTGTTTCAGTCTTTCAAGTAGAGAGAAGGTTTGCCCATCGGCTTTAGTTTAGCTCATCTTAATCTAATTCGAAGTATAAAGCAGCAGGTCTTTAGTACATTGACTTTTCTGATTCTTCTCGAATTGTATTCATCTTCAACCGCTCTGCCTTCAGCTTACGCAGTGATTCCCAACCGATTTTGAGTCAGGCTCCACTTTGGTATTTCTAGAATTCTAATGCTCCCCTCGTAATATTCAATTCTTACATATTCAAAATTTTACTGTCATTCCCGTGAAGGAAGTTTAAAAAGCCATTAACTTGGTCTCTAAACAAGCCATCCACCAAAATACTGCATGCCCCACCAAAATATTACCATGTCTGATCTAACGTATTTTAACCCTTTTTACCTCATAGAATTTCTCCTTCCAGACTACGCCTGAAACCAAAGGTTCAGTTTAATTATTTTGAGAATTTTGATGCCTTGCATATCACTCTGAAGAAGTCCTCTGCAGAATCGGCTGTGGTTGGCGGTGTACGGTCTTAGTCGAAGTTAGACTGGAGCGTTGATAACATATGCGGGACGGAGTCTGGAAAAGAACTATTTATTTAAAATCAACTTAAAGTAGTGATTTTGAGGCACAAGGCCCCATAGAGAATGTGGGAGAAGGGAAGAAGAGAGGTCTTCTTGTTCTAAGGAGCCTTAGCTAGCCACAATCGCCGACCAATACAATAAGTTTATTCAATGCTTATCAGACACGCCGGAATCCCCAAAATACCACATTCTCACAACGAAAACCTACTTAAAACCCTGAAATTTATGTATAATGAGTTTATATCCCACATGAAACCTATGAAAAAACAGAGGGAAGGGGAAAAAACCCAAAGCAAAGTAAAACCAAGGAAAAATGCCCGTTTGGTTTGATACCCGTTTCCCTCCACCCCTATCTAAGATTAGAAAGCTGTATGTTTTCCGGTATTCCAGAGCCGGAAACAAGCTGGACGATCCCCACAAGGAGAGTGAGTGGGGAAAAGAACTACAAGTCAACTGCAGATTGCCGCTTATCTATTCTCTGTATTTACTCTGTATACACATATTTGCAGTGTCACGTGCGCGTGTTACGCAAATATGTAGGTCCATGAGCCGGCGGTGTTATTTCGCCAAAACGTCCCCGAATAATATACTTCCAGCCACGACACAACCTCCTTACTATTATTGCTATTTTCAGTGATAATAATGTTAAAAGAAGGCTGGTGTACAAGATTCTAGAAAAAGTCTTTAGCTGAATTCCACCTTTGCAGAGAGGTAAGACCTCCTCCTAACGATTGTCATGGTTATGACACTAAGTAGCATCTGATGGTGAGGCTCTAGACCTGGAGCTTTGAAGGGTGTGGCGTACCCCTTCATTGTTATTACCTCAAGGTCTACTCAGACCCGGAGTGGTAGTACCTTTGGGAGTCCCATGTATGGATTGAATAAAATTGTTCAATCATTTACTAAGAATTATTATAAGTTATTTGAAATCACACAGGTGTATGTAAATTATTTATAATTACACGGGAATACTTAATAAATAACATTATTAATGTTAAATTTGCTTTACTTCAAACCATTTAACTGTGTGCAAACAAACGGTTAATATTGAATAGAATTATTAGAGTTTGATTGAAATACTTGTAAATGTTTATGTGTGAGCAAACAAATAAGCACTAACAATTCGTTCAAAAAATTACCTGCTAACTATTCCCAATTATATACGCAGGATTTGGCATTAAAAAACCCACAAGAGTTGATATGCCATAAAACACCAACGAGCCAATTTTTTTTTAGCTTACTTAAGACTTAAGGCAGGAGGTAAAAGCAATAAGTCCATTGTCTGACATGTAATTATAAGATAGATTTTCATTTGAAATGTTCACTATATAATGTTCAATTTATTGTATTAATAACCACAATCAAATTAAGTCAGTCCAGCCGGGTGGTGCTGTTGAATCTATCGACTGGTTCTCTGCAGAGGGGTAAGAACCCCACCCCCAACGAGTGTCCTAGATGTGACATTTAACTGGATCTGATGGTGAGGTTTCAGTAACACTGGAGCTTTAAGGAATGTGGAGTACCCTTTCATTGCCATTACTCCCAGTTTCACTTTGCCCTGGAGAGGTAGCACTTGATAGGGTCCTATTTAAGGGTCAAATAGAACTGTTTGACATTTAAACTGAGTGCAAACAAAATACTTATGCGAAAGTGAATTGTTTGAAATAGAACTGTTTGATCATTTAACTGTGTAAACAAATGACTGATGTTTTATTGAGTTGTTTGTGATACATAGCAATACTTGGAACCATTTGTTGACTTGAGCAAAATTTCATTGTTTGAAATAGAATAGTTTGATTATTTAACTCTGTGTAATCAAATGAATGATTTTTCGTTGAATTATTAGTTATACATAGCAGTACTTAGAACCATTCAACTGTGAGCAAATGAACAGTGTTGAGCCGTTTAATTGTGTGCAAACAAAGGATTAATAGTGAAGAAAAATATTAGTGTTAGATAGGAATACTTTAAACCATTTAACTGTGATCAAAAGAATGAGCTCAGGCTCATTTAAAAATGTATCCCAAAAATGAGTTTACAAATCATATGTACTTAATACATATGTAAAAACGATATTTAGCATTAAATAACCAACAGTGGTTGATATGTCATTAAACTTAATTTAACCCAACCAAATTAAATGCATGGAAAAGTATGGAGAATAAGCTGAAAAATAAGTATTTCTTGAGTAATTTATTTGATGTTTTTTTGCCATCAAG
>OY757929.1:31862717-31895217 GCA_963585895.1 Sepioteuthis lessoniana
TGATTCATTCATTGAGTCAAAATCGTGATCAAGCTGATCCTGTGGTTCATTATGGCATTAAGTGAGTAGTTCCTTTTTTAAAATCCTTTTTCATGTACACCGATATATTTGGGTGGAGCATACAGGTTAAGAGTTTATACCATTCTCATTTTAAGTGATAAATAAACGAAATCTGGCACGAGAAAACTTGGACATGGCTAAGACAGGGAAACCTTAAGAGAGAAAATGAACCTCTTTTGATAAAAGCATAAAACAACGCCATAAGGACTAATTATGTCGGTACGTAATAGCATCACTGGAGTTCAAATTCGCAATCCAGTACATTAATCACTAAACTACAGGGACTCCCCTCCCTGATTTAAAAAAAATTGTATTTTTCTTTAATCTGAGACTGTTTGTCTCTATATTTATGTTAATTTTTTCATCTAATTTTATCTTATTTATTTTATTATTTTTTATTTTATTTTTATTGATTGTTTTTATTCGTGTATGTTTTCTGGCTAATACTGGCTTATTGGCCTAGTGGGTAGAGTGTTCGCCAATGGTCCAGGAGACCTGTGTTCAATCCCAGGTCGCGTCATACCAAAGACTTTGAAAATTGCTCTTGATACCCCCTTGCTTAACACTCAGCAATATAAGGTACATATCAAGGGTAAAGTGGAGCAATCCAGAGAAAGGAGCAGCGCCCTCCCCTACACCTCGGTGTCGTAGCTATTGAAAAGGGAGCCTTCTGGTCGCCCTCGACTATAATCTCCAACTTTACTTTCTGGCTGTTGAATATGAATTCTGAAGAGATTATCATTAAAGCGAAACATGTCAATTTGAATTTCCGTATTGTCTTCCTTATGTCATAACATCGGATATTGTTCCAAACCGTACATCATATATATATATATATATACAATTCTTTATTTTAACAAAATTCTTTCCAGACAACACCCTGTGTCTGTACAGAGCTGATGAATGTAAGTTTTTACTGAAGAGTCAACACTGATGTGTCCATGAGTAGGAGTCCACAGGAGATTATCACTCATGAGTTGGTCCTTATTTCACTCAGAAGTGACCAACATATCGTGCTCGTCTTACTCAGGAAGATGAAGACCCCGTGGCAGAGTGACAAATAAAAGTCAACCAAACGGAAAAGTAAATCGATATTTAAAAGATCTTGGCCACTGATTCAAACACAAAATGTACGCCTCACCTCTCTCTCTCTCTCTCTCTCTCTCTCTCTCAGGAAGAGAGTGCTCGTGGCTGAGTGACTAAAGTGCAGCATCGTAGCAAGCAAGTTCCAACTCCTTTTGCACTTATTACCCCCCCCCAAGCTCTGGGTTATATAGTACTAGTACTATTCTTCTACAAAGATGGTTTTGGCATTAAATAACCCATGAAGGTGGGTATGCCATTAAAAACAAAACAAACGAAACATCGACTTACTTGTATGATTTTTGTGGTGAGTATTATCATTATTATTATTATTTTACTCATTTGAGAGTTTTTCACACCAGCTTTAGCTGATGGTCTTTCACTGAAGTTTGTGACAGCAAGTCTTCTCAAAGCTTCAGGACTATTCTCAGTATTCAGGCCGATCTCAACATTGTTGTAATTTGGATTGTCTCCTTTCGTCCTCTTATTTCTAAATCCTCCAGTCCCTGTACCAATCCTTTGGTGACTTTACCGAGTGCACTAATTACAACTGGTATCACCGTCACCTTCATATTCCATAGATTATTTTCAGTTCTGTAGCAAGGTCTAGGTAAATATCTCTCTTTGCACTTTCCTTCAGTTTTACCCAGTGGTCAGCCAGACCGGCAAAGTCCACTATTCGGCAGGTTCTCTTTTCTTTTCTGTTTTTTTTTTTTTTTTTTTTTTTTTTTGTCGACTCTCACAAGATCTGCTCCGTCTGGCCAAGATTAGGTGATCTGTTTGAATCTCAAAATCCCAGAGAAGTTTGTGCATCTCATTTTCGAGGATATATTCTAGGTTGTGCATATACCATTTATTCGTATGGACAAAGGAAATACACTAGGAATTGTGCAAGAAGTTTAATTCTTGCACAATTCCTAGTGTATTTCCTTGCCCAAACAGTCGTGTCTAGACTTAAACTCTCTTTGTGCTAATTTGCTGCATTGCTTATGTGATTGATCGCTTCGTCTCTGTTACCACATAATATACATTTGCGTCTTGTCTATTATTGATTTGGCATAGTTAGTCCATATGGCGTTATTTTGTGCTGCTATTAAAAGAGATTCGGTTTCTCTCTAAAGGTTTCCCTTTCTTAGCCATGTCCAAGTTTTCTCGTGTGAGATTTCGTTTGTTTGTCGCTTGAAATGTCCATACTGCTTTTTATTTATTCCCATTTTTGTTTCCTGGTTAATTTTGTTCTGTTGATGCTTGCGTGGTCAGTTTTGTTCCTGGTGGCTGTAATCAGTCTTCCTCCGCACTTTTTTATGTAATCTTCTAGTCGTTGTATCAATGCATCGACGCTATCTTGAATGCTGGTAAGTCATCTTCCTCCTTCTTTTCTTGACACACGGTCTGTCTATTATTATTAGTTATAATTATTCTTGCGAGTTTTTCATTCAAGCGTTAACTGATCGTTTTTAACTGGAGCCTGAGTAACAGCAAGTCTCCCCCGGTCTCCAGGACTCGTCTCTGTAGTCTTGTAGCATATCAAGATATACGAATATGTAAAATATTCAGATGCATAGGAAATCCCGAAACACTGACGACTTTCTTTAGTTCAGGTACGAAACGTTTATTAATCTCTTGAGTTTGGGTTTTCGACACGAGGAGAGACACAATTTTTACTATGCTGACTGTTCCTACATCGACCTTCAGTCAAGCCCCAACTGAACTCTCGGCCCAGAGTCAAATTCTCTACCAACTGACCCAACAAACGCGCTGCGCATCCTGTAGTCCACAACAGGGCTCGCCTCGCCCAGGTCCGAATCTCAACTAGCCTCGCCCAGAGTCCGATCACAACTAACTGCTTTTTCAAAAATCACCAAAATTCCCGGCCCATCGCTTCCGGGCATGACGTCATTCACACCCCAGTCCTATTTCTCATCTGGGGGTTTTATTATGACATCTGTGATGGTCACATCCTCCGCGCGCGAGCGTGAACACCTGCACTAAGAGCCGAACAGTTCAAAGCCTAACCATACCGAATGATAAGATATAACCAACGAAAAATGATAATATAAAAAAATAATCCTTCCGCAATTATATAACAGTCTGGCCGATCTCAACAATGCCATTGTATGGATGGTCTCGATTCATCTTTTGATTTCCAATTCCACCAGTCTTTCTTCTAAGTCTTTTGAAACCGTCCCAAGCGCACCAATTATTATATCTCTTATTCTTATCAATTATTATTTAGAAAATATTACTTTTAGGCAAGACTTGGTTTCATGCTCGCTTTCCAATTCACTCAATGGTTTGCTGAAAAGCAACGTTCATGATATAGATCTTGTTTTCTTATTTACATTGGAGCCCAGTCGGGTGGGGTTGTAGAATATACCGACTACATCTCTGCAGAAGGGTAAGACCAAATAAGCGTCATCAATATGATAATAAAATCTATCTGATGTTGAGGCTCCAGTAATGCTGGAGTTTGGGGGAATGTGGAGTACCCCTTTATTGCCATCGCTCCAAAGACCACTCTGCCCCGGAGTGGTAGCACCTGATAGGGTCCTATATATGGGTCAAATAGAAGTGTTTGACATTTTAAAAAGTGCAAACAAATGATTTATACTAAACTGGATTGTTTGAAATTGAATAGTTTTATCATTTAACTGTGTGTAAACAAATGACTGATGTTTAATTAAATTGTTAGTGATACATAAAAATATTTGGAACCATTTAACTGTGTTCAAAAGAATGAGCTTAGGCTCAGTTAAAAACGTAGTCAATCAAACGTGTTTACAAATCGTATATATTTAATATATATGTATAAAGAGGATTTGGCATTAAATAACTTACAATTGTTGATATGCCATAAAAGTTAACCAAATTTATCGACATTGGATGTTAGGGTTTAATTTCAAAGTCTCCTGGCAGAAGGAAACTATTCAAGCAGCATCATTTTAAAATTAGCATTGATTCTTAGGAAAAATCTGGGTTTTTTGTTTTAATGGAACATGGCAGGTTATTTAATGTCAAAGCCATACCTTTCATAAACGTATTTGTCCATAAGAGAACATAACAGCGCAACTAGAGTTCGAACTCGCTTACTACGATTCCGCAGTCGAGCGCTTTAACCATTACACTATGAGGACACTCCCTGGAAATTCTGGAGGAGATTTACTATTAATATCACTTGAATTTTAAAGGAATTTGTCAGATATTACTGGTGTGAAATCAACTGCATTACTAACATTAACAAAACACAAAGAAGATTTCTAGATTATAGAGAAAATTTGTTGTCACTAAATTTTCAGAAAAAATCATTAGATGCTGTTGGGGTGAAAGTTCATGTACATAATAACATGAACTTTCACCCCAACAGCATAATAACATAAACAAATAATTTGGTTTCTTTGCTTAATGACATATCAGCCTTTGCATTTTATTTCATACCAAAGCCATCAAGAAGGATCGTAGTGGAACTATTTAACCCATCATCATCATGTCGCGCTATCAGCACGGATATTCCTGACCCTCTCTCGCCACGCCTCCATATCGTCCATTGCTTTCGGCAGATCCTCAAGGCTACATCCCGTATCGGTACAGAGCTGCTTTATGTAGGTTCGAGCTGGACGTCCTGCCTTTGCTCATCCATGTGAAGGGGTCCACAGGAGTACATCACTTATGAGCACGTCCCTACTTCTCCAGCAGTGTCCCGCGTGTCTGGTTCGTCTAATTTTGATAGTTTTCGTTATGGGTGGTAGGTGGCCGTATAGCTGCTGCTTTGTGGGGTGCTGTCTCCAGGACTTGTGCAATATTGCTCGCAGCATTCTTGTGTAATTGCTGACAAGCTTTTTCTCCATCCGTTTAGCTAGTATCCATGTGGTGCATCCATATAGTAGTATCGACACGATCGCTGCTTGGAAGTGAGAGGTTAAGAGGGTTCATACCTTTCCCAAGGGTATTTCGGAAGTCAGCATAATAGTGCGACTTATTTCAAACTCGCTTACCACGATCCGCAGTCCAGCGCTTTAACCATTACATAACGAGGACACTCCATAAACAAATAAATATTGTCACAAAACAATAAAATAAACCAAGATTATATTTATTCAGCAAGTACAAAAATAAAAAAAATGAAATGCATTAAGAAAATAACCCTTTAGAGCACATCTCTGTGAGGTTATGGTTAACGAGGTGGACTTGTAAACCATCACTTCTGTTCAATGTGGGAAATCCTCACTAGATGCCCCACTCTAATAGTTTTTGTGCCAAACTATGTTGGACTTAATATAAGGAAGAAAACGTTAGATTTAACATGTACGAAATTAGAAAATGTACATATTTATAAAAAAATTTAAAAAAAGAGGAAACTCCGTACTCAGATTTAGGACAACATCAGGGGATCATAGAGGGAAGCGAATCGAGAGAAACTTGCAAACCATGGTGTTTTTCAGGAAGAATAGGTGCTAAAGAAAAAAATGACTTCCGTTAACGATAATATAGAAATATTTCCAAG
The DNA here is from genome assembly GCA_963585895.1 of Sepioteuthis lessoniana. Lineage (NCBI taxonomy): Eukaryota > Metazoa > Mollusca > Cephalopoda > Myopsida > Loliginidae > Sepioteuthis > Sepioteuthis lessoniana. The sequence continues at coordinate 31,868,362 of OY757929.1, forward strand.
TGATTCAGATCATCTAAAAGTAATCAAATATGAAGTTCAGAACTTAATTATAAAAAAGAGAATGCATTATATTAGCTGAGAAGGTGCACAAAATAAATATAAGTGGGTAGGAACGTTGATTCCCTTGGAATTATGCAAAAGTAATGAAAATGAAGAGAAAATTCCTTTGGACTTTGACATTCCAACATATCGAATCGAGACCAAGAAATATACAGTGCTTACAGGCCATTTAATTTTTCTTGATTGATTATGTTCAACAAATAAAAAAAATCAAGCAAATAACTAAAAATAAACAAATAAAAATTATTTACGAACCCCAAACCAAGAATGATTGTTTTGCTTCTAAATGACATGGTTGGTTGGTTGGGTTTTATGGCATATCAACCATTCTAGGTTATCTAACGCCAAATCCATTTTTATACGAATAATCAGTTATATTTCAAACAATTCAGTTTAGCATGAGTACGCAGTTTAATTGTCAAAAACATTTCTATTTCAAGCTATTCAGTTTAGTCAAACCATTCTAATTTAAACAATTCAATTTCGTATCAGTATAGTTTTTGTCCACGCACAGTTAAATGTCAAAGCAGTTCTATTTTAAACAATTCAGCTTAGCGTAAGTACAGTTTAAATGCTAAAAAGTTCTATTTCAAGAAATTCAATTTAGCATAAGTACGCAGTTTAGTTCTATTTAACCAATAGATAGGACCCTATCATGCGCTACCACTCCGGGACAGAGTGACAATGAAGGCGTACACTGCATTCCCCAAAGCTCCAGCAACACTGGAGCTAAACCATCAGGTTGTTTAGTGTCATATCCTGGACACTCTTTGTGTGGGGTGGGGGGTCTTACCCCTCTGCAGAAGTGCAGTCGGTGTATTCTACAGCCCTAGCCGACTGGGCAATAAATGACATGGAAAACCAGTATAAGACCTATATAACGAAATATACCGAAATACACGCGAGCGTGTATGTGTGTGTGTGTGTGTACGCGCGTGCGTGCGTGCGTCCGCGCGTACGTGCGTCTGGGTTTGTGTGTTTCAGCAGCTGCTATTCAGTGATCTACATAGGATTTTTTTGTACAGTTTTAGTTAATTGAAGTATAAGATGTCTGAATTCAGTGAATATAAATTGTCTAAACGTTTGAAATCTTCCGCTTTTATCCAAATATCAAAATAAAAGAAAGAACAAAAGTTAAAAAAAAGAGTAATATGCGAAGAATCATGAAAAAGTATTGAAACTGAATCATTAAAGTAAATCGTCAGTCTCGATACTTTTTGAATATACCTCGATATAGTCTTCCCTGCATTAAAAAAATCATTCTTTGTTTGATTAGATAAAACGTTTATATATATATATATATATATATATATATATATATATACGATCAGGATTAAATAAGTTTCCAGACTTTTTTCATATGGGCACTTTTATTGATAGTACACACATGAAACTTTTGTCCCCTTCGAAGTAATCTCCTCCGGCTGCAATGAACTTGTTGAACCGTTCCAACAACTTCTCGAAAGCCCCATGGAATTCCTCTTGTGTGAGCGTATCAATGACCTTCGTCACAGCCTCTTTCATCTCCTCATTTGTCTCATAGCGACAGCCTCTGAGCTTAGGGAATAACCAAAAGTCACAGGGAGCAAGGTCTCGACTATAGGGACGGTGAGGAACTGTCTTGATGCCCATCTTGCTCAAATAGTCTGTGACAAGGATGGAGTTGTGGACTGGTGCATTCTCCTGGTGGAAATGCCACTGACCCGATTTAAATAGAGCTGGCCTCTTTCGACGGAATCTCTTCCTGAACTCCCTTAGAACCTCAGCATAGTAACCCTAACCCTAACTTTTTGGCCAATCAACTCTGGTGTATTAACTTCCTTACTCCTCGCACACCTCTCATCATCCATCAGAGACTCCCTGCCTTCCTTGAACCTCTTATGTCACTCAAAAACTGATGCTCGATTCATGCAAGATGGTCGAAAAGCAGTCTGAAGTATTCCATATGTTTCTGTGGCTTTTTTTCCAAGTTTAAACAGAATTTTATTGCATATCGTTTTTCTAAAGTGTCCTCACGTCCAGATTGCATTTTTGAAATTCACCAGCTGTGACAGTCAGGCTTTAGTAGGGTGTGTTCCAATTGCTGCTGTAGCTGTTCATTTGAACGTGAAATCGTAAAAATTGGTCAGTCATCTCATAAGATGTATAGTAATAACATAGTGAATTTTCCAGAGTCTACGACAATTTTAAATGGCTGTACAAAAATAGTCTGGAAACTTATTGAATTCACCACGTATATATATATATATATATGTGTGTGTGTGTGTGTGGATATATATAGATATAGATATACGAGCCTGAGTTGAGCGGTCAGTCTATAGAGTGGGAGCACGCAATGACTCTCCAATAAATAAAACGTCTCGGACACAGCGGTTATTAAAGAAGGTCATGCTGACAGTCTTCGGGGACATGAAAGGATTGATCATAATAGATTTCCTTGAAAAAAAAAGAGTAATTGTAAACAGTGTTTCGTATTGCCAACTCCTTAGGCAAAATTCACCTTATTTATTGAATAACTCACGTACATTGAGTGTTGCAGAAACCTACTAAACGAAAAATATCCTCGAGATATTTGAATATAATGAATTAGTGATTATACACTCAATCTGATCAGACAAATTTCACGACAGAATGTAATTTTAATAATGTCCAAAGAATTTACTTACGCCATGTCAGACTTCGATCTAAATTATCAGAGGATAATATACAGGAAATAAAAAGCAATTAATTTCACAAAATATAAAAAAAAAAAATATCAATTTCACAAAATATAAAAAGCTGTAAATTTTTAAAAATAGATTTTTACAAAATATAGCTTCCAGAAATAGCGATGCTGAATAAATTTTCTATGGTCTGATATGGAAAAATAAGAATAATGAAAGAGAAGAAAGACTTGCAGGGAGAACTGAATGGCTTTGAAAATGATAAAATCAGGAAATACCTTAAAATCGATGGAATCGCATTAGAAGTAACTTAGGTCGGTGGTTTGTCTATATTGTACACTAATAATTTCCATAGCCATATATGCTGGGAAACTTAGTGTTTCTACGAGAAAATTGAGTATATTTCAGAGCTTTGACCTCAGGATTATTATAGGAGTATCTTGCACGAATTCTCTCAAAATGAATGATATAAAGAGTGAACTTGGAATACCAATAACTTGAAATCGCTGATATTATCAGGAAGAAAAGATTGAAGTGGTCTAGTCCCGTGGTTGGCTAAAACAATGCAAGTTATATCATCCACTCATACAAGAAAACCCAGAATATAACAATCAGAGCGATGGGAGTTACCTAAGAATAGATGACACAAAGCAACTACTTCTAACAGTGAAAAAATGAGCAAAAGACAAGACAAAACGGAGATACTGTGCGAAAAAATTGTGAGAACACTTGTGGGTTTATGCAACTACTACTACTACTACTGCTACTACTAACAACAGAATGACTATAACTAGGAAACAAAAATGGGAAGGAAAACAACTCTATGGGCAGTTTAAAGGACTAATAGGCAACATTTCACACGAAAAAACCTGGACATGGCTAAGAAAAGGAAACTTTAAGAGAGAAACAGAATCTCTCCTAATGGCAGCGCAAAACAGCGCAATAAGAACCAATCATATCAAGGCGAGAATATATAAGACTCAACAAAATAGCAAATGTAGGCTTTGTGGTGACAGAGACGAAACCATCAATCACATAATAAGCGAATGAAGCAAATTAGCACAGAAATAGTACAAGACTAGACACGACTGGGGTGGGAAAGGTGATCCTCTGGGAAATGTGCAAGAAATTTAAATTTGACCATACTAACAAATGGTATATGCACAACCCAGTGGCTGTCCTAGAAGATGACACACATAAACTCCTATGGGACTTTGACATACACACGGATCACCTAATCTCGGCCAGAAGACCAGACCTTATAATAATTAACAACAAAAAAAAAAATTTGCAAAATTGTGGACTTTGCTGTCCTGGTTGACCACCGAATAAAACTGAAAGAATGTGAAAAGAAGTATAAGTACCTCAACCTTGCTAAGGAATTGAAAAAAACAAAAAAAAACTGTGGAATATGAAGGTGACAATTATACCAATTGTGATTGGTGTCTTCGGTACAGAAACTAAAGGATTATTACAGGGAATGGAGGTCTTGGAAGTTGGCGGACGAGTGGAGACCATCCAAACTACAGCATTATTAAGAACGGCCAGAATACTGAGAAGAGTCCAGTAGACTTGAGGAGACTTGCTCTCACTCAAACTCCAGTGAAATACCATCAGCTAAAATTGATGTGAAAACTAATGTGTAAATAATAATAATAATTATAATTTAGTGAGTGTAACTTAAACCGAATTCCCCACATACGGTAATAAAATTCTTCTCCAGTTGCTATCGAGACTTTTATTGGTATGACAGATAAGATTTAGATGGTGGGGAAGTCGTGAGGATTGAACTCACTTAATTGGTCTGTATGAAGAGTTAGCCTTACCCCATGCTATGGTTGGCACACAAGAAAAAAAAGCGAGTTATACACATCAAAACACTAGTTTTATAAGATTTCGTCTTTAAATAAGGCCATAGTAATAACAACATCAAGATAAAAAAAATATTTTCTGAGAAAAGAAATATTAGCAAAAATAAATAAATTAGGATTATTCCTATCCCGAAAAGTAAGAATTATCACTTTGCTCCTAAATGACATAAAAAGCAGTACAAAAAAAACACACACACACACACACACACACACACATATATATATATGTATGTGTGCGTGTGTGTGTGTGTGTCTGTGATTAGAGAAAGAAAGAGAGCGATAGATAGAGAAAGAAAGAGAGAGAGATGAAGAAAGAGCGAGTTTTGTGTATGCTCGAACCAAATGGATAAACAGAGTTGAAGGAAAAAACTAACCTTTTTAGAGATAAAAAAACGAAAAGAAAATTCTCCTCAATCACCCGTTCTTCAAAACTTTCGTTCATGCCCCTCCCAAAATGAAAACGAGGCTGTAAAAACGGATGTGTCATGTTGTTCTTTCCGTTAATATGTTTTTCCTGTCACTACAACTCTGTTTTCGAAGGTACTTATTAATACGGCGATTATATGCAAAAAACGTTCGTCACTGTTTGTTCAATTGCAGTTAATGGGAGCAACGCGACATTGTATCGGCGGATTAAGGGGCCTAATGGAGCGTAATGACTCCATTTTCGAGCTATGACTTTTCTCGCGCTTAAAATGCGGACGATTCAGGGCACACAATCATACAGAAATAGGCGGGGTTGTGCCAACTGTCTGATAACTTTGTCACTCAAGTGTAGAAACTGGACTGAAAGTCTTTCATATACCCATTAACGCACACACTAACACACGTACACACATGTGCATACATCTAAATATATCCGTATCATAAATAGACCAATAAACGTATAATTAAAAAAAAAATTAGCCTAAACATTTTTGTCAAAAATTCTTATATACACAAATTTGGCTTACGAGGTGTGTCTTAAAAGTAACGGGACTAGTGTCGCAAACAAATTATTTCAATTCTAAACAACAAACTACATGGTTTCTTCTTTAGCGTAATCTCCCTAGTGTCAAATGCACCTTTCAATACTTTTCTACCATGGTTCTATTCACTCCCGAAAGGATTCTTCTAGGATACCCCTCAGCTCCGTCGATACGGCCCTCTTGATAACCTCCACGCCTTTAAAACAGGTCCCCTTGATGATCCCCTTGAGCTTACGAAAAGAAAAAAAAAGCTACACCGTGCAAAATCAAGTAAATATGGAAATTGTTTCAGTACGGTGATGTTACCCTCAGCTCGGGATTACCGGATGCTTATAGTGTTGTGAGCTGGTGCATTGTCTTGGTGAATCAGCCACGATTTGTCCTGCCATAGCTCACCACACTGAGCGAAGCATACGCTGCAGGATCTTTTTGAATATTTGTTGAGTGATTGTCTGGCACAATGGCAAGAATTCGCTGTGGACGATGCCCCTCACATCGAATAAACTGATCAACATGACTCTGACTTTTACTTTGACTGCCTTGTTTTCTTCGGCCTCGGCGACGTCGGAGACTTCAACAGAGTACGTTTGGTTTCCGGATCGTATTCAAAATATCCCTGTCTCATCACCCGTGATGACTCTACGAAGCCAGTCTCGTTCAGTTTAAAGTCGCTCGATGATGTTTTGACGCATTGCCTTGCGGCACTCCTTCTACTCATCATTCAGTAATCTTGGCACCATTTTTACGCAGACCTTCTGCATGCCCAAATCTTCGGTGATAATTTTCTAAACACTGTCCCCTTTCCTGTCCAGCTGACTTGTGTTCATTCCAACAGTCAGCTGACAAACGCCACACAACACCTACCTTACCAGCTCGATGTTGAACTCAGTCCAACTTGTTGAAGGTCTCTCGCTCTTAGCATCAACTTTCCACTCCTCATGATCCTCTTTGAACCTTTTATGCCACTGAAAAAACAAGTGTGCGTAACATAGTGTTATCTCTATACACTTGCTGAAGCATTTTAAGTGTTTGTAACAGAGTTTTCCACAGCAGGACCAAAAAATTCAAATTTATTTGTTGCTCGGTATTCATCATTCGTTCCTCGGTATTCGTAGCTGAACGACCCGAAAAAGAGGTAGTATAAACAAAAACATGTGAAAAATGCAATTGTTTCAGGAAGCTAAGATTACTGTTATATACTCCCAAGATATCATGTTAGGTGATAAGACAATCCGCTTATTGCTCTTTCACCCATGACTCACACAGCATACCCAGTCTCGTTGCTTTTCAGACAAACTTTGTATATGAGGGTGATTCTATAAATAAGGTGACAGTGTTGGCTATAGGAAGCATTATTTACTGCTGTATCTTTTTCAAGGAAACTAATAGTGATGGATCATTTCATATCACAGAACAATGTCTTCTTTACTGACTCCTGCGCCTGGAATTTTTTCTTTACTCGAGAGTCAGCGTGTTTCCAGTCAATGGACTCGTCGTGGCAAACATATGTTTGGCTCAGTTATATATAAAAAAGATTTAACTAAAACATGCTTTTCTATACACATCACACATTCTTCTGTAAATTTCACATGGTTTGTACTTCTCAGCCACCAAAACTTTGATGACAGAGCGCTGTTCAAGCCTGGAGTACAACTATTTTGAATAGCCTAAAAATATTTTGGCAAGATAAAATTAATTTCTGCAATAAACCAATTTCAAATAATGCAAAGTTTACATTTATAGAAAAAAGACTTTAAAAACGTTTTAATTTTTTAACAAAAACTTATCTATTAAATTACCTTCATATATTCATTTGTTGGAAAAGAAATATAACATTTTTGGTTTGGATTTTCTTTTTTGGTTTGGTTTCTTTGTTTAATGCCATACCAATTTTCGTGGATTATTTAATGCCAAAGCTATCCTCGTAGAAGGAGAATAGTGGTACTATTTAACCCAAAGCTGAAAGATAAGGGGTTCATGCTTTTTCCAAGTGTATTTGTCCGAAAGTGAACGTAATAACTCAGCTGGAATCTGACTCCATTACAGTCGTAATCCAGCCTATTAACCCCAACGCCATGGGGATTCCCCACTACATTTTTGGATATGGAATAAAAACTCATTTTAATTGTGACTGACATTCCGCCGCACCTTTGACGCCTATTTTGTGTTTTGCTCAATAAGTTTTTATTGCTAGTTTAAACCCATTATATTTGAATATAACTCGTTGAAATCTCTCTTTTACACATAAAGATAAAATTATAACTTAATCTACTCGTCAAAGCTATTTTTATCTCCCAATAACATAAAAGTATTGTGTTAAAGAATACGCCCTCAATGGTGTTGTGGATTGTAAAGATAAATTTATAAGTCACAAATTTAATGATTATTAACATCTTAAGATATGCGGCGAGAATCAGAAAAAAACTGAACTGCCTTTATTTAAGAACCAATGAACTTGTTACTGACATAAAAAGGGTTCTTTTAAGAATGATATGAATGTATTGATAATGATTGCTTGATTGAAATATTTTGTAAATAATTTTACAACTGAATGAATTGAAAACCAAGTAAAGAAAAATATTTTTATTAGAAATTAATGCAAGCTTAATTGACAGACTACCGAGTACCTATATGATAGAAATTATTAATTGCTACGAAGATAAATTAACATATATAGTATTATATACATGATATTATGTATAATGACTCTTAGACTGGTTCGAAATATGTAGACGCCTTTTTTATCTTACATCAAGAATTAGCTTATTCTGAACGCTCAGCGTCACCGATTTCACGAAGACCAGTTGTAACAGGCAAAGCTACAATTTCAGTTATTTCTGAGTTAAACCTGGAGTTTTTATGGCTGCTATAAAACGGAAAATTTCTTCTCCAGTTGTTATGGAAATTTTTACCTATATATATGTATATATATATATATATATATATATATATATATATACATATATGTGTGTGTGTGTGTGTGTACATGTTTTTATGCAACGGCATATTTTGCTTTGGGGGAAAAATCTGGCAAATTATGAATGTGTATTTGGAGATTTTATAGGCTATATACGTTTATAGCAAAAATTTGAATAAAGGACAAGAAATATTCTTTCATGATTTCCATATTACATACCATACTTTATGGCCTTTAATATCCCTACTCCATTTACAATTAATGGAGTTAGGCTACGTACAAATACTGTTAGACTATAGTGTCTAAGTAAACATTGCCAACGAGATACCCCAGCTTCGCATATAAAACCGGGGAGATATGTTTTAGACATGTTTGATGTGAGGAGATACGATACTTTTAATTTATGAAAAAAAAAAAGCTCAAGAAGGAAATGTAGGGTAGAAAAATTCTTCTGGTCAGGAGTAAACATTAGACTAGTCTGTTAACAAATTTTAAGGGTCCATCAAAGTTGATATATTGACTTTCACATTATATGGATAAAATATTCTTTTTTTTTTAAAGCAACTGACGATAATAAGAAAATTAGAATTAGAGTTTAATACGTTTATGTTTCAGCAGGATAAGACTTCTATTCATTTTGAAAGAGTCATACAACGATTTCTTCTTGGGAAAGTTATAAACATTTTGTCTGACCGGCAAACATGAATGAACACAAACGTCCCTCGGCTGAAATTCGAAATTTATATGCCGATTCCGTTTATTATACCCTTGTATTTTCATATTCTCTGATAGACAATGTTATATACATGTTATTTACCCATTGAGAGTTTTTCACATCAGTTTTAGCTGATGGTCTTTTACTGGAGTTTGAGTGAGAGCAAGTCTCCTCAAGTCTCCTGGACTTTTCTCAGTATTCTGGCCGTTCTCAATGATGTTGTCGTTTGGATAGTCTCCACTCGTCCGCCAACTTCCAAATCCTCCAGGCCCTTTAGTAATCCTTTAGTTACTGTTCCAAACGCACCAATTACAATTGGTATAATTGTCACCTGCATGTTCCACAATTTTTTAATTCCCTAGCAAGGTCGAGGTACTTCTTTTCACATTCTTTCAGTTTTATTCTGTGGTCAGCCGGGACAGCAACGTCCACAATTTTGCGAGTTCTCTTTTTGTTGATTATTAAGTCTGGTCTTCTGGCCGAAATTATGGGATCCATGTCTATGTCAAAGTCCTATGGAGTTTATGTGTGTCATTTTCAAGGACAGGTGCTGGGTTGTGCATATACCATTTTTTAGTATGGTCAAATTTAAATTTCTTACACATCTCTCAGCGAATTACTTTGCCGACCCAATCATGTTTAGTCTTATATTCCTTTTTGCGCTAATTCGCTGCATTCGCTTATTATGTGTTTGATGGTTTCATCTCTGTCACCGCATTGCCTACATTTGCTATTTTGCTGCGTTATATCTATTCTCGCTTTGATATGATTGGTTCTTACGGCGTTGTCTTGTGCTGCTATTAGGAGAGATTCTGTTTCTCTCTTAAAGTTTCCTTTTCTTAGCCATGTCTAGGTTTTGTCGTGTGAGATGTTGTTTATTAGAGAAAGAGACAAAAGCTGTACGATTTTTGAAAATGGAAGGAATGTTGAATTTCTGAATCAGGGCTTATCACAACGTACAAAAACTGAATGAAATAATCGAGGTCAGACATTTCTGAAAATGTTTCTGCGTGATCCAAAAAATTATGGAGTCAATAGGAGGCAGGCTCGAGATGGTTGTTCATCTGATAGAGAAAACAGGTGTTCAAGTTCACAAAGAAGTCATCAGAGGAACAATTAAAAACGCTTAACTTCCCGTAAGAAAATTTCTAAAATATTTGCGCCAGTCCTATAAGTATTTTGATGATGAAAAGGAAAATTGACGATTTGTTTAAAATTAAGTTTAATGATGATGATGATGATAATGTTTTATTATTATTATTATTATTATTATTATTATTATTATTATTATTATTATTATCATATACTCCTTTAGAGTTTTTCACATCAGTGTTAGCTGATGTTTTTTCACTGGAGTTTGAGTGGCAGCAAGTCTCCTCAAGTCTCCAGGACTCGTCTCAGGATTCTGTCTGTTCTTAGCAATGCTGTCATTTGGATAGTCTCTACCCGTCCGCCAACTTCCAAGTCCTCCAGGCCTTTTAATAATCCTTTAGCTATTGTGCCTAACGTGCTAATCACAATTGGCACAATCGTTACTTTCACGTTCCACAGCTTTTTCAATTCTCTAGCAAGGTCGAGGTACTTATCCTTCTTTTCACATTCCTTCAGATTTATTCTGTGGTCCGCCGGGACAGCGAAGTCGACAATTTTGCAAATTCTCTTTTTTTTTTTGTTGATTATTATAAGGTCTGGTCTTCTGGCCGGGATTAGTTGATCCGTTTGTATGTTAAAGTCCCATAGGAGTTTATGCGTGTCTTTTTCTAGGACAGGTGCTGGGTTGTGCATATACCATTTGTTAGTATGGTCGAATTATTATTATCATTGTTATTATTATTATTATTATTTCTCACGAGTTTTTCACACCAGCGTTAGCTGATGGTCTTTCATTGGAGTCACAGTAAATCTCCCCAAGTCGCCAGGACTCATCTCAGTATTCTGGTCGATCTTGGTAATGTTATAGTTTGGGTGGTATCGGCATGTTCTTCGATTTCCCATGTATTATTGTCCCCTTTAGCAAGCCTTTAAGATCTGTTCCGAGCGCACCATTTATGATTGGTATCATCGTCACTTTCATATTCATCATTTTTTTAGTTCTCTAGCAAGGTCTACGTACTTGACTCTCTTTTCGTTTTCTTTGATTCTTACTATGCGGTCCACCAAGACAGCAAAGCCCACTATTCAGCAGGTTCTTTTTTTTAATTATTATTAATTATCACTTGGTGTTGGAATTAAGAGATCTGTTTGTATTTAAAAATTCCAGAGAATTTTTTTTATGTCTCATTATCTTGGACGGATTGTGGTTTGGTTTATTATTATCATTATTATTATTATTATTTCAAAAAATTGATCTATAAATAAATATATATATATATATATATATATATATATATAGAGAGAGAGAGAGAGAGAGAGAGAGAAAATTGATAAACAAAGTAATCCAAGAAATAGAAGAAATAAATTCTTCTACTTCTTGGATTAGCTTGTTTATCTATATTGTCGGTTTTACTTCCATTATTTACTTACACACACGCAAGCACACACACACACACAAATATATATATATATATATATATATATATATATATATGGAGGTGCTCATGGAATAAGGGTTATTGTCGTAGGAAATGGACACGGTGATCCAAGTTCACATCTTGGACGAGACTGTTTGTTAATACAATTGGGAAAGTTATGAATCCAACAATTCTTCATCAAGCAAAGAGTAAATAGTCGGGTAGACTGGCTCTTTTATCTTGGTATGACAACCAATCTCGTAGAAGGAAATCTTTGAATTCAAAGCTGTTAAACTCCGCTTTAAAATCTACCTTATGTCGCATCCTGCACGTGCAAATTCATTGGATTCCTATATATATATATATATATATATAATGATGACATACCCCATGACGTCACTACATGGACCCTCCCCGACACTATAAGTAGTGACTGACTCGATAAACGAGTCAAGCAAGTCAGTTACCGGTAACCCTTACTGTCTGTATTTCTGTAAATATATACAGGTGTAAACCTTACATCTCTTTGCGTTATTTATTTCTAGCCCTTCAATACCACAACATATATATATATATATATATATATATATATATATATATATATATATATATGGGAAATCAACTGGTTTCGATACGAAAAAAATGTGTTAATTTTTGTGCAAAAAAAATACACTAAAGAAGTTGTAATTTTTGTATCAGTATTTTTGCATTTATTGACCAATCAGCGCTTTCGCGCTAGTTTTTAAATTTCTTTGAGATATTCGCAGACGACAATATTTGAAAATTCTGAAGGATCAAATCCCAAAGTAATTTAAGAAATCTTTTCCCATCTAGAATGTAAAAAATCAATTTTTAACCACTTAGTATCAGATGAATCATTAACTTTTTAAAAGTCTAATTTCGTGCCTACCTTAAACTTAGCGAAAAAATAAATATTTCTTCAGTAGGTATGGACTCATTCTGAAGCTACACAACCACTTACGGTTTATTTCTTTTGAGAGAATATCTACATTCTTTTCTTTTAAGAATACATTTAATTTCATCATCATTTTATTATCTTAAGTTCAACGAATATGTTATTGTCAACCAAGAAGTAGTAGAACTGCTATTGCAAAAATGTCTTTGCCTGCCGATTGTTTCATTCTTTAATACAAACTGAAATTAAATTCATAATGTTGTTTTCCCTCTACATAGTGATACACTCGTACACGGGTCTTACACTCACAGACATGTATATCAATTCAGATTTAGACAACACATGCTACTACATTGAATGTATCGTCTCTTTTTTCTTAATGCCTGAATATTGGCAACTATTTACGCTTGGACAAATATCTTTTCTTACAAGAAAAATCTAGTAACTTGTGTTTTTCAACAAACCTTTCGCAATTTAAAGAAATAGAAATTCATCAATTTGTTGATCAGTGATTTATTCAATCATTTACACCTTTCTCCTTCATACACACGCGCATGCGCGCACACACACGCTAACAAATACATCCGCACAAGCCGAAACCCTGCTACAAAGTCCGGACGAGCAGCTGCAGGCATAGGCCTCCATGTCAATGCCCACAAGACAGAATATATGTGCTTTAATCAAAGAGGTGACATCTCCACACTAAATAGTAGCTCTCTGAAACTAGTAGACGTTCACCTACCAAGGAAGCAGTGTCTCATCAACCGAGACAGACATCAACACGCGATTAGCAAAGGCATGGGCAGCTATCGATATCATATGGAAGTTAGGTCTGACCGATAAAATAAAACGCAGTTTCTTCCAAGCAGCGGTCGTGTCGATACTGCTATATGGATGCACTACATAGACGCTAACTAAATGCATGGAGAAAAAGCTTGATGGCAACTACACAAGAATGCTGCGAGCAATATTGAACAAGTCCTGGAGGCAGCACCTCACAAAGCAGCAGTTGTGCGGCCACTTACCACCTATCACGAAAACTATCCAAATTAGACGAACCAGACATGCTACACACTGCTGGAGAAGTAAGGACGAGTTCATAAGTGATGTACTCCAGTGGACCCCTTCTCATGGACGAGCAAAAGCAGGACGACCAGCTAGAATCTCCATATAGCAGCTCTATGCCGATACGGAATGTAGCCCTGAAGACCTGCCGAAAACAATGGACGACAGAGAAGGGTGGAAAGAGAGGGTCAGGGAAATCCGTGCTGATGGCGCGACATGATGATGTTGATATTGTGTATTAAGGCAGCAGTTTTTCTTGTAGATGCATTTTATTAAAGATAACAGACAAGGATTTGGAGTGGAATTTTTTTTTTAAATCTTTTTATTTTTTGTTTTTTGCCTTTTCTTGTTCACTAGTGAGATGTCGCAAATGAGGATGAAGATTGTTTAATAATTGTCCGAAATATCTGATGTTATGACCTTCGTGTGTCATTATCGAGGATGTAAATGCGGTCATACCTTAGATTATGAGTTGTTTCATATGATCAATGAATATTTTGAATGAAAGCGTTCATCGCGAGCAGTTGACGTGTTTGAACACGCTGTCCGTTGGTACTCATTTGCTACATCTCACTCCCGAACAAGAAAAAGTTAATAAAAAAATTCAAATGCAAATCTGTTATCTTTAATAATAATAATAAGAAGAAGAAGAAGAATATAGTTTGCTATATTTATAAAAAAAAAAAAAGAATCCTTAATATCGTTGATAGGGCGTTTATATTTAAGTTAGGATAGCTTAGGCACAGAGGTAACGGTGTTTGGCAACTGTCAGTTTCTCACCCATGTGTTCCTCAGGCCAAATGTTACAAGGGTAATATAGATAGACAAGCCTTACCCGGAGTGACCCATAAACTAGTACAGCCTCCACACCCCCAGTACATAACGTATAAAAAGATTCTAACAACAAACCAAAATCATTCGTCCTAATGAACACATCCGCGGGAAACTAACAGTCGCTAAGCACCGTTGAACCTGTATCTACGCTATCCTAACTTATATATATATATATATATATATATATATCCTAACCTATATATATATATATATATATTCAAAAGATATTAAATCACATACTTTGATGAAGCTTTGATGAAGGTTCAATCTAAAAACCGAATCATTTAACGTGAGCAAATACTTCAACAATAACTAAAATCATCCTCTGAATAACTTGTGGTTTTTCATATTTGTACACCTAAAACATGGAGTCAGAAAATGCAAGAATAAAACGTATGAAAAATGTAACATAATTATAGAAGGAAAATCCTATTGCTTCGAAAACCCAGAAATAACATTCATAATAAATAAAAATTTAAGTTGCTATTAAAAATACGTATTCTACGTAATCAAACGTAGCAAATGTAAAAAAGTATACACAGGGCCTACACAAGCTCTTAATACCAGAATATCCTTACACAAAAGTAATATTAAGTTATCAAGCAACAGAAAACTCTGTTTCAAAACACCAACACGAATGCAGCAATGGAAAGTTTAGAATAATGCCAATATATCAAACTGGCGACTACACATTACTTTGAATAAAAGAAAAAACTTTAAGCCCCAATTAAACAGACCTTAACCACACACACACGCGCGTGAAATCATTCAGGATCAATATTTTTCTAATTGATTCTTTGATTACTTTATTTGATATAAAAATAAAGCAAAAATAATAATTTAAAGAATTCTTAACTGCACAATCAGAATTAATCGGTCTTTTCAGCCTTATAAAAGAAAAAAAATTAAAGTTAACAGCGATTTTTTAGACCAAAGTAATAACTGGACAAGAATAGAAATATAAATTTTCAAATACTTGTTACGTTTTAAAGCAGAGCGTGGCTAATTATCAGAGAACGCAAAGAATTTTCTCATTTTTTCGATTTTATTTTTCATTTCAAAATAATTTATAAAATGACACACTATCACACAGAGAATGGTTGTAAAATCTCCGAATCATTAAAAATTGATATATTATTCATATATGAAAATATATTTTAAATATTTCGTTCTTCACAGTATGTAGATAGATGGAATGCTAAAAGATTTGAAAACTGGATATCATTCATTTTATAAATTAGAAAACTTTAATAATATTTCTAACGGAAAAAGACTCGAATCAGCTCATCATTTCTTAAAAATGTTTTCCTTTTCTTTTTATTTATCACCAGGAACGCGAGAAGCAGCCTTTGTTCATGCTATTACGGCAGCGGCCGTAGCCCATGCCGTGACCCGAGCCTGTAGTAGCGGCAAAATGGATCGGTGCGGCTGCGACAGAACTGTGCACAAAAACGTCACCGTACAAAATAGTTTCATCTGGTCGGGTTGCTCGGATAATGTTGCCTATGGTGCTGCATTCTCACAAAGATTTGTGGACGCTCGCGAAAGGCGACGGAAAATTAATGGACGAGTACTAATGAATTTACACAATAACCAAGCAGGACGGAATGTAAGATACCATTTTTTTTTTATTTTTATGAAAATCATTTTGTTGTTTTTATCATTCAATAAAAAAGGGGAATTTTTTGAAAAAAATGGTCATTTAATAAATACGGCGAATTTTTTTTTTTTTTTTTTTTTTTTTTTTTTTTTTTTACAAAAAGGGTGATTCAATAAATAAAGGGAATTTTTTAAAGAATCCGGGCCAGTAGAGTAGAGTGTTCGCCAATGGTCTAGGAGACCGAGGTTCAATCCTAGGTCGAGTCATAGCAAAGACTTAAAAATGGTACTTGATGTTGCAATATAAGGTAAGGATCAAAGGTAAAGTGGAGCAGTCCAGGTAAAGGAGTAGCGTCCTCTCCTACATCTCGGTGTGGTAGCCATTGAAAAGGAAGCCTTCAGGTCATTCTCGACTATGGAAGCCAACTATAAAGTTGCTTTACTTTACTTTTTGAAGAAAGCAAAATTAATTTTCTTTTTCAGAATTTTTTCTGTAAATTTAAACTGTTTTTAATTTTAGTTTATAGCAAAAATTATTTCAATCTCGCAAAAATATTCTTTTTGAGGCTATTCAAAATCGCGGCAAATCAAATCAGAGTGCTCCAGGCTTAAACAGAGGTCTGCCATCAAATTTTTGCTGGCTAAGAAATGCAAACCATGTGAATTTTACAGAAGAATGTATCATGTGTGAGAAGAAGCATATTTTAGAAAAAATGGGAAGGTTACAAATAGGTGAGACATGGGTTTGCCACGTTGAGCCTGAGTCGAAAAGACAGTTCATAGAGTGGAAAGACATTCACGCTCCAGTCAAGAAAAAGTTCCTGGTACAGCTGTGAATAAAGAAAGGCATACTGACAGTCTTCTGAGACATGAAAAGATACATCTCTATCCATTTCCTTGAAAAAGGTGCGACTGTAAACAGTGGTTCAGACTACCAAGTCTTCAGAGAATATACACCCTATTTATCAAATGGCCCTCATATATATATATATATATATATATATATATATGTGTGTGTGTGTGTGTGTGTGTGTGCGGGTGTGCGTGTAATCAGATTCGATAATCCAAATTCGATAAAGTAAATTGGATTATCGTACTAACACGGCTATTTGGAAGAGTTGCCTATTATGTTAATTTGGATTTTTGACTATAAAAAAAGACATAGAAAATATTTAAATATATATTTAGAACTAGTACTTTATACGGACTCCATGTGAATTATTCTAGAGATTATTTTAAAAAATATTTTCTATGAAACGGTCCTTTTTTTGACTCTCTAAACAAAATGATTAGAAGCCCATTGTTCATATACTTATGAGCAATATCATATATATATATATATATATATATATATATATATATATATGTGTGTGTTTTTTTAATTTTTATCCATAAGATCAGAAGTCCTGTTAATTTGTTTTTGGTCTTTTTGATTTATATCAAAACCTATAACAGGGTGGAAATAAATTTATAATCCTAATGTGACCGGTTTTAGTTTTTTCTTTAAGAAATTATAGCTCTGTAATGTCAGTTACATTGAGCTCTTTACTAGGAAAATTTAAATGTTCACTGTTGAATTTTTTTTTTTTTTTTTTTTGTCCTGGAATTACTCCCAACTCCAGTTTAACTGGACCGAATAATACTATATATATATATATATATATATATATATATATATTATTATTATTATTATTATTTGCTCATTGAGAGTTTTTCACATTAATTTTAGCTGATGGTTTTACACAGGAGTTTGAGTGACAGCAAGTCTCCTCAAGTCTCCAGGACTCTTCTCATTATTCTGGCCGTTTTCAATAGTGCTGTAGTTTAGATGATTTCGATTCATCCTCCAACTTCCAAGTCCTCTAGTCCCTTTAATAGTCCTTTAGTTACTGTACCGATTGCACCAATCATGATTGGTATAATCGTTACCTTCATGTTCCATAGTTTGTTTTAATTCCCTAGCAAGGTCGTGGTACTTATCCTTCTTTTCACATTCTTTCAATTTTATTCTGTGGTCAGCCGGTACAGCAAAGTCGACAATTTTGCAAGTTCTCTTTTTTTGCTGATTACTATAAGGTCAGGTCTTCTGTCCGAGATTAGGTTTGGTTTGGTTTCTTTGTTTAATGGCATATCAACTCTTTTTAGGTTATTTAATGCCAAAGCCATTCTCCTAGAAGAACAGTAGTGTTGCTATTTAACCCATAGCTGGGAGGATAAGGGGGTTCATACCTTTCCCAAGGGTATTTGCCCGAAAGTGAATGTAATAGCGCGACTGGAGTACGAACTCGCGTACTACGATTCTGCAGTCCATCGCTTTAACCATTACACCACGAGGACACCCCACCCCCGAGATTAGGGGATCCGTTTGTGTGTCAAAGTCCCATAGGAGTTTGTGTGTGTCATTCTTCAGGACAGCTGCTGGGTTGTGCATATACCATTTGTTCGTATGCTCAAATTTAAATATCTTGCACCTAACCCTGTGGATCACTTTGCCCACCCAGTCGTGTCTACCCTTATACTCCTTCTGTGCTATTATTATTCTTATTCTTATATCATAAATATTGAGAGCACTCTCCAAATTGTACCGCATTTGGTATACCACAAACCCACCAAGTGGGATAATGACTACCATATACTACTGGGTGTCCTCGTGGTGTAATGGTTAAAGCGATGCACTGCGGAATCGTAGTACGCGAGTTCGTACTCCAGTCGCGCTATTACGTTCACTTTCGGGCAAATACCCTTGGGAAAGGTATGAACCCCCTTATTCTCCCTCCAGCTATGGGTAAATAGTAGGACGGACTAGGTTCTTCAGCCTTGGTGAGGCAACTAGTCTAGGAGAAGGAAAACTCTGAATTCAAACCTGTTAAACTCCGCTTAAAAATTGACCTTGTGTCATATCCTGCCCGAGCGGAGGGGTTGGTAAATAGTACCATATACTACTGTTATGTATATATAAGTGTTCAATATGATTGATAGAGTGTATATTTAAGCTGGGAAAGCGTAGACATACAGTTAACGCTACTTGGTAACTGTCAGTTTCTCGCCTATGCTTTCATCACACCAAGTGTTTTCCTTTTCCTTTTTCTTGCCCAGTTCCTTACCCAGTTTACCCAAACTCCAGCTATAGGTAAATAGTAGAGCAGACTTGATTCTAAAATCTTGGTATGACAACTGTCCTAGGAGAAGGAAAACAATAAATTAAAACCAGTAAAACTTCGCTTGAGTCGAATCCTACTCGTGCTGAGGGCTTAGTAACTACACACGCACACACACATGCATATATGTGTGTGCGTATGTATGTATGTGTATATATATATATATATATATATATATATCAGGATGTGTGTATGTACATGTTTGGATGATAGCAGGGAAGAAGATTATTGTGTGTGTGTGTGTGTGTGTGTGTGTGTGATGTTTTAAATATATTCATAAAAATTAGACATTGCTTACCTTCCTTTAAAATATATTCATAATAATTAGATATTTCTTTTCTTCCTTTACTCATCTCCTGTAATTGGTAACCAGTTATTCAAATAGAATTATTTCATGTCCTGTAACTGGTAACCAGTTACAGGACATAATAATAATAATAATAATAATTCTATTTGAATAATTAAAAGATTTTATGATAAAACTTATCCACAAGATAATTGCTTATTCATAAAGAAAATAAAAAATCCGATTCAGAATAGCAATATGTATTAATTTGTCAGTTTGATTTGTGAAACTGAATATGTAAATTAGTTATAGAAAAACATATCCAGACAACTTCTGTAAATAAATAATTAAAGTCGAATTGCAAAAAGCAAAACAAGCTTGTTTTTTTTTTATCAATATTTAAGTTTAGTTTTCGATAGCCGAAGAATTTCTTAGCCGATGGCAAGGAAAATCTACAAATATTTAAGTGAAGAAAATTGACAAAAACGTTATAAACGAAAGTTTTTGTTTTCAAGTTCTTTGAAGTTTATTGAATACCAAAAACACTAGGAACGTCAAAGAGTTCATTGGTCGATCCTTCGGATGGAAATATTGCATCATCATTTGAGTCATTTATGAATTAATAACATCTTCAAGCCATAATGTCTTGCTTTGCGTTCCATTCATAAATTGCAAAGATGAATCGAGGAATTTATATTTAGCGTTGAAGTTTTCTACATTACCAAACGCTAGAGATATTAATACGTAGTCACTTCCGGTCTTACATGTTTTAAAATCGATAAAATATCCATCGTGCCATAGATAGCAAGCCGGTCTAAGTTTTACTTTTTTCTTTGCTTAATGCCATAACAACCTTCGTGTGATATTTTATGCCAAAGTCATCTTCGTAGGAGAACAGTGGTGGTACTATTTAGCCCATAGCTGGGTGGATAAGGGAGTTCGTACCTTTCTTAAGGGTATAAATACGAAAGCCAACATAATAGAGCAACTAAAGTTCGAACTCGCTTCCTGCGATGTCGCAATGCAGCATGTTAGCCTCTACGCCTTGTTAACTTGTCATGCCGGCCAGTTTATCAATATGGTAAGTTCTCTTTTCACTGGATATGCCATTACTGAACCTGAATTAGTAAAGTATTATTCCATAAATGTGTCTAATCAAGCAAATTTTCATATATTTGTTGAATAAGAGATTTTTAAAAAAGAGATGAAGTTAACGCGCAGTTGAAATTGTCACGTATTTCTTTTTGATCAATCTCATCTATGGATCAAATAGAAATATTTATGCTTAATACCATTTAAGAGTAAACAATCAATATCAACCCTTGAAACCATCTAACTATGTGCAAACAATAAATAGTAATACCTGAAACCATTAAACTCTCTACAAATAAATAAATGAATAAATAAATAGCAATTTAACTGTATACAAATAATAAATAGCAATACTTGAAGCTATTTGTTTGCAAACAATAAATAGCAATATTTCAAAACATTTAACTGTGTGCAAACAATAGATTGCCATACTTCAAATTATTTGTGTTCAAACAAATGAGCTCTGGGTTGTTTAAAAATTTTACCTACAAACTATTCGTTTACATATATATATATATATATATATATATATATATATATATATATCTTTAAAGAAAAAACCAAAGACCGGTTAATTTAGGATTATAAATTTATTTCCATCCAGTTTTTCAGTTTCTGGTGTGAACCAAAAACACGAAGAAAAATATAACAGGTCTTCTTCAGATCCAATCGATAAATAAAACAGAATAGACACGTGGGGTGGAGGGGGAAGGAGAAGAGATTAAGGAGTTACCTCCTCGTTTTATTGCTCTGTAAAAAAATTACATTGAGCTCTCCACCAGGAAAATTTAAATGTTCAGCTCCTGAATGATTTTCTTGTCCTGAAGGAATTACTCCCAACTCTGGTTTAACTGGATCGAATAATTCTATATATATATATATATATATATATATATATATATATATATATATATATATATATATATATATATATGAACAGGATTTGGTATTAAATAACCTACAAGGGTTGATATACCCACATCTCTTCGATCAGTGTTCGAACGCAGTGAAGCCAGAATTCGATAGTTAATTTCCCATAGTTGGAAGTTAGACATTACCCAATCTTTCTACCCTCCTCTATCATGCCCACACTTTGGACTTGTGCCATATTAAGCTCAGCTTAGTAAATATATATAATCTTGAGCTTGTATATATTTGTGCGATAGAGCAACAGGTGGACTGCTAAAAGGTAGATTACAGCCTGGCCGATTATTGATTGTCAGCAATTTTTTGCATTCATGATGAAAGAGAGTAGACAAACATGTTATGTATTGCCTCCTGGAAGTAGTCGCGATAATAAGAGTTGTTGTTGTTGCTTGTGTTGCTGTTATAGTGGTGGTAGTCGTGGTGGAAGCTAAAGAAAAGCTAAAGGTGATGTAACGAGGAGAAGTGGGAGTAGTAAATAGTAATAGATATAAAACTAGTGGAACACGGTTTATAGCAGAGTGGATGGTAGGGATGATTTAGTTTAGTTTATTTAACGGCATATCAACTCCTTATGGGTTACTTAATGACGAAATTTGATTCATTTGTAAATGTTTGATTATAATCAGAACTACTTATATTTTAGATATTTTTTTATTTGTCCATAGCAAGAATCATTTGTAAGCACAGTTATAAGGCTTCAAGTATTGCTATTTATTGTTAATAACACACAGTTAAATGGTTTCAGGTATTCCTCTCTCATACTAATCATTTCGAAACAATTATATGGTTTAAAGTAACAATTTCTATTTAATAATAATAATAATAATAATAATAATAATAATAATAATAATAATAATAATAATTGTCGACTTTGCTGTCCCGGCGGACCACAGAATAAATCTGAAGTAAAGTGAAAAGAAGAATAAGTACCTCGACCTTGCTAGAGAATTAAAAAAAAAAAGTGGAACATGAAAGTAACGATTGTGCCAATTGTGATTGGTGCGTTAGGCACAATAGCTAAAGGATTATTAAAAGGCCTGGAGGACTTGGAAGTTGGCGGACGGGTAGAGACTATCCAAACGACAGCACTGCTAAGAACGGCCAGAATCCTGAGACGAGTCCTGGAGACTTGAGGAGACTTGCTGTCACTCAAACTCCAGTGAAAGACCATCAGCTGACACTGATGTGCAAAAACTCTAAAGGAGTAAAATAATTGCAATTTGTTTCCAGTAATATGGTTTCAAGCATTACTATCTAGTTCTAATAATGGGTAAGGGGAGATTCTTGGATTTTATAAGGACATTTGCAAAAATTGAAACACAAACAGCCTCGTCTAGGATTTGAACCCAAGTCATCCAATTCATTTCCTACGGTGATAACTATTACGCCAGGGACCTCTCTCTCTCTCTCTCTCTATATATATATATATATATATATATATATAGTAAATATATATATATTTATATATATATATAGAGTAAATATATATATATATAGAGAGAGAGTAAATATATATATGTATATACATATAGAGTAAATATATATATATATATATATATATATATATATATATAGAGAGAGAGAGAGAGAGTAAATATATATATATATATATATATATATATATATATATATATATATATATATATATATATATATATAAAGGAAAACATGATTTAAAATCCGATCGACATAATTGGCTGTAGAAATAGTAAAATATCAATGTGATTTTCCATTCTGGTCTCCTTTTTCTCATACCGTCGAATTTAATTTCAAACCTTACACACACACACACACATACACACACACACATACATGTGTATGTATGTGTGTGAGAGAGAGGGGGGAAGAGAGAGAGGGGGAAAGAGAGAGGGAAAGAGAGAGAGAGAGAAAGAGAGCTTTATTTAAAAAAACTTGAAAAATACATTACTTAGCCTAACACCCTACTTCTTCGAAGTAGACTCCTTTCCTGCTGTTTGCACAATGACTTACAAAGTGTAGCGGCAAATCACCGTACTACATCTGGTTTAAATTTTGCTGTTCAAATTCCAATTTTTTTTAATAGCAACTCAGATATATATATACATGGCCCAGTGGGTAGAGTGTTCGCCAATGATCCAGGAGACCTGGGTTCAATCACAGGTCGCCTCATACCAAAGACTTTAAAAATGGTACTTGATACCTCCTTGCTAAACACTCAGCAATATAAGATACGTATCGATGGTAAAGTGGAGCAATCCAGGGAAAGGAGTAGCGCCCTACCCTACACCTCGGTGTAGTAGCTATTGAAAAGGGAACCTTCAGGTCGTCCTCGACTATGGTCGCCAACTTTACTTATATATATATATATATATATAGTGTCTACAAAATAATAGTTTAAAACATCAATTTAAAAAAATGTATATTGACACTCAAGATACACAGCAAAGAAACGCTTGAAATTTCTTAATATATCTTTTAGCAACACCTGGTTTTCCATTGTCAATCATGGTGCCAAAATCTATAAGTGCTGAGAAGGCATTTTTTATGCTTGAAGAGACTTATCCGACCTCAAACAGGCCAGATTTAGCATGAGGTCATTTTATAATGGGGTAGAGGGGGATACGCATGAATCGAGATTTCTGCGTAGCCGTTACAAAAAATGTTTGATCCCGACGGCATTACCCTTTCGAGGTGCCTCAGGCGCCTAGCGATAAACTTTGCTCTATTCTTGAATTAAGCAAAAAGAATTCTATTACTTACTTGAAATTCTAATTTTAAAACACATTTCGGAAAATAACTGCCAAATATGACATCTATCTATATTTGTCACAAAACAATTGGATATTTATGCAAATGAAAAAATTCCGATAGGTCTTCAGCGATGAGCGGATAATAAGTAGTATGTGACGGCAAATTCTTTAAAATCCCAAAACGGGACTTTATTTTTGCAAGTGTGAAGACGGGGCAGGTTGGCACTTGATCCCTTATAGAATAAGTCCTCGTTCAGAGTTTTTTTCTCAGGCATATTAGAACTGGCATATTATGTGGGGGATTAATTTAGGGCTAGACTGACCGCCGCTGGCAAGGGGTTCCAAATTTCACACTATACACACTCACACCAAGGCCACTAGACTTCCTCCCCTAGACAATGGAAGATATGGACCTATAGGTTTAGTCGTAATAATATTATATTGTAGTAGTCGGCAATTCCGGTTTCCCGTGTGATATTTTAAAGGAATTTATAGGACCATTTTAAGCAAGATAACATAAGGCGAACAGAAGCTGAAAAGGAAGCATGAAGTAACAAATTCGTAGAAGACACGGCAAAGAACAACCTCGACCACGTGGTAACATTAAAATACATGAATCTTTTACTACAATTATATACACTTTCAAAGTGTCAAAACATATAATAATTGAGCAGTCCATGAACATAAATGTCTTTCTTCTTTTCTGTTCTTTCGTGTTTCTTCAAATTGAGAGAGAGAGAGAGAGAGAGAGAGAGAGAGAGTGGTATATAAAATTTGGGTATAAGGAGAAATAGTCCCAAAGTTACTTATCTTATTTTTCGACGGGATTCCACTGGAGAATCTTTCTTCTTTTACGGGCTAATAGACTTTAGGCTATTTTTAATACTGGCTTGAAGAAAATGGCTTCTTCGTGTCTTGCAGATATATTTTTGTCTTCTTCACCCGGAGTACTTGGCTTTTGGTTCTGTCTCCTACGAACCCTACCAAACAACTAACTTTTTTCTTTTCTATTTCTGCTGACGGGAAGAAGGTGCCGCTTCCGTTTTAGGGTCCCAGCCAATCACTTGGCTTCTCTCTTCCTCCCCCTGGTCGGGCGATTTCTTAGGCCTACTAGATGTCACCCAAGTCAGGTTACTCAGTACAGATAGCTTGCCCTAATTTACTATCATGCCTTAACGGTCATTCTCTGACGGCTTGCTACTGTTAATTCAAACGAGAGGATAGCAGTCATCCCACTTCCATCGTCTCAGTGGGATATCATGTGACAAGTACATGTGAACTTCAAGCGTTTCTTTAAAAATCTGAATCTTGTTAATATTTTAATTAGTCGTTTGTTTTTTGCAATTTTTAAAAATTGTCTATGTGTATATGTCAACGATGAGTTTTCTAAAAGAAGCTAAATCAAAAAAAAATTCGTGTTGATTTGATGTTTTAGTGTGTTCACATCTAAAATGCTGTAAGATGCTATATAAAATGCATTACACTATATTGGTTAGTATTGATTTACACGCACTAGATAAGGGGTGTCCTCGTGGTGTAATGGTTAAAGCGATGGACTGCGGAATCGTAGTACGCGAGTTCGTACTCCAGTTGCACTATTACGTTCACTTTCGGGCAAATACTCTTGGGAAAGGTATGAACCCCCTTATCCTCCCAGCTATGGGTTAAATAGTACCACTACTGTTCTTCTAGGAGAATGGCTTTGGCATTAAATAACCTAAAAAAGGTTGATATGCCATTAAACAAAAAAACCAACTATGCACTAGATAAAACATCTGAAGAGTATTTGCCTTTTCTTTTCTTTTTTTTCAAAAATATGGAAGAGCATTGTATTTTTTAAAAAAAGTTTTAAGATGATTTTTCCAATTTTGGAAGATGCTTATAGAGAGGGTTGTTTGAGCCTTACACAATGTCGTTAGCGTTACTCAGATATATATATACATGGCCCAGTGGGCAGAATGTTTCAAAAATTGAGAAAAAACATCAATAAAGGACAAATCCGTAACCTGGACAGTCTTGTCCATCAAGAGACGATTATAATGAGAAATTGTGTGCAACGGTTATTAGAAATCATCGACTGAAAATTCCGAGGATTAAGGATACGGTAAAGAGTAGTGTCACTTGAGTATAAAAGAAAAAAATTGATGATGAATCATGTTGCAGCAAAATGGCTTCTCACATACATCACTCCTTATCCATGAATTTTTGAACGCAGCTTGAAACAAGTCTCGTCTGAAAGAGGTTGGTAAGTTGGTTGTTTTGTTTTACGGCGTATCAACCCTTTTCGGGTCATTTAACGCCGAATTAAGTCATTTTCATAAAAGTTTCAAACAATTCAGTTTAGTATAAGTAAAAGTTTTTTTGTTTACACACAGTTAAATGTGAAAACAGTTCTATTTCAAGCAATTGAGTTTAGCATAAGCACACAGCTTAAACACACATTTAGATGTAAAAACAGTTAATTTCAAACAATTCAGTTTAGTGTAATTACACAGTTTAGTTCTATTTGACCGATAGATAGGATCCTATCAGGTGCTACCACTGCG
>OY757929.1:31900217-31910217 GCA_963585895.1 Sepioteuthis lessoniana
TAAGAAGAATTTTTATTAACTTAAATGATAAACACTTTCCACTAAATTACATAAAATATCTAATCCTATTTACCAACCCCTCCGTTCGGGCAGGATATGACACAAGGTCAATTTTTAAGCGGAGTTTAACAGGTTTGAATTTAGAGTTTTCCTTCTCCTAGACTAGTTGCCTCAACAAGGCTGAAGAACCTAGTCTGCCCTACTATTTACCCATAGCTGGAGGGAGAATAATTGGATTCATACCTTTCCCAAGGGTATTAGTGCTATGTGAAATGCAGTTAGTCTCGGCCAGGATTTGAACTCGTGTCACCGTGTCCATTTCCTACGAAGATAACCACTACACCAAGGTCACCTCCAAAATATCTAATAGAAACGTGGTGTAATGGTTAAAGTGATGGCCTGCAGAATCGTAGTAAGCGAGTTCGTACTCCAGTCGCGCTATTACGTTCACTTTCGAGCAAATACCCTTGGGAAAGGTATGAACCCCCTTATCCTCCCAGCTATGGGTTAAATAGTACCACTACTGTTCTTCTATGAGAATAGCATTGGCATTAAATAACCTACAAAGGTTGATATGCCATTAAACAAAGAAACCAAACAGTTAAGATTAGCTATATCTGCACAGCAAGTTATGTTGATCTTAATAGAAATACATAATACAAAAGTGAAAAGACCGACAAAACTTAACCCCGAGCCTCTATGAAATTGCAGAGACAAATGGAACTATCCTTTAGGTTGAAAGTGCTTGAAACTAGCGAGAACGCCACAAAAATATACACTGGGCTACTGAGCAACCAAGAAGGCAATGATATTATCACTATATAACCTCCTTTTCAAGAAGAGATTGAAGCAGTAGTACTACACTTTCCAAATACATATGTTAATACTCCAGAGGTAAAATAGAGAATTTTTAAAATGGCACTTGTTTACAATGACGGGTCTAAAAAATGTTTGCTATGCTTTGAAGAGAAGTCATATATAGTGGAATATCCTGAAAAGGATGAATTATTAAATAAAAAGTTCCATCACGAAACAAAATTATTTCTGAACTATTTACCGACAGATCAACAGTACTGTTATCGTAATTAAATAAAAGACGTATGAAAAACAATAAAAACATGTGGTGTCCCGATGAGTGATAAATTATATCTTCATCTTTTCATCACCATTTCCTCGTCTTCATCTTCATTTCATCATCTTTTCATAATTTTCATGATCATCATCATCATCATTTTTCATATTTTCATCATCATCATCATCATTTTATTATTTTTTCATCAGTTGTCATCATCATCAATTCATTATCTTCGTAATCATCATCATTTCCTTATCTTCATCATCATCATTTAATCAATCATTTTCTTCATCCTCATTTATCATCTTTTCATCATCATCATCGTCATCATTTTCTTATCTTTTCATTATTCATCATCATCATCATTTCATCATCTTTTCATCATCTTTATTATCATCATTTCATTATTTTCGTCATCGTCTTTTCATTATTTTCATCATCATCATCATCATCATCATCATCATTTTCTTATTTTTTCGTCGTTTATCATCATCATTTCAATATCTTCATCATCATTATTTTATCATCATCTCCATCATCATTTAACGTTGCTTCATTTTTATCATCTTTTCATTATCTTCATCATCATCCTTTTACGATCCTTATCAACATTATTTCATCATCTTTTCATCGTCTACATCATCATCATTTTTCATCATCTTCATCATCATCTTTTCATCGTCTACATCACCATCTTTTCATCATCTTCATCATCGTTATCATTTCATTATCTTTTGGCTTCGCTAACTAAAACGTAAAACTTAATCGGTATAATATGACGCTATTCATAATTTTTTTAAAGCACCGATTTTACTCATTTCCCTTAGTTATAAGTCCAAAAGTGAATGCAATAGCTCGTTAGCCATTATGCCTCAAGGCTTCCTCACAGAGATTTAAAAATATGCTCAGTTCTTTGAGCAATTTGTTATTTTATTCGAAAATGTAAAAATTTTCTTGAAGACATAAATTTGCAACCTTTTTCATCTCCTTTAAAAACTAGTACTTTTATTTGAATATGCGATTATTTTATATATATATATATATATATATATATATATGTGTGTGTGTGTGTGTGTGTGTGTGTGTGTGTGTGTGTGTGTGTGTGTGTGTGTAGAAAAATTGACTGAGTAGTCCAAAAGTGATGAATTTATTAAGCAGGAAAATCAACACAATAACGTTTCGGTATTAATATACCATCATCAGAACTTGATGTCACTTTATAAAGTTGTGACAGTACCCCTGCCGGCCGACCCCCAACTATTTCAGCTTTAAACCAAGCTACTCAGGGTCAGTGATTCGTCTAGTGGTTTCCGACCAGGGGCATTACACATTTCTTTACAAATACGCAAAACACAACCGAGAGGGTGGAAGAAAAGAACAAAAGAACAAATACGGGCTTGGGTCAGCTCCAAGCAAAAGAAGGGGGGGTCTTTGTGACTCTTTTGTGCAGCTCTCCGTGCATTTGCAAGCTATCGCGGGCGTGTATTTTGCGCGAAACTTCTACAAAGCCACCAACAATGCTGACATCTTCTCGCGTTGGTTAACCCGGCCTCTGTAGGTCAACAGGTCTTAGCAGTCGCCTTTCTGACTTCTGTTGACTCTTCTCCACCCTACCTCCATCTTCTCACTACCTCCTTCTGCTGACTGTGTCATCCTCTGCACAACTATCTCAAGCCGACTGTTCTCTTCGGCTCTCCGTTATCAACTGCTTTCTCTGTCTTCTCTCGGACCTTCCTTCCCTCCTCCACTTCCGTTCTCGCGGGAGAACTCGTCCTCAGGCCCTATGTGTGGCTTTTGGGCCAAAACAGACAAAGAGATCGTCTGAGTGGCGCCAACACAAACGGAAACGAATTGCTATGCATCGTGTCACAAAGTCCTGATGATGTTATATTATTACCGAAACGTTATAGCGTCGACTTTCCTGCTTAGTGAATTCATCACTTTGGGACTACTCTGTTTGTCAATTATTCTCCATACTGCCGGAGTTTTTACCATTATTTAGTTGAGTAGATTACTAGAGTAGATTATTAGAAATTTGTACAACTATATATAGAATATATAGTTATACAAATTTTTAATGGTGTACCTTGTGTAATCTACTCAATTTTAATGATTAGATATTTTTTAAATGGTTTAGAATAAATATTTTCTAATTGACAAGTGTATACCTCTTGGACTCAAGCCTAATGTTCTACTCGAACTATGTATGCTTCTCAAATCGTCAGGGTGCGATTGACACTTGGGTTAAGGTAACAAGCCAATTTAGACTGAGAGAAACTCAACTATATGAATATTGAATATCATCTTACTTTAAGGATAAAAAGAATGAAATCCGCTAGTTTTCATAAAACAAGTACAGAAAAAAGAAATAAAATCTAGTCGAATTGTTTTTCCTAAAGAATTTTAAAAGACCCTTTTTTATAACATAACTTTGTAGGTGAGTTTTCAAAATGTTTGTGACCTCATGCAGTTCACGAGTACTCAGCAATATTTGGTTTGGTTTGGTTTGGTTTGTTGGGTTTTATGGCATATCAACCTTTGTAGGTTATTTAATGCCAAATCCATTTTTATGTAAATAATCAGTTCTATGTCAAACAATTCAGTTTAGCATGGGTACACAGCTTAATTGTCAAAAACATTTCCATTTCAAACTATTCAAGCAGTTATATACGTATAACAATTCAGTTTAGCGTAAGTACAGTTTCAATGTAAAAAAAAACAGTTCTAATCCAAATAATTCAGTTTAGCATAAGCACGCAGTTTAAATGCAAGTACGGTTTAATTGTCTAAAACATTTCTATTTCAAACAATTCAGTTTAGCATAAGTATGCCGTTAGTTCTATTTAACCTATAGATAGGGCCCTATCAGGTGCTACCACTCCGGACCTGGAGTGGCCCTGGGAGCAATGGCAATGAAGGGGTGCTCTGTATTCCCAAAGCCCCAACATTCATGGGACCACACCATCAGACTATTTAGTGTCATAAACAGGACATTCATTGGGGGGGGGTCTTGCAGTCAGTGTATTCTACAGCCCCAGCCGACTAGGCAACACAGCAATATTTACACATCACGAAACAGTTGAACAGATTTTTTAAAATCTATTTTGGAGATTTAACTATTAGTCTGGTTCCGTACATTAACTGTTCTTCTTTTAAAGTGCAAATATAAAAGCATTCTTTACCATTTTTAGTGGATGAAGAAGTACATCTCACCAAGGAACAGTGGTTAGCGAATTCGTTTAATAGATCTTTACTATTATGTAGTACTATTTACTACGAACTACTATGTCGTTTTCACTAGGTCTCCAACGTTTTCTGGAGAGAGTCGCCATAGTGTAATAGCAAAAGTGCTGGACTGTGGCCTCCAAGTAACATTAGGGCCGTACCACATGTTTTCAAGATATTCTGAATAGTTGGATGGACCTTATATATATATATATATATATATATATATATATATATATCGCTTACAATGACTCTGCAGTCTATCACTTTAACCATTACACCACGAGGACACCGGACATAGACATGATGCTTACAGTGTTCGTCAATGGCCCGGAAGACCAAAGACTCAAAAAATGGTAATTGATGCCTCCTTGCTTAACAGCAATATAAGGTAGGGATCAAGGGTAAAGTGGACCAATCCAGGAAAAGGAGTAGCGCCCTCCCTTACACCTCGGTGTTGTAGCGATCGAAAAGGGAGCCTTCGGGTCACCCTCGACTAAGGTCACCAACTTTACTACTTTATATATATATATATATATATATACAGTGTATCACAAAAGTGAGTACACCCCTCAAATTTCTGCAGATATGTAAGTATATCTCCTCATGGGACAACACTGACAAAATGACACTTTGACACAATGAAAAGGAGTCTGTGTGCAGCTTATATAACAGAGTTAATTTATTTTCCCCTCAAAATAACTCAAAATATAGCCATTAAAAGCTAAACCTCTGCCAACAAAAGTGAGTACACCCCTAAGAAACTACACCCCTAAATGTCCAAATTGTGCACGTCTTGTCATTTTCCCTCCAAAATGTCAATGTGACTTATTAGTGTTACTAGGCCCATGTGTGCGTAGGGAGCAGGTGTGTTCAAATTTGTAGTGCAGCTCTCACACTCTCTCACACTGGTCACTGAAAGATCCAACATGGCACCACATGGCAAAGAACTCTCTAAGGATCTTAAAAGATGTATTGTTGCGCTACATGATGATGGCTAAGGCTACAAGAAGATTGCCAACACCCTGAAACTGAGCTGCAGCAAAGTGGCAAAAATCATCCAGCGTTTTAAAAGAGCTGGGTCCACTCAGAAAAGGCCTCGGGTATGTCGTCCAAAGAAGCTGAGCGCACGTGCTGAGCGTTACATCCAAATGCTTTCTTTGAAAGATTGGCGTAGGAGTGCAGTCAGCATTGCTGCAGAGATTGAAGAGGTGGGGGGTCAACCTGTTAGTGCTCAGACCATACGCCGCACTCTACATCAAATTGGTGTGCATGGCTGTCACTCCAGGAGGAAGCCTCTTCTGAAGATGATACACAAGAAAGCCCGCAAACAGTTTGCTAAAAACACGTCAACAAAGCACATGGATTACTGAAACCATTTCCTATGGTCTGATAAGATGAAGATTAATTTGTTTGGTTCCGATGGCTTCAAGCATGTGTGGTGGTGACCAGGTGAGGAGTACAAAGATGTGTGTCATGCCTACAGTCAAGCATGGTGGTGGGAATGTCATGGTCTGGGGCTGCATGAGTGCTGCAGGTGTTGGAGAGTTACATTTCATTGAGGGAAATATGAACTCCAACATGTACTGTGAAATACTGCAACAGAGCATGATCCCCTCCCTCCTGAAACTGGGTCGCAGGGCAGTGTTCCAACATGACAATGACCCCAAACACACCTCCAAGACGACCACTGCTTTACTAAAGAGGCTGAGGGTAAAGGTGATGGACTGGCCAAGCATGTCTCCAGACTTGAACCCAATAGAACATCTTTGGGGGATCCTCTAGCGGAAGGTGGAGGTGCGCAAAGTCTCAAAAATCAGCCAGCTCCGCGACCTCGTCATGGAGGAGTAGAAGAGAATTCCAATGGCTACCTGTGAATCTCTGGTAAACTCCATGCCCAGGAGAGTAAAGGCAGTTCTGGATAATGATGGTGGCCACATAAAATATTGACAGTTGACATGGTGTATGTTAATATTGACAACTTTCCCTTAGGGGTGTACTCACTTTTGTTGGCAGGGGTTTAGCTTTTAATGGCTATATTTTGAGTTATTTTGAGGGGAAAAATAAATTAACTCTGTTATATAAGCTGTACACAGACTCCTTTTCATTGTGTCAAAGTGTCATTTTGTCAGTGTTGTCCCATGAAGAAATATACTTAAATATCTGCAGAAATGTGAGGGGTGTACTCACCTCTGTGATACACTATATATATATATATATATAGAGAGAGAGAGGGAGGTTTTGGTAGCATAGTGGCTAACGTGCTGGATTGCGACAGTGTAGTAAATGAGTTCAAACTCCACATGCGCTTTTACGTTTAGTTTAAGACTAATAACCTTGGGAAAGGTATAAAACCCCTTATCGCCCCCCTGCTTTGGGTAAAATAGTACCACTACTGTTCTTCTACAAAGAAGGCTTTAGCATTAAATAACCTACGAAAGTTGATATGCCAATATATTTGTCACTGCCTCTCACCGGGCAGGACTTGACACAAGGTCAATGACCCGAAGGTCGATTGAAGTGAGGATAAGGGGAGAGGGAGGTTAGGCACGAGCCGAGGCTCGAGCCCTGCTGGACTAGGATGTAGCTCACCCACCCGAAGGTGGCCCAGCCGATTCAGGGGTCCTTACGGCCTCAAGTCTGCCTTTGTTGGACTGTGCCAGTACCATGCCATTTACGAAACGAAACCAAACCAAACCAAAACTACGTTTCCTATATTTACACATAAAGAGTGCTCAATATCGGTGATAGAGCATGTATATCTAAGAATAGCGTAGTCACAGAGGCAACGGTGCTTGGTGAGTCAGTTTCTTGCCTATGTAGGTATCAATCCGGAATTAATATATCTAAGGGTGTCATTTCTATAAAGCCTTAAGTTTTATGGTGTTACTGTCTCGTTCAAATCAACAAAAAAAAAAAACATTCTAGGTGGCTACGTAAAGTGTCTCCGTCAAATCTGGCAATTCAAAGATTCCCTATCACGGACATTAAATACAGCAACGGACAATTTGCGTCAGGAAATTTTGATATGAAAATATTTCGGACTAATGATTGCATAGGCAAGGAACTGTTAGTCACCAAGCGCCATTAATTCTATGCTTACACAATCGTAACTTTAGAGAGATAGATAGAATTTTGAAAATATATATATAATTTAAAAATTCTAAGACAGTTGCACATGTTTATGCAAATTACTTAAACTTCCACGTGCGTTGTTCCTAGACAAAAGATGATGTAATAGTCACCTCTCTCCTCCTCCTTTCACTCACTCTCTCCTTTCTATCTTGATTGTTTTTGGCACCATATTTGCGGTGATTTATGCTAATTAGTCCGGAGTTTTTTTTAAATATTCTATATTTCTTGATAATATTCTATTTCCGTTGATAGCGTTCTGTTTTGTAAATTCATCAACATCTCAGTTTTATCCAACTCTGTAATTACGTAATTTTGTAATGTTATAAAAACTTTTTAAAAACTCTTACAAAAAACTCTTTAAAAAAAGAAACACTCCTTATACATGCAAGCAACCCCTGATGATGGCCTATGAAAACTCTCGAGACAATTTTGGTAAATTCATCCACCAATTCCAACCTGAAACCAAAACACTTATCATGAAACTTGAAAGGATCTTAATTAATTTATATAGACAAAATATCTTTATTATTTAATCAAACATGCTTATATATATATATATATATATATATATATACATGTTTCAGTTTCTTTATTTAAGAGAATATCAATCCTTGTGGCTTATTTAATACCAAACCACCCATACCTTTCCAGGGCTATTAGTTTGAAAGTGAAAGCAAGTTCAAAGTCACTTACTAAGATGTCGTAATTCAGCACGTTAGCCACTTTGCCGTGAGAACCTACCTCTCTGGCTCTCTCTTTATATATAGGAAAAGTGACCTGAGTTGAGGGTGACCCAAAGTCTCCCTTTTCAGTAGCTACTACACCGAGGTGTAGGGGAGGACGCTACTCCATTTCCTAGATTACTCCACTTTACCCTTGATCCTTACCTTATAATGCCGAGTTTAGCAACGCGGCATCAAAACACCTGGGTGGCTACATACACTGACTTTGTCAAAATCTGGCGATTCAAAGACTCTTCATGGTGAACCGTTTTGATACAGCAGCAGGCATTCTGTGCCAGGAACCAGAACATTTTGATATGAAAGTGTTTCGGCAGACAGTGTCATGTCGTTTATATAAAGCAGAGTTTCATCCACGTTCTGCTGCCTTTCATATCCTTCGTCAGCCATAACAACGAAAAAGTTAGACTAGCCTTTACCAACAACCATGTTGTCTGAACCAATGAAAATTAATCAAGAGAGTTCTTCAACGATGAAAGTTTAATTTGACGGCAAAGCAGTATGTCAGACACCGTAAGAGATTGCTTCAAGAATGTGTGAAAAATTCATTTAAATTCGGAGGTGTGGGCGATGTTTTCTATCGCTGGTTTTGCTCCATTCATTCCGTTTCAGAGCAAAGTAAATACTACGCAACTACGAGAGGCACCCAAAATTAATACAATATCTATATGCAAATTAAATTCTGTTAAGTAATTCATCTGATAGTTTCCAAAAATACCCTCTTTGATTCTTTATCCGAAATCATCCAATTTATCCTTAAAATTTCGATACAATTGTTATCTTTGTTAAGAAATGTTTCGGGATTTTTGATCAAATATTTTATTCATATATACTCATTGTTAATCAGCTATTAAAGTATTTTCCAAAGATTTCATTGACTTTATACCAACTTTCGTCGAAATTGTGTATTGTATCATAAAGAAATGATTCTGGTTTTGAATCGATAAATACTGTGAGGAATTTATCGATATCTCCAACTTATTGGAACTACTGACAAAAGAAAGAGCGTTGCATAGTGCAAAACAAATAAAGCAGTCAGTTGTGAAGAATATGCTGAATGTTGGGGGTGCCTGTGGTGTAATGGTTATCGTCGTAGGAACTGGACACGGCGACACGAGTTCAAATCCTGGACGAGGTTGATTGCATTTCACATAGCACTAATACCCTTAGGAAAGGTATGAATCCAATTATTCTCCCTCCAGCTATGGGTAAATAGTAGGGCAGACTGGGTTCTTCAGCCTTGGTGAGGCAACTAGTCTAGGAGAAGGAAAACTCTGAATTCAAACCTGTTAAACTCCGCTTAAAATTTGACCTTGTGTCATATCCTGTCCGAGCGGAGGGGTTGGGTAAATATGATATGCTGAATGTTGAACTTCACATTCACCCGCAGTTGAAAGGGATCATTTGCAGTGATGTATTTGCAACTTAAGAATTGGTTTTTCAAAATCACCGGTCAAATTCCTTCTCCAGAAAAAAAAAACGATTAATTTCTGTTGCCACTTATCGTTCATACGAACCAACAACTAACTGTGGCGCTGTCAAGTAACAGACTCTTTAGATTCCTGTAAGTCGTAATTCCTTCAACAAAGAAGAAAAAGTTCTCCCAGCAAATTCCGTTTAAGATGAGATTCTGAAATCTGTCCTGGATGTAGCCATGATTTTTTTGTTTTGTTTTGGATTCTTTTAATACCCATCCCCTGCTAAACATACTTATTTTTTTTATCACCAGGACTATTTTGTCCAAAAGTGACTTTCCTTTGTATCGGGTAAGAAGAGAAAAACACTTTTGAAAATGTTGATCAATGTTCGTTACCATAACCTCAGT
>OY757929.1:31917717-32197717 GCA_963585895.1 Sepioteuthis lessoniana
TCATGTCGATACTACTGTATGGATGCAATACATGGACGCTAACTAAACGTATGGAGAAAAAGCATGACAGCAACTACACAAGAATGTTGCGAGTAATATTGGACTAGTCCTGGAGGCAGGAACCCATAAAGCAGCAGCTGTACGGCCACTTACCACCGATGACGAAAACTATCCAAGTTAGACGAACCAGACATGCGAGACACTGCTGGAGAAGTAGGGACGAACTCATAAGTGACATACTCCAGTGGACCCCTTCACATGGACGGGCAAAGGCAGGACGACCAGCTAGGACCAACAAACAACAGCTCTGTGCCGATAGAGGATGTAGCCTCGAAGACCTACCAGAAGCGATGGACAATGGAGAAGGGTGGCGGGAGAGAGTCAGGGTAATCCCTGTCGATGGCGCGACATGATGATGATGATTCATCTTCTTGGAAAATTAAGAGGGCAACCCGAGTTCAAATCTTTGACTCAGCTGCTTGCATTTTAAATAGCGCCAATACTCTTGGGAGAGGTATGCATTTAACTTTTCTTCCTCCCACCATGGGTAACTAGTAATGAACGACTAACCCCTTTAGCCTTGGTATAGCAACCAGTCTAGGAGAAGGGAATTTCTGATTTCAAACCTGTTTAACTCCGTTTAAAAAATTGACCTTGTGTCACATCCTGCTCGTAGGAGGAGTTGGTAAATACACACACACACACACACACACACACACACACACACACACAAACCTATATATATATATATATGTATATGAGATCAATAAGTCCGTAGACTGACTGTTGAATTTTGATTTGAAACTTTTCTAATACAATGTTCAATTATTGAAGAAGTCTTATGTTTAGTGCATCAACACGGACGGAGGAGATTATGTTGAAAAATAAGTATCTGTTATATAAAATAAAGTTTTTCCTTTGTTATGTTTTTTATTTTTGTTTTGTTTTGTTTTGTTTTTTTTTTGTTTTTTTTGGTGGGATGAGGGGTTGTTTTATTTTTGTTTATCTTTTATTTATTTATTTATTTATTTATTTTCATCATTGGGCTCCAAACTTGTGGATGGAACTCCATAAATTCGTTTTTCATCGCCAGTGCCACTCTTGTCTAAAAATCTCTTTTCTTTATGTGTCAAACAAGAAGAGAAAAACACGTATTTAAACACTGACTGGCGATGTTTTATGCGAGTTCACATAGAAACTATTTTCCTTGTTCCTGAATGTTTTCCTAAGATTTTCAAACATTGCATTACACTTAACTGATGCCATTTAATAACCTTGCCACAAGGTCAGAAGCTGGGAGTATTCAGTCAGAATTGAACTCACCCACAATAATCTACTATCCTAGCCAGTACATAAAGCTCTAAAGTTTAGTTTGGTAGGGTTTTTATGGCATATCAACTACTGTAAGTTATTTAATACCATACCCTCTTTAAAAATATATATTATATATATAGGATTTAGCTGGATTTGGTTTTATGGCCTGGTAACCATTGTAGGTTATGCAATACCAAATCCTCTTTATAAATATATATTAAATATAAAGGAAATGGTTAAATTTGGTTTTATGGCTTGTCTACCATTGTTGGTTATTCAATACCAAATCCTCTTTATAAATATATATTAAATATATAGGATTTGGTTAGATTTGGTTTTATGGCCTGTCAACCATTGTTGGTTATTTAATACCAAATCCTTTTCATTGATATATAGGATTTGTAAACACATTTTCTTCATAATATTTTTACACGAGTTTGCGCTCTTTTTCTTTTCTTTTTCTTTTTTTTTTTGTACACAGTTAAATAGTTTCAAATATTACTATCTATTTACTATTGCTTATTTGTTTGCACGCATTTAAATGGTTTCAGGTATTTCTATGTATCACTAGTTATTCAATAGCTCACCAGTCATTTGTTTACACACAGTTAAATGATCAAACGGTTCTATTTCTAACAATTCAGTTTAGAATGTGTCATTTGTTTGCGCTTAGTTTAAATGTCAAACAGTCCTATTCGTCCTATAGAAATGACCCAAACAGGTGTTAACACTCTTGGCCAGAATTGACCTGGGAGCGATGGCAATGAAGGGGTACTCCGCTTTCCCCAAAGCTCCAGCATTACTAGAGCCTCACCATCACATTGTTTAGTGTCATATCCAGAACACTCATTGGAGTGGTGGTGGGGGTTACGCCTCAGCAGAAATGCAGAAAGTGTATTCTACTGCCCCAGCAGATAGGGCCGAGGTGTGTTAAAAACTAATCGTAGACTATATCTAACAGAAAAGCACAAGAAATGAACTCATTTTTCAGTGAAAATTAGTATGCGATATTAACTTGCTATCCATCACACGAAGACGTTGATATCTTTGTTTAATGGCATATCAGTTTTGGGGGGTTATTTAATATCAAAGGCATCCTTGTGGAAGAACTGTAGTGGTACTATTTAACCCATAGCCGAGGAAAACAAGAGGGTTCATGCCTTTTCCAAGGGTTTTAGTTCGAAAGTGAACGTAATAGCGCAGCAGGAGCTCGAACTCGCTTACTACGATGTCATAGTCCAGCACGTTAACCACTACGTCACAAGGAATCCTTCGCACTAATACGAGATGTCTCCTAAAATTTACTAAGTATGAGACGCACAGTGATAATCGAATCATTAGCAATGAGTAAAAGGTCTTTATTACACTGAACTGATTACACAAGCAATAAAAAACTGAGTAAATCTCATATATATATTTTTAGATTGTTTTAAAAGTGGACAAAAGATGGCGCTGGGAACTTTTTCATTAACCAGATGAATTTACTTACAGTAGAAATTCAACTGCAAGATGAATAAATTAGACTACAAGACAAACTAGCAATTCACTATGTTATAATAAGCACCTATCTAACCGTACATCGATCAATGAGTAAAATTACGCGGGCCTTTCAGAAAGTTCTAAGCTGAACCTAAGCTAAGCCTTAGCTAAACCTTTTTGGTTAGGACAACACACTACTATTACTTGTAAAACTAGAAAAATTAATCCAGATCTTAATTTTTGTGCAGGTGAGGCCAAGAAAAAAGGTGAAAGCTGTGCGACATATCTGGGTGAGGCTTAAAACGTTTTTTTTAACGACCCTCGTATATACCTTGCAGATGCGTCTGATATGCTAAATATGAGTTTTTTCTGTACTCATCATTACAAATACATGTATGAATTGGTGTATGAGTGTATAAAATGGAAAAGTGGGAAATAGAACTTTCCTCAATCTTCGTATCGGATAAAATCAGCGGGCCGTCCTTCACTCTGTCAGCTGAAATGGTCAAATATGCCACTATACGCTGAAATAGCCTCATCACATTAGACATTATCTGAGTAAGATCTCGTTTTTGCTTTCTTCTTCTCGCTAGAAAGAGTGGCGAGATTCCAAAATAGTATCTGCCTTTACTTTTTTTTAAAAAAATGTCATTCCTCGAACTGACTTGAAAAAGAGTTTGTTTTGACGAGGAAGAAAAAGTAATATATATATATATATATATATATATATATATATATATATATATATATATATACCAATTTTTCCTTGTTGTCTTATTCGAATAAACCTAAAAATATAGTTAAAACTAACATTTGATATATGCCAAAGTAATTTTTATCAGAAACATGAATCAGAGCAATTAACACGAACTCAGAAATTGAATTCGTGTAATGAGGGAAATAGTATTTATTTTACACCACGAATATCTATTTTTCAACATAATCTCCTTCCTTGCAAAAGAACTTAATTCTGTAATTAATATCACACAGATTAAATATATCGTGAAAATTTCACATCAGAATTCATCAATATAACTTATTAACACACACACACACACACACACACACACACATATATATATATATATATATATATATAAAGAAAAAGGGAGGAATGTCTAAAAATGTATGCAAACTTAATTTGTTATTTGCATCAATAAATAATGCTTGATAGTTTATTAACTCTTTCCTAATGAATAACAAATAATACAGTTTGAATATAATATACACTTTGTACGTTACATATTATGCTTCTATTTTCTATGTTGGTCAGTCTTGTTGCAAATTCCTCACTCGTTCTTTGGTCATCTTACTCAATGTTCTACCAGCCACCATCTTTGTTCCGGTTCAGGTTGTTCGTGTCATTGTCTTCTCTGTCTGTTCGTTGCTGTAACCCAACTGTCTTATTTTTCCGTTCCTGGGATAACCAACAATGTGGACACCATTTATGAGTGCATTTTCTTTCCTCGACAACCCATTCATTTCAACTGCTGTGACCTTTACAGGGAATTGACGAGCACAGATAGAATAGTCAACCTCACCAACTTCTTCTAAACTTTCCCGGGTCATGTGATCACTTGAATGAGAGCCAGGTTTTCGTATGATCTAGAGTTCACCGATGATCAGTCAAATCCAACAGCGTTTTACCACACCACGTAATATTCTAATGTTTGAGACTTATTTCAATTCTACACTACATGTAAAAATTAGATTTAAACAATGTATTATGCAACATAAAGAAAAAAGTGTTTGATGTTTCTGTTCAAATGAAGTTAGGACACTTAACAAAACGTGATTATTTCACAGATCAGTTAATTTTTGTAATGAGTTATACTTTCACTGAGTGCCTTCAATAATCCGGCTTCGTAAGTAACGGGTATTTCGCAGTGAAGCATCGATCTTCTTTTATTCATTTCCCTGTGTCAGACGAAGCTACGCTTAATGCATGCGTGCCTTGCTTGGTAGATTGTGTAATATCCTGTACAAATGATTGCTATTCAAGACTAAATAAACAAGGATTTCAAGTGGTGATTTTGAAATGAAGCAATCAGGATCTATTTGAAACATTAAAATATCACAATCTCCCCGGCGTTCATCTCATTTTTTGTATAATGTCAAATTATTCTTTATTTATCAAAACGTTTAGAAAAATATTTCAGAAAATTATAAGTTGTAGAACTTCCTATAAATGAAGTGCATTTATGATTAACATCATTCTATTACTAAGTTTCCTCCATCTTGTTTTATCTATTTATTTATTTATTTATTTATTTACTTCTCGTTCATTCTTCGACTGTTCAAGTAAGCAGCGTGAAATCGAAATGAAACAACTTTCCGACAAAACCTAAACTGAAAAAGATGGAGATCGTAATCTATGTTGGGGAGTTTTGGGTTCGGTTTGGTTAGGTTTGGTTTCTTTGATGGCACATCAACCTTCGTGCGGTATTCAGTGCGAAAGCCATGTTTGCAGAAGAGTAGCAGTGGTGCTATCTAACCCATAGTCGGGGGTTGGGTATGAGAATGTATATTTTTCCCAGGGGTATTAGTCCGAAAGTGAACGTAACATCGCGCCCGAAGCTTGAACCAGCTTACGACGAGGTCACAGTCAAGCAGATTAGCTGCTACACTACGTGGAATCACCCCACCACCCCAAGTAAATATGTACCCAACTTAATCATCTGGATTCCGTCGCATAAAAGGTGTTTGGTTCAAGTATTCGTAGGAAGCTTTTCTATCATTCTTTTTTATTTTGTGCTGTTTATTTTTATGATCGAAGAACTTATCGGCCGGTTGTGTTGTAATAAAAAGCAACAATAATCTGGATACCAACTAGAAAAAGAATAGCAGTGATAATGAACATGTTTCACCTTTCAAAAAGTTATAAAAGCGGATCTTTTTTTTTTAAGAATTTTCACCCAGTTTACAAAAATACGTTGTTGATTATAATATTTATACGTTATTGTGAATGTTTTAACTGTCAGGTAACAGCATATGTTATAATCAGTGCATACATTTTTGGTAAACATTTCGGGAGAGAGAGAGAGAGAGAGAGCTCGGGAGAGAGAGAAAGAGGAGCTTCTTTGTTTAATAGCATATCAACCATCGTGGGGTATTTAATGCCAAAGTAATCTTTGTAGAAAAACAGGAGTGGTGGGATAAAAGAGTTTATACCTTCCCCTAGGGTATTAGTCCAAAAGTGAACGTAATAGCACGACTGGAGTTCGAACTCGCCTATTATGATTTTGCAATCCAGCACGTTAACCACTACGACATGAGGGCTCTTCTCCAGAGAGAGAGAGAGAGAGAGAGAGAGAGAGAGAGAGAGAGAGAGAGACGTACATTTTATGTTTGAATCAATTGACTGGATCTTTTTAAAATTGTTTTAGTTTTCTGTTTTGGGGATTTTATTCTTTTTTATTTTCTTTTTTTTTCAGTCGTTTTGTATTCCTGCTGGGGTTACTTTTTTCGTTTACTCATTAAACCTTCTTTTCTTCCTTCCTTCTTTCCTTCCTTCCTCTCCCACACTCTATTTTCTTTCATTACCTTTTCGAGAAATATTTGACAAGGGAGGCAAATCTTCGACTGAACGCTATAAATTTATTTATTTATTTGTTTATTTATTTAACTAAGTGGTGAAAGCATTAAGTCGTATTTATTTATTTATTTATTTATCTCTCAAAAACTGTTGAAGTCATTTTATTTTATTGCCAAATTGATGAACAACACCCAGTGTCAACGGCAAATTGTCGTACAAATAAAGTATTGCTTCATGATCTTTTTCAACGAAACGTAAGTGTTTTGCTTCTGGACTTTCTTTATACCATCTATAAAGGAACATTACAAATAGTATTCTAATATAAATGAGTTTCTATTATAAAATAATTTACAATGGGATTCTATAGCAAAATCATTGGTTTTCATTTTTATAGCAAACTCATTGGAATCAATTTCTATAGTCAAATCATTAGCAATACATTTATATTGTATATAATGACTATTGGTCAGTAACGCTTGCCTTAATTTCTGAACACTGACATCCCTTTCTTCATAATTTTTCAATGTATTTCTATAGTAAATTATCTACATTGGAGTTATATAGCAAAATCATTTATAACGTATTCCTGAAGTAGAACCATTTTCAATGCATATAATAGCCCTATTTTGTTAGTAAAAGTTCCTGACCATAGGACAATCATTTTTTTCAAATTTTCCATGCACAGTATGCACATGG
The DNA here is from genome assembly GCA_963585895.1 of Sepioteuthis lessoniana. Classification (NCBI taxonomy): domain Eukaryota; kingdom Metazoa; phylum Mollusca; class Cephalopoda; order Myopsida; family Loliginidae; genus Sepioteuthis; species Sepioteuthis lessoniana. The sequence continues at coordinate 31,924,742 of OY757929.1, forward strand.
AGTACTAAAAACTGACGAAAGAAATGTTAAAATAAAGACTACAAAATTTAATGCCTTATTTTCTAATTCCCCCCCACACACACACACACGCCAATAAAACAACGAAGGAGTAGAAAATCTGTGGGACACACCCAAAATATTTGATTTGTTAGTGCAGAAGATGACACAAGCTAAAACCAGAAGGATTCTTGGAGTAGCGGTAATGTCAGTGGGTAGTCATAACATTAGATCCCGAATTTTATGTCAGTCCGTACGTAAGTACAAATATTGCTTATTTATTTATTTTGCAACTATATACGGGGCCACTGGCCCAACGAGTAGAGTGTTCGCCAATGGCCCAGAAGACACGGGTTCAATCCCAGGTTGAGTCAAACCAAAGATTCAATGATACTTGATGCCGCCTTGCTTAACACAGCATTATAGGGTAAGGATCAAGGGTATAGTGGAACAATCCAGGGAAAGGAGTAGCGCCCCCCTACGACTCGGTGTAGTACCTATTGAAAAGGGAGCCTTCGGGTTACCCTCGACTAAGGTCGCCAAATTTACTTACTCATTTTGCAATTCCTACGTCGTTTGTGAAGCATCTTCCTGCAAACGTTCGTACAATTCATTGGCTAATACATTCACTTTCAGACTAATACTTTTGGGAAATGTATAAACTCCTTTATCCTCTCAGCTCTGGGTTAAATAGTATTACACTGCTATCTTTCTACAAAGACGGCTTTGGCATTAAATAACCCGCAAAGGTTGGTATGCCATTAAACAAAGGAACCAAACCAAAAAAGGAGGAGTCCAAGTGACATAATGGCTAAAGTAAATGAGTTCGAGTTCTCGTCATTTTCACTTTCGGATTAAAATCCTTGTGTGACGCGGTATAAAATATTTATCCCTTGACGGGAGTTTATTTTTCGCACTTATGAAGACGGGGCAGCCTTGCACTTGATCCCTCGCAGAATAAGTCCTAGTTACGAGTCCTTTCTCGGGTATATAGGAACTGGCAGTGGGGGTTAATTTGGGGCTAGACTGAACGCCGCTGGCAAGGGGTTTCCAAATTTCACGTTGCACACACGCCCACCAGACCACTTCCTCTTCCTACCCCAAGGATAATGGAAGATACAAGCCTTTAGGTTTAGATATAATAATATTAATTATCGTAGTCGACAATACCGGTTTCCTGTGTAATATTTTTAAAGGCGAGTAGGACATTTAGCGAGAATAACATGAGGTGGATGAAGCTGAAAAGGAACATGCAAAAAGACAACTTATCAGCGGATGATACATAAATACAAATGTCTTTCTTCCTTATTCTTTTCTTTCTTCCTTCTTGAAATTGAGAGAGTATGTAATTGCAGTACTTAGGAAGGGTGGAGGGAGAAAGTCTCAAGGTTTACTTAGCTTTTCGACGGATTCCTTCTGAGAGTATTTTCTCTTTTACGGGCTAGCGGGATTTTATATAGCTTGGCTTGAATGCGTCAGTCGTCTTGTCCAAGAGCTCTATTTCGCTTCTTCACCCGGAGTTTGGCATGAGATTCGCCCGTGTGTTCATGGCGACCTCCGTCCATTAAACTCATTTCCTTATCCCTATTTCCGCTGATGAAAAGGGTGCTACTTCCGCTTTAGAGTATTGGCCAATCATTCGGCCTCTTTCTTTTTCCTTCACCCTGTCAGGCGATTCATTCGGACTACTATAGGTTCATATACCCCCTTCTTTATCCATCCAGTCACAGAGTGCAAACATCTGTTGGCTTTCATTCTGACCTGGATTTGTTACTTCGGCCGCGAGGAATTGACCTACATTCCTATTCCTCTTTTTAACGGTCAGTCTTTGGCGGCCTGTTAATTCAAACACGGAGGGGTAGGGGAAATTCCTTATTTCTCTCCTCTCAGTGGTACTATTTACCCAACCCCTCCGCTCGGGCAGGATATGACACAAGGTCAATTTTTAAGCGGGGTTTAACAGGTTTGAATTCAGAGTTTTCCTTCTCCTAGACTAATTGCCTCACCAAGGCTGAAGAACCTAGTCTGTCCTATTATTTACCCATAGCTGGAGGGAGAATAATTGGATTCATACCTTTCCCAAGGGTATTAGTGCTATGTGAAATACAATCAGTCTCGTCCAGGATTTGAACTCGAGTCGCCGTGTTCATTTCCCTACGACGATAACGACTACACCACGGGCACCTCCCTCTCAGTGGTAGACCACGTGACACTTGGGTTAGGCATGAACCCTCTTATCCCCCTTCACTCCTATAGGTTATAAATAGTATCATAGCTGTTCTTCTACAAGGATAGCTTTGACATTGAATAACCCATGAAGGTTGATATGCCATTGAACAAAGCACACAAGCAACATAACTGGAGTTCGAACTCGCTTAGACGATATCGCAGTCCATCAATTAAGGCATGACGCCACCTCAGATGATCATCGAGTAAATATAAAATACTTTATTTCCCATATCTTAAAAAAAATTGACATACTTGCTTTACGCTTGGGGGACGAGCTGGTCTTCCGTTATAGAGACCAGTCGTAGGTACCCATGTTTTGTTGAATCAACCTGATAACTCGTTTATTTTTTTTAATCTCATACATGTTCTGGTGGAACCGGTTACGCCATTCATATCTGTTGAGAAAAAAAATTGTCATAAGAAGGATATTTTAAAACACATCTTGCAGCCCATTCATTAACACACTATTAGCTTGTTGGAAAGTTCCCGTGGCGGTGGGGCTTAAGAGCTAGACTTTGACATCTTGGTGAGCGAGTTCGAACTTCAGCCACGCTGTTACATTCCCTTTCGGACAAATACTTGCAAGAAATTTATAAACTCTCTTATACCCCCAGCTACGAGTTAAATAATATCCCTATTGTCCCTTTCTAGAGATAGCTTCGGCATTAAATTACCCACAAAGGTTGATATGTCATTAGATATAGAAACGAAACAAAATCTTCAGAGTTGTATCCTAGTTTGCCTCTGTGTCGAAGAAGGTAAAACTTATTCAATATCAATGCCGATCTAAAAATATCTATCTATCTATCTATCTATCTTCATTTATCTTTCAGTAATGAGGTTAAGAAATAGCTATCGTTGATTTTACGAGCCATTCATTTTGTGAGGGTGTAAGGTTGTGAAACGGTTATCAGAGCGAATCGGCAAACAAAGTTTGCATTCCAACTGAAATAGTTTGTGTCCACTTAACACTGAGAACCTGTTCTTTAACAAAGGTGGCTTTGGCATTAAATCACCCACGAAGGTTAATATGCCATTTCACAAAGAAATCAAATCAAATCTATGAGCTTATTGCTCACTTAATTACAGAGTAACCCGGATATAAAAGAAACCCGGATATAAGAGAGATTTTTTATCTGGGCCCAAATTAGAGCCTGTGTTACCTACACAAAATAGACCCAAACCGGATATAAGAGACTTCTTATCCGGTCCCTACAACTCTCTTATATGCGGGTTACACTGTAGTTTTTAGTTGAATAGATCGCAAGAAAGTTCTGTACAGTTTACAAGGTTTCGGTTTCATTGTTTTTCAATGGCATATAAACCTTGGTGGGTTATTGAATGTCAAAGCAATTTCTTGTAGAAGGACAGTAGTGATGCCATTTAATCCATATCTGAGAGGGATAATCGGGTTCATACCTTTCCCAAGAGTATTAGTCCGTAAATGAAAGTAATAGCACGACTGGAACTCGAACTCGCTTACTATGAGGTCGCAGCCCAGCTCATTCGCTACTATGGCATGAAAATACCTGCTTTCAATTTTGCATCACTTTTCTATGCGCCTTTTATACCGGATTCCTCTATAATCCCGTGCAATTGTTTTGCGAAGTTTTTTTTATCAGACCGAGTTTGATCTAAATAGGTGGAAGGTTTGGTTTGGTTGGGTTGGGTTTGGTTTGGTTTTATGGCATATCAACCATTGTAGGTTATTTAATACCAAATCGATTTTTATACATATAAACAGTTCTATTTCAAACAATTCAGTTTAGCATAAGCACACTGTTTAAATATCAAAAACTGTTCTATTTCAAATATTTCAATTTAGTATAAATACAGTTTAAATATCAAAAACTGTTCTACTTCAAACGATTCAGTTTAGCATAAATACAGTTTAAATGTCAAAACAGTTCTATTTCAAACACTTCAGTTTAGCATAAGCTCACAGTTTAGTTCTATTTGATCCATAGATAGGACTCTATAAGGTGCTACCACTCTTGGCGAGAGTGGACCCGGGAGCGATGGCAATAAAGGTGTACTCCACATTCCTCAAAGCTTCAGCATTACTGTAGCCTCACCATCAGATTGTTTAGTGTCATATCTAGGACACTCGTTGGAGGAGTCTTCCCCTCTGCAGAAATACAGTTGGTGTATTCTGCAGTTCCAGCCAACTGAGCTATAGAGGGAAGGAAAACATTTTGCGAGTCTATCAGTGGAATATACTTATACATTAGACGTAGTAGAACAATTTTGAGAATGAATTTGCGGTTATTATGATGAATTTAATCTGAAATTCCCTTGAAGAAAAATATTTTTTCGGCTGCTGTTAATATTTTCACTACTTATTTATTCGTGAATCAATTTATTTATGAAAAGGTTATATTATAAGAAAAGTTTTCGGAAGTCAATTTAAAGTCCCTTAGTCTCTTTAATGTTTGATTTTATGAAATCTCTCTGAATAATCATGCGGATACTAAACAACTTTACTTTAGAAATAATTTCCCATAGAAATTAACTAACTTAAGATTTTGTCTGAAACTTCAGTCAGAGATGTAGACAAAAAAATCTCAATTCTTTTTATTATTATTATATTCACTTGAAAAATGAACTTCAAGTGCTTTAGACATGGCATGATTTTTCACAAAAACAATTGAGTAGACGGTAGAAAAAAAGCCTGACATCAGGTTTCAAAGAAATATTTCCACTAAGTAAGTTAATTCTACCCATATCTAACAACACTGCTTCGACAGAACGAATACTTTTCGCACTGAAATGAATAAATTCTCGCTTCCGTTGATCACAAAACCAGAAAAGCCAAAGCAATCTCAATTTACTCTCTGTTGAAAAAGTTTTAGCTTAGGCAAAGATATTCATTGTATGATGAGATACAACAGTTTAAATCTCAAAAACCAAGAATCAAATTGACATACATAAACGTCAAATCTATTGTTGCGGAAGGACATTCAAGAAAGTTATAGTATTTGATTGTTTTGGTTTAGTTTCTTTGTTTAATGGCATATCAACCTTTGTTTGGTTATTTAATGCCAAAGCCATTCTCCTAGAAGAACAGTAGTGGTACTATTTAACCCATAGCTGGGAGGATAAGGGGGTTCATACCTTTCCCAAGGGTATTTGCCCGAAAGTGAACGTAATAACGCGATTGGAGTACGAACTCGCTTACTACGATTCCGCAGTCCATCGCTTTAACCATTACACCACGAGGACACCCCCCCAAAGTATTTGACCACAATAAAGTAAATTGTCATGTATGAATATATTCATATATGAATTATTATGAACAAACTGATTTTCTAGTATTAAATGAGATGTAAAAATTGGAAAATATAAGGTACCTGTGATGTAACGGCTACCGTCGTAGGAAATGGATCCAGCAACCCGAGTTCAAATCCTGGACGAAGCTGTTTGCTTTACTCATAGCGCTAATTAATACCCTTGCGAAAGGAACGAATCCAACGATTCTCCCTCCTGCTAGGAGTAAATAGTAGGTCAGACTGAGTCTTTAACCTTGGTATAGCAACCTGTCGATGAAAAGGAAAACTCGGAATTCAAACCTGTTGAATTCCACACAAAAATAACTTTGTGTCGCATCATGCTCATATGGAGGGGTTGAGTAAATACTTATATATATATGACTATAGTCAAGTAAATTTCTGTTCAAGTAATCAAATCATGCTCATAACACGGATTCCCTTAACTCTCTCTCTCTCTCTCTCTCTCTCTCTCTCTCTCTCGCTCGCTCGCTCGCTCGCCAACCATCACTATCATCCATCGCTGTTGACAGGTCCTTTGGAGTGTATTCAGTGTTCGCACAGAGCTGATGTATGTAAATCTTTGCAGGTCGGCCAGCACTGGTTCGTCCAAATGTAGGAGTTCATAGTCGTTGACAAGTTTATCCTTAAATTAAGATAGTTGGTCACAAGATAAATTATCGTATATAACTAAGGAGTCCCCGTACTGCGGTGGCAAACGTTCTGGGCTGCAACCTCGAAGTAAGCGAGTTCGAACTCCAGTAGCGCTGTTAAGTTCACTTTCGGACTAATACCCTTGTCCCCCTCCCCAGGCTATGAGTCAAATAGTATCACAGCTACAAAGGCGGTTTTGGTATTAAATAACCCACGAAAATTTATGTCACAAACAAAGAAGTGGCTTTATTCAAATAATTTCAATATTTAGACACGATAAATTAAAATTATTCCATGCTTTTATCTTGAAATGTATGATTCATTTTTTTTATTTTTGTAAATTTTTAATCTCATCTAACATTGGTAATTCTTTTTATTGATGAAAATTTATATAGTTTGCAATTCAAACTGTGCGTACAAATAACCAATAGTATATATATATGTTTGAATTACACTTATGACCAAATTGTTTCGAAAAAGGTCAGAAGTTTGGACCACGAGTGAGAATTGAACTCTCTGTCTGTCTATCTGTCTGTCTGTCTGTCTCACTAACTCACACACACACACACACATATATATATATAAATATATATATATGTGTGTGTGTGTGTGTGTGTGTGTGTGTGTGTGTGTATTCGCCAATAGTCCGGGATATCAGGGTACAATCCCTGGTCGAGTCATACCAAAGACTCAAAAAAATACCAATTGATTCCTCCTTGTTTAATACTCAGCATTATAAGGTACGGATCAAGGGTAAGTGGAGCAATCCAGAGAAAGGAGTAACGCCCTCCTTTACACCTCCTTTACACCTATCGAAAAGGGAGCCTTCGACAACGGTCAACCACTTTACTTCCTTATGTATGTATATGTATATATATATATATATATATATATGCGAGTGTCAATCAATAAATAAAGTGAATATTACCAAAAGAGTTAGCCATAGGAAGCACTGTTAACAGTTATACATTTTCCAAGGAAATCAATAATAATGGGTCCTTTCATGTCTCGGAAGACTGTCAGCATGACCTTCTTTACTGGCCTTTTCGCACGGAACTTTTTCTTTATCAGAGATTCAATGTGTTTCCATTCAATGGAGTGTCTTTTCGATTTTGGATCGATATAGAAAAACCTTTGGTAAAAAAATTTTTTAACTAAAACCTACTTCTCCGACAAATCACTCATTCTTCTGTAAATTGCATATGGTTTACACTTCTCAGCTACCAAAAAATTTGATAACAGACCTCTGTTCAAACCTGGAGGACTCTGTTTGTTTTTCAATAGCCTCTTTCATAGACTGAAATCAAATATTTTTGTGAGATTAAAATAATTCTTGTTTCAAACTAATTCGAAAAAATTTAGTATTTACATTTATGGAACAATAATTCTAAAAAAAAATAAATTATCTAGTTTTAAAGAAAAAATTCCCTTTTTTATTGAGTGACTGTGGTATATATATATATATATATATAAGAGAGTGATCAATCAAATATGTTCTAATTAACTGATTTAAAGAATCATGTTTTTGCCCTGCGTATTAGATATATATTCTACCCGGTTTTAAAATTTTTACAGATGAACACATGAAAAGAAAACTTTTGACCTTGCTTGCTTTTAGTAAGAAATTCACATCATTACCAGCAGATCAAAATCTCTTTCTATTGTTTTATACAGAATCGTATAATCTGCAAATCAACGATATAGACTCAAAAGGAAATCATTTAGTCTTTTGTTGCATTACTTGTGTCGTATTTTATAGGGAACAAATCAGAGCGCAGTCGATAGGCTTATTTGATGGCACATTCTATTATTGGTTTCCATAGCAATCGCTTATAGCGTTTAAGAGACAAGTGAATAAAGTCTCTTGGTGCGCCATTAACGAAGCTTCTGTTCGTTAAGTTCAATGAAAGGCAACGGCGTCTACAAAGGCGATGAGGTTTTTATTGAGTGGGAGTGAAAAAGTTTGATGGCCTCTTGACGTCCGTTGTCAGGGAGTCGCTGTTCCCAGCCACTCAAAATCTTTTAGTGAAATTCGGCTGGCTTTTATTGTCGGTCATTCCTTTTCCATCGCCGTGTCATTTTTTATGAAATCTCAAGTATCTAAACTGGAAGGGCTAAAGTTTTGTAACGATGGCGATAAGTTGTAACTGTAAAAGTGAAGTGTTGTGTTAATAGTTTCGAGGTAGCCAGTGAGTTTTGAACTCCTTACGATGAAGCGTCTGTGAGTTTTGAACTCCCTACTCTCTGATGAAGCGTCCAGATATTTACTAAAGTTAGTGGGACAAATAGGGAGAATCACACTCGGTACACAAATGAATATCTGTACGGTTAGCTAAAGAAATCTTGCCAAGTGGTCAACAATCCTGTTCTTCCATATTTATCTATCTGTTAAATCTTGTAGTTGACAACGACGTGATCTTTCAGGACAAGTATACAGTTTTTTTGACGGTTCACAATTATGGGCAAGACAAAATTAAGCTTAATCTTTTATAAAAATTCATATGCTTTTATTGTTTACATATCTTCAAACTGTTCTGGAATTTACTAAGTTTATTTTGCATGGCACCGCATATGACTGTAAATGAGGAAAATTTACGTTATATTCTTCTTCCATATACAAAGGGTGTGAATTGTAAACTCGTGTATATATATATATATATATATATATATATATATATATATATAGCAACTTCTCTGAACGAACAGAATGCGAAACAGGTTAATTATATATATATATATATATATATATATATATATATATATATATATATATAACCTTGTGTCGCATTCTGCTCGTTCAAAGTTCGGTCTATATATATGTATATATCCAACCCCTCTGCATGTGTAGGATGCGACACAACGTCAGTTTGTTTTAATTGGCGTTTAGCAGGTCTTAATTCAGAGTTTTCTTTCTCCTCGATCGGTCGCCATACCAAAGTTAAAAAAACCCATTCTGTCCTTCTATTTTACCCATAGCTGTCGGGAAAATAATTGGATTCAACCTTCCCTAAGATTGTTAGCGGCATGTGAAATGCAAATAGCCTAGTTCAGGGTTTGAACTCGGCTCGCCGCGTGCATTTCCTACGACTGTAACCCTTACACCACGGGCACCTGACTTTATACAATAGACCTGAAGAGCTTTTACCAGCACCAATCAAAAATACTCAACTATCTTGGCCTCTAAGAAAACTGTTACACTGCTCTGTCTTTAAAAAATTCACTGTTTTATTTTTTTTTATCATCATTCAAATATTCAGGGTTTTTATTATTATTATTATTATTATTATTATTATTATTATTATTATTATTATTATTATTATTATTTTCTCATTAGAGTTTTTCATATCAGTTTTAACTGATGGTCTTTCGCCGGAGTTTGAGTGACAGCAAGTCCCCTCAAGTCTACAAGACTCTTCTCAGTATTCCGGCCGTTCTCAATCATGCTGTAGTTTGGATGGTCTCCACTCATCCTCCAACTTCCAAGTCATCCAGTCCCTTTAATAATCCTTTAGTTGCTGTACCAAAAGCACCAATAACAATTGGTATAATTGTCATCTTCATGTTCCATAGTTTTTTCAATTCCTTAGCAAGGTCCAGGTACTTATCCTTCTTTTCACATTCTTTCAGTTTATTATTATTATTATTAATGAAATAAACTAAATATAGGTCCTGCCTCGTTGTTGAATTAGTCGCTAAATCAATTGCTGAATCAGTCGCGTATTCTCAATGGTCCCTATACTCGGTGCTCGAGCCAAGATGAAAATGCAGATTTTCCAGGCAAAATGAGCCACCATACTCAGTGTAAAACAATTTCCCCCACTCCGTTTAAGCTAAGCTAGATGAATATCATGATTAAAGTGACATTACAAAATTATTGTTTTTATCATCAAGGATACAAGTTATAATCACAGCTTTTATGGCTATTTCAGATAATAAATGTACTTTTTTTGTCAAAATTCAAATAATAATAAATGCTTTTCGATAGGTTTTTCGATGTGCTAATAATCATAGTTTTTACTATCAGCATTTCAAGTAATAATCATAGATTACATGAACATTTCTGGTAATAAACCTGATTTTTTAATAAATTGTATTATTCGTAGTAATAATCACGACGTTTTCAGGTAAGATTTATTACGGAAGATTCTGGTTATAATCATAGTTTTATTATCATTATTTTAAGGATCTGGGAGGTGCCCGTAGTGTAATGGTTACCGACGTAGGAAATGGACTCGGCGACCCGAGTTCAAATCGGGGCTAATACTAATTGCATTTCACATAGCACTAATACACTTGGGAAAGGTATGAATCCAATTATTCTCACTCCAGCTATGGGTAAATAGTAGGGCAGACTAGGTTCTTCAGCTTTGCTGAGGCAACTAGTCTAGGAGAAGGAAAACTCTGAATTCAAACCTGTTAAACTTCGCTAAAAAATTGACCTTGTGTCACATCCTGCCCAAGCGGAGGGGGTTGGTAAATATGATTATCATTATTTTAAGTAAGAATGATTATCTTTATTTAGAAAATTTCAAGTAATAATCATAGTTTTATTATCATTATTTTATATAATGATCATTAGTTTTATGAAAATATTCGGTAATAAACAATTTTTATTACGAAAGATTTTATGATAGTTTCAGCTAATAAGTATAGTTTATTAAAAATATTTCAGGCTATAACCATAGTTTTTATTGCGATAACAATATTATTTTTCGAAGATTTATTGTGAAGGATCAGAGGTAATACTATTAATGTTATTGTGAAAGTTCCAGATTTTATTATCCTTTCATATAATAGTTTTTATCATAAATGATTCAGGTAATAATTATAATGAAGGTCTGAGATAATAATTTCAGTTTTATTTTGAAAGTTTTATAGTTCCTAGAATATTTTCAGGTAATAATTATATCTTTATTGAGAACGTTTCAGTTAATAATGATTGTTTTATTCTAAAATTTCTAGTAATAATCTTAGTTTGATTACGATTGATAATTATGATTTTATTATGAAAGTTTCAGGTCCAGGTTATAATCTTTAAAAATATCAGAAAAGTTAATAATCATTTTAATATGAATGTTTCAAGGAATAATCATAATTCAATGAAAGTTTCACGTTGTGATTATTATTTTATCATGAACTTTTCAATGAATAATCATAGTTTTAGGATGAAATTTTCAGGTAATGATCATAATTCTTGTGAATGTTTCAAGGAATATTCATATATTTATTAGGAATATCTCAGAAAATTATTTTAGCTTTTATTATAAAAGATTCAGGTGAGAATCATAGTTTTCCTCCTGAAACTTTCGGGTAATGAGTATTTTTGGCAATGATATATCTTAATAAAAGTCAAGTTATTTATAATTTTATGATGAAATTTTCAAGTGAAAGTGGTAGTTTTGTTTTTAATTAAAAAATGCCAGTCATAGTTTTGTAGTGAAAATTTCAGGTAATACTCATAACTTTTCATGAGATAATAATAGTTGAAAAATTGAAGATAAAGATTCCGGATAATAACTTTTGAAAAAATATCAATTTCAATACAAAAGTATCCTGTAATAACTGTTTTTTTTTTTTACGAAAATCTCTGGTGATTATCAATGTCTTTTATGAAAGCCTAAAGTAGTAATCATAATTCTATTACCAATATTTCAGGCAATAACATTTCAGGTTATAATCATTTTATCAGTTTTTTTTTTTGTGATAATTCTTTTGTTTAATATTATTTTATTTTTTCTTTTATTTTTATAAATCAGCTCATCAGTTTCTATTATGAAAGTTTCCGGTAATAATATTTTTAATGAAATTTAAAGGAGAGGAAAAGTTCGGGTTATAATCATGGATTTTAAGAACATTTCTGGTAATAATCGATGTTAATCAAATTATGACAATAATAATTCTTATGAAGTGTTCTTTAAATAATTTTGGTTTATATTGACGTTTACACAATCTTCCGTGTCTTATTTTAACATTTTTGGTAATAATCATAGTTTTTTTATTATATTTACATGTAAGGATCATAGTTTTATCATTACATTTTCAGGTTATATATCATATCTTTCATTAATATTTTCGGTTATAATCAGTTTCGATTTGTATTTTAGGTAATAATCAACGATTTATTCGGACGTTTCAGGTAATGATAATATTTCAAGCGAAATTGTAAAGATATGATGATAATTTTATTTCAAAAGTTTTAGGTGTAAATCAAAATATTATTATGTAAGTTTTAAGTAATACACCGAGTTTTATTCGGAGGGTTTTCTATATCAATCATAGTTTTTTTATGAATTTTTCTGGTAATGAATAATTTTTATGATGAAAGTTTTGGTTATAATGATAATTTTATGCCGAAAATTTCAGGTAATAATAAAGATTTTCATTAGAAAGTTTTAAGAGAATAATCACTTTTTTTTTATTACGAATGATCCATCTATCAATATTGATTTTATTTTAAAATTTTAGGTACAAATTATTATTTTATTTCGAAAATTTCCGGTAATGTTATTTATTATGAAGATGCTATTTATTATGAAGATGTTATTTATTATGAAGATTGATATTTCCGGTAATGTTATTTATTATGAAGATTGATATTATAATGATTGTTTTTATGTAATTTTCTAATAATAATCATAATTCTATTATGAACATTTTTGGTTATAACATATTCATAAAAAGTTTAGATAATAGTAGGTTTGTTACGAAAGTTTAGTGCAATATTCGTAACTCCTATTAAGTTAAGTTTTATTCGAAAGAGAAAAGTCAATACAATAATCTAAATAAAGAAAAGCAAGTTTTTATGATGGATAATGTTAAATTGAACTATCAAGATAAATTAATTGTTGAGCTATATTTGATGATTCGTCTTTGATTTAGAACTCTAATTGAAAATAAATTAATTAATTTCGTTGATCATTTGATTCAAAATTGTTATTTTCATCATCACTCAATTAAGAAAAAAAGTTCCTTTTTTAACGTTAGCATTGTTTTAATCATGTTCAAAACTCAAATGTGTTTAAACATTTTCGTGTTTTTATTGCGAAGTAACGAAGACTCGCGGAATTGATGTTGACACCTGTCATTCCGTTTCAAGTGTTTAGAGATTAAACGTGTAATAAATCTGTTATGGGTTTTGAACGCATTCATAATTTTTTTTGTTTTTTGTTGTTTTTTTTTGTTGGGGGTGTATCTATTTCGATGCATCATTTTATCTAACGAGAAATAAACAATCTTTTTCAAGCGAATTAATTTTTTAGAGTTCTACCGAAAAGAATATCTGAACATTATTTTCCTCTTTTGTTGATGATATATCTTTAAACTGTGTAATGTTCTTCAGAAGTAAAAGAAGTGTACCTTAAAAGAGATAGATAGATAGATAGATAGATAGATAGATAGATAGGGGAAGCGGGAATAAGAGGAGAGAGAGAGAGGGGGGATGGAGGGAGGAGAGAGCAATTTCAAGGGCCGTCGCCTAAGATTTCAATTGAAATATGAACATTTTTCTTGTCCTTCGAAGTGTGTATAATTACAACCCTTCTGGACATCCGTACTTAAAAAAAATCAACGATGAATGTTTTTATTTTTTGTTTGTTTTGTTTCGTTTTGTTTTGTTTTGTTTTGTTTTTTTCCTGTATCAATTTATTCATCACTGTTACATTTTTATAAAACAATCTCAGTCGAATATCATGTTTATATTCAACTGAGATTTCCAATGATTTTTTTAGAATATCGATTTTATTGAAATATTCGTCAAAAACCTCCATAAAAAATCAATGAGAATATTTTTAATTTTTTTCTTACTTTTTTAAATATAAGTAAGCAAATAAACCAAAAAAGTTTTCAAAAAGTCATACTTTATTTTATTTTCCCCATTTTTTAAAATTTCTATGAAAAGTATCTGAAACGGTATTTATATTTTAGAATGGTTAACAAAATTTATTTCTCCAAAGAATTATCTTTAAAATTAGTAAAAATTAATATCTTTCTCTTTGTAAAATGAATTATCAAATTGCTTAAGGGGTGCATGAAAAAAGTATCTCCAAAATTTTAGATAGAAACTTCTCGAAAATGATTTTAGTTCTTTAAAAAATATTTAAAAATCCTATCATTAATTGATTTTTACTCGATGTTTAAAATTGGTGGGTTTTTTGTTTTACCAACAAATTTTCTAATGCAAATTGTTCTTGTTGCTGTTGGCTTTTTATTTTTGTTTCTTGATATTTACAATTACAGGATACTTGAATTTTTCACGTCTATCTCCGGTTTTAGAGTGTACGCAGGATTTTCTTCTTTTTTTTTTTTTTTTCCTAATATTTCTTCTTGCACCGAAAGATTATCATGCTAATATGAATTTTTTATAGATTTTGCTGATTTCGTTCTTCAGGTATTTATTTTCTACCTCAACATTTTGGCCATACCTCCAGGATGGTCACTTAAGAGAGGCTGGCTTTATATCATTTACTCTTCATATTAATCATCCAACAGGTTAAAAGCTAGGATTCCCACAGAGGATTTTTATGAGATACTTGCTTTCTCCATTACGGAGATTGATCCAACGAATTATTCCAACCTCCTTGTGACGTACTAAGTTAAACTTAGTAAATCTATAAGGATGTTAGTTGTCGTAAAGGAGTAAGTGGGGATTTGAAGGATGTGGAAGAAGAGACAATAAAGCCGATATAGAGAGTATAGAAAAGAAAAGATAAAAGAAAAAATAACGAGAAAGAAGCCCGAAAAACAATATTGTGTCCTCTCTGTCTCTGTCTCTGTCTGTCTGTCTCTCTCTCTCTCTAGCTATCTTTATTTTCTTTTAAAGACATATCAACCTCAATAAGTTATCTAATGCTAAAGCCATCCTTGTAGAAAGACAGTCGTGATATAACCCATAGCTTAAGAGATAAAAGACATCATACCTTTCCAAAGTTCTCTCTCTCTCTCTCTATATATATATATATACATATATATATATATATATATATATATATATATATATATATATATATATATATATATATAAACTTATAAAATATTAGAATTTGGACACAAATTCTATTATATACGTTTATACCTGCTCTGCTAAAAAGCATCGAGCACTTTTTTCATGAAAAACTTATCTTATTTGCTTTTCTTATATATATATATATATATATATATATATATATATATATATATATATATATATATATATTTATATATATATGTGTGTGTGTGTGTGTGTGTGTGTGTGTGTGTGTGTGTGTGTGTGGAGAGAGAGAGAGAGAGAAAGGAGTCGAGTGACTTACAGGAAAAAGGGAGATTGTTGTTTGCTGATCGCAATTTTCCGCTTTTTCTTTTTGCCTTCTAAGCAACCAGCGGTGGCCAGACCTTGATAAACAAAATATTAAAAAAAAAAACTCTGATAAAAAGAGAAAGAATAAAGAAAAAGTAGAAGACAAGAAGAAGGGGAAAAAAGAGATATAAACTGAGAAAGAAGGAGGAATTGCGAGTGCAGAAGTGCACACATATAAGTGCGCAAATGTGTGCGTGTGTGCTTAGTTTGGGTTAACCGACTATTAAAGTAGTTAAATGAAGAAAGACTTGTGTGTACGTACATAGGTTAGGAGGAGACGCACAGTGAGAAAGAAAAAGAGACAGAACGGAGTGGGGTACTGAGACTGGCGGGTAACAGCTGAGGTAGGGCGAGACGGAACTGGGCGGTAAGAGGGTGGGGTGGTAACGCCAGCCAGTATCACTGTTTTGAGCTGTTGTTTGTTTGCTTATTCTTGCAATTGATACAAAATTTGCCACACACTTGTCTGCCGCGGGCTTAGGAATTGGTGTAGGCAGGGAAGAGAGATGGGCAAGTCGTTTGCTGAAGCGGGTGTTTGCAAATCCGACCGGTTGAAGAGAGAAAGAGAGAAGCGCGAAAAAAAAAAAAAAAAAAAAAAGACGACAGCAAAAACGCGGAAGGAATTAGGCTTGAAAATATTGAAAGTCAGAATAAACGAAAAAATTTTTTAAATGGTAGGAAAAAAAAGACAAGGTAAATGTTAAAAAAAGATTAAATTAAGCCAGAAAAAACCTTTCAAATATTAAATAAAAAAAAGATACTCTAAGAGAAAAAGAGGGGACAATTAAAGGTTTTGGTAAAATTATAGAAAAAGAGCTCTTCGAAAATATGAGAAAATTATTTAAATGCACACACACACACACACACAAGACATAACACTCTGTTTTATGAAATGAAGCGACTGGGCAAATGTTTCTAAAAACCCAGCATTTCTTCTCTAAAACAGAATATTTCGTTGTTTGCGTTAACCACTTGCGACAAGAAAATTTTTGTGTGGCATTTTGTCGGCGAAATATCTTCTCAGTCGTTTCAGTATAATCCTTGCTTTCACTACTTTCAATGCCATCGACGAACTATTCTTGATTCGCTATCCTGTTCACTAACAATTTGAGAAGACTGAAAGAATATATATATATATATATATATATATATATATATATATATATATATATATATATATATATATATATATATTCAGTTTTCTTTCTAAAGAAATCCTTATTTTCACTGCTTGTTTCTCAATATCTACAAAAACGTAAACCCTTATCTCGTTCACAACCGGAGTAAGGAATTTCTTAGATCTCATCAGCCATAGTAAAGTTAAAAGAAATGATTTATAAAAGCCTGCTTCGTGGCCGAGTTAAATGAGTAATATATATATATATATATATATATATATATATATATATATATATATATATATATATATAATTTATTGCTAGCTTAGTCAACAAACGACTTGAATTTCGGACGCAAGTTTTCAAAGCAAGAATTTCTCTACGCTTTTAAGACTGACATGACAGAATCTATCCTCCATCAATTCCCTCAATTTGAGTTTGTGTTGTATTAGTTCAGTCAATATCAGCAGAAAAAATGCGCATGCCGGTTGATTTGCTGGAAACAACTTCCTGACGCCCACAAAACAGCAGATGTACGGCCACTTACTACTAATCTCACAAACTATCCAAGTAAGACGAACAAGACATGCGTGGAACAGCTCGAGAAGTAAGGACAAACTCATCAGTGACGTTATCTTATGGATAGACGCGCCACTGTGGGCCAATCAGCAGGGACTTAAATTTATCAGCTCTGTGCGGACACTGGATGCAGTCTAGAAGACCTACCAGTAGCAATGGATGATCGGGGTAGATGGCGAGTCAGGTTACTCTAAGTTGCTAATACGACTTGATGATGATGGTGGTGGTGGTGGTGGTGGTGGTATTATTTAGTGTATTTATTACTACCACTGTCCGAAAGTAGTTGTAAAATATGTATATAAATTTTGAATATTAAATGTTACCACTATTATGAGATAGGTATAGCTATAGACAATTTGAACATTGTAAATTTTTGAAAAAATACATACCTTGTAAAACATACTTTGAAAGTTTTTCAAATGCTGATATTTACTAATCTGACACAAGTCGTTCACAGGGGTCACTCATCTCTGTACCATAAGTATGAAACTTGCCACAAGCTGATATTATGCCACAGAATCAAATAGATTGATTGAGAAACAACTGACAATCTTTCAAGTGGAGAGGACTTGAGTGCAGAGAAAATCCGCATACGAAACTTGATTTGTCCATGGGATCGAACCATCATCTGTGTCACTGTTAAGAATATGCGTAACTTTCTCAAACAACAAAGGTCATTTATTAACAAAAAGCAACAACACTAAGGGAATTAAAAAAAAAAAAAGAATTTTAGCATGGTTTATTTATTGAAATTAGAAAGAAAGAAGAAAATTAATATCGGTAATAAATCATTGCTTAATGAAGTATTTTCGAGTGAACGATTTTCATATTCTTTAAAAATTCGGTTATCATTTCGTGTACATCTATGTGTATGTGTAAATATTATTTAAATTAGAAAAAAATTACCGACTATTACATCGGCGAATTATCGTTACTGACTATCGTAATTTACAAAGCTTTTTGCTTAGATTGACACAATGAATGGGACACCCAATGAGACTCGAACTCACTCGTGAATGTTTGTTAGTCTAGCTTGCCAACCATTACACCAATCGAGATGCCCATCGTTACTGACAATATTCATCATTTGCCTCTCTCACAGGGTCTTAGTCAACATTGCAATTCTTGCTTTTGGGGGATAACTCAATTACATATTTATTTTTAAAACTCAAATTCCAATCAATTACTGTTTTTGTTGTTCATTTCCAATTTAATTGTTTGTGATTTTCATGAATAAGGGATTATTTTGTTGAAAGCTTTTATGATTAAGTTGCATTAGATTAAGTTGCATTAGAAATGTTAAAATAAACTCGTTTTCTGTTATAAACCTCGTAACAGGCTCGATCTTTTAGGTCACAGCTTGGAATAAAGGGAAGTAAGCAGTTGTTGAGATATTTTTATTTAGAAAATAGAGTAAAACGTTAGGTTAGATTATTTGGTTTAATGACAGACATATCAACCCTGGATGGTTATCTCATGCCAAACCCTGTTCATATATATTCTATATGATTTTTAAGTCAATAGTTTGTAGGTAACATAATTTTTAAACAATCCAGAATTCATTTGTTTGCGCACAGTTAAATGGTTTCAAGTATTGCTATCTAACACGAATAGTTCTATTTCCCACAATTAAATGGTTTCAAGCATTGGTTGGTTGTTTTGTTTTACGGCGTATCAATCCTTTTTGGGTCTTTTAACACCGAATTAAATTTTAAACAATTCAGTTTAATACAAGTATAGTTTTTGTTTGCAAACAGTTAAATGTCAAAACAGTTCAATTTCAAACAATTCAGTTTAGCATAAGTACACAGTTTCAATGTCAAAACAGTTCTATTTCAAACAATTCAGTTTAGCATAAGTACTCAGTTTAGTTCTATTTGACCCATGGATAGGGCCCTGTAAGATGCTTCCACTCTGGGCTAGAGTGAACATCGAAGCGATGGCAATGAAGGGGTACTCTGCATTCTCCAAAGTTCCAGCATTACTGGAGCCTCACCATCAGACTGTTTACGGTTATATCCAGGACACTTGTTGGGGTGGGGGTTTCTTAACCGTTTGCGGAGATGCAGTCGGTGTATAGAATCTTAGCCGACTGGGCAATTCAAGCATTAATATCAAACACTAATACTTCAATTTGCTACAGTTAACTGGTTTATTTATATACCGGACATTGGCATAATGGTTAGAGTGTTCGCCAATGGCCCGGGGAAACCAGGGTTCCAGCTCAGGTCAAGTCATACCAAATACTTTAAAAGTGGTACTTGATGCTGCCTTGCTTAATACTCAGCATAAAAATGTAAGGATCAAGGGTAAAGTGGAACAATCCAGGGAAAAGTGTAGTGCCTTCCCCTACACCTTGGTGTAGCAGCTATCGAAAAGGGAGCTTTCGGGTGACCCTCGACTACGGTCGCTAACCTTACTAATATATATATAGAGAGAGCAAATTGATTGGTTTTAAAAGTTAAAAACATGGTCCTAAAGAAGAAGAAGCAAATTTAATTGAAATCAACATGCCGAGGCTTGATGCATTTGATAGTGTTTTACGTTTCCGAGAGGTAAATATTTTGTTTGGTTTGGTTTGGTTTGGTTTGGTTTTATGGCATATCAACCATAATTGGTTATTTAATGCCTAATCCTGTTTACCAACCGACGGGGCTGGTAAATATTTGTAAATAAATTTGTTGTGCAGTAGCTAGCACCCCTTCAGCACTCTACCATATGGACTGGCTCATAGGACAAATAACCTACGATTAAGTACTTCGAGGGCTGATTTCAATCAGCTGAATCCAGTTGATGTGACACACTTCGGCCAGCCGAGGTGTCAGCGGCACGGATCTGGTCTGGTGTGTCTTATCACTGGACTTACCTCGAGCCTCAGGAAGCCGTCTCCGCAGGCTTTGACCTTCCAGCGGGGTATGTTTATCGCCTGGCGCCAGAGGTACCCCTTTTTAGGATAATGCCGACGGGACCTGAAAAATTTTGGGGAATGCCAGGCGCGTCTGGGCTGCGGTCCTGCGCCCGGACCAATCTTAAAAAAGGCCTTGTGCCACACTCGTCCGGTTTGTGGGACGGCTGACAAATACCGCTGATTTCAATCTGCTGAATCCAATGGATGGGACACACTTCAGCTGGCCGTAGTGCCAGTGGCACGGATCTGGTTGGGTGTATCGCGTCATTGGACATAGCTCGAGCCTCAGGGTGCCATCCCTTTGGGTCTATTGCCTGGCGCCAGAGGTGCCTCTTTTTTAGGGGAATGCCGACGGGACCCAAGGCATTTTTGGAGCCGCCGGGCGCGTCTGAGCTACGGCGCTGCCCTCGGACCCACCTTTAAAAAGTCCTAGTGCCACACTCGTCGGGGTGGTGGGATGGTCGACAGATACTGCTGATTTAAATGAGCTGAATCTAGTTGATGGGATACACTTTGGCCGGCTGTGGTGTCAACCACACGGATCTGGTTGGGTGTGTCTCGTCACTGGACATACCTCAAGCATCAGGGGTCCGTCCCCCCAGGATTTAACTCTTCTCGGAGGGGCTAGGTTTATCGCCTGAGGCACCCTTTTTAGGAAAATGCCGACGGGGAATGCCGGGTGTGTCTAGGCTATGGCCGTACGCCTGGACTCACCTTTAGAAAGCCTTGTGTGACACTCGTCCTTTTGGTTGGACGGTCGACAAATACCATTGATTTAATCAGCTGAATCCAGTGGATGGGTTACACTTCGGTCGGCTGTGATATCAGTGGCACGGATCTGGTTAGGTGTGTCATGTCTCTGGATATGGTCGTCAGCCGATACTGCCTGGCGTGAATGCCAAAGAGGCCATGCATTCGCGTCACGTGGCCAAAACTGACATTCCTCGAACCTTAGGGGCAGTCCTCCCAGGCTCTAACCCTGCTCGGAGGGACTGAGTTTATCACCTGGCGCCAGAGGCGCCCTTTTCTTAGGAGAATGCCGACATGGGCCGTGACATTTTGGGAAATGCAGGGCGTATCTGGGCTACGGCCCTGCATCAGAACCTACCTACAAAAAGGACTTGTACAGTACTCGCTCATTTTGGTAGGTCGCGTTACAAATTCCTTGACTGGTTGGCTAGTCGAAGCTGCCTGGAGCTAATGCCTAGGAGACCTAGCATTTGCATCACGTTGCCAAGACTGATTTGTTCCTCGATTGACCGACTCCTAGAGCCCCTGGGGGCTGTCCCCCCAGGCTCTAACCCTCGGAGGGGTTGGTTTATTGCCTGAGGCGCCCCTTTTTAGGAGAATGCCAACAGGACTCGAGGCATTTTTGGATCCACTGGGCACATCTGGGCTACAACCCTGCGACCGGACCCACCTTAAAAGGCCTTGTGCCTCACTCATGCAGTTCGTGGGACGGTCGACAAATACCGCTGATTTAAATCAGCTGAATCCAGTTGATGGAACACACTTCGGCCGGCCGTGGTGTCAGTGGCACGGATCTGGTCGGGTGTGTTACGTCTCTGGACATACCTCGAGCCTCAGGGTGCCGTCCCCCAGGCTCTAACCCTTTTGGGAGAGGTTGGGTTTATCGCATGGTGCCTGAGGCGCCTCTTTTACGGAAATGCCGTCGGGGCCCGAGGCATTTTTGGGGATTGCCAGGCGCGTCAGCACTACGGCACTGTGCCCGGACCCACCTTAAAAGGGCTTTGTGCGATAAATCTAGCGCCTCGGGGGTGACGGCTCTTGAGGATCGAGAAATGTTAGTCTTGGCGAGACGCGAATGCTTGGTCTTTCCGTCACTCGCCCAAAGCAGCCTTGACTGACTAGCATTCGCATCACGCAGCCGAGACAGACTTACTCCTTGATTGACCTACTTCTTGAGCATCTGGGGGCCGTCCTCTCCGGGTTCTAACTCTTGGAGGGGTAGGTTCATTGCCTGGGGCTTAAGGCACCCCTTTAGGAGAATGCTAACGGGGCCCGAAGCCTTTTTGGGAGTGCCGGGCATGTCTAGGCTACGGTACTGCGCCCGGACCCACTTTAAAAAAGGCCATGGATTAATATTCTGACTGATCTTACTTCGTTTGGCTATGCAGCATTTTGTGTATCTTCTCTTGTTAATTGTTTGTAACTTATGGTACTCTTTTTTTATGTGTCCGTAAGCACCGGATACTGGTGTTGAATAAATATATTAAGCACTCATTCTTTGTGTATCATTCACTTCGACGATACAGCAAAATCTAACAGAATTAAATTGTTAAGTGAAAAAAAATAAATGAATACATTTTTTCTACTTTCCGAAATCTTATACAGAATTAATCGAAGAAATTGAAAAAGGTAAAGTCACATTTCCATTTAAAAGAATTGACAAACTAGTAAGTTGATTTAGCCACAAATCCTGAAAAAAAACCCTACAATCTTAGACAATTAAAACAGATTTCCTGTTTATTCAAATACATAAGACATGTTCATTGTGTAGCTCTTATGAGCTATGCTCAGCCGTGCCGGGTGGATGAGAAAATAATATTAGCTTTGTTCCAGTAGTTCTTTACCCCTGGGGCATCACAGGTCCCCTCGTCTAAAAAAAAAAAGATAAGGGCTGAGTTTATTGCCCCGTGCCTGAGGCGCCCCTTAAATGAATGGAATACAATCTATTTTCAAAACCATCGTACGAGAGGATTGTTTTCCTCCATGGCACCCAACATTAAAAAATGACCTTGTACCACATATTTACTTGGTGGGAAACTAAATACACACACATACACACATGTACATATATGTGCGCTTGTGTGTGTGTGTGTGTGTGTGTGTGTGTGTGTGTGTGTGTGTGTGTGTGTGTGTGTGTGTGTGAAAGAGAAGGAAGAGGAAAATAAACATTTCATCAAAGTTATGCATAAAGAAAAAATAAATATTTGAATTTCAAGTACCATACGTAACTCACACACACTCTCTCTAACAAATATATATATATATATATATATATATATATATATATATATATATATATGCAGGATATAGATATGAATATGTGAAAATATGCGTGTTGGTCTACATGTTTACGATTGAGTAGAAGGGATTTGAGAGAGAGAGAAAGAGAGATTAAAAGAGAGACAGATTAAGAGAGAGAGAGAGAGAGAGAGAGGTAAGAAATAATTGAAAGACAGACAGACAGAGAGAAAGAGGTGGAGTATGATAGAAACAGGTTGTGAAGGATTGCAGATGTTTCACTGACTGTACGCAAAAAATGTAACAAAAGTAATTTCAGGTGGCCATTTTGAAAAGTGAGCCGGTCCAATGGCGTCAATAACAAACTCAAATCCATCCATTTTCATTTTTAAAAAAAACCTTTGTCGCAAAGATGAAGATTTACGTCCACAATTTCAGCTGTGGCCGTCTCAATACACTGCCGGCAGCTGTAGATGTCATCGCCTCGCCTTTGAAAACGCCCACAGGCGATATATTACATATATACATACACACACACACACACACACACACACACACACACACACACACACATATATATATATATATATATACGTAGAGCATATACATATTATATATATGTATACATATATATATATATATATATATATATGTATATTACACACACACATACATGTACAGAGATCTAGATATATAGATATATATATATATATATATATATATATATATATATATATATATATATAGTACATACATACATACATACATATAGATATAGATACACAATGAACTTTCCAGTGATGTGTTTCAACATTTTTTCATTTATAATTATTTCAAACTAGTCTTTATTGTTTTTTTTAACTTTTCAGCCGTTATACGCTCCGACCTTCTTCAGAGGTTCGTTACATTTAGTAAAATTCCACAAACATCAAATGGAGGATTTTTTTTACTTTTTGCATTCTTGTCACTCCCCACTGATTTTAAAGAATTCTTTCCTGGAGGACCGGGAATTGATCCTCCTGGGAGTGACATCTCATTTCAGTCAAAGTTCCAACCTGATGTCTGTGGAAAAAGTTCTGGTTAAGCGAATTTAAAAAAAAAAGAAGCAGTTTGCAGTCGTGTGATGTAACAAAATGTTGATGGGTTGGATACGGATCCTCCCACATTGACACTGTATCTTATTTTGCTTTTCAATGCTAAAAATAAATGGTCTAAGCATGTAAATACATAATTATAAGGATAATACAAACGATAAATCTTATAACATTTATCATGTAGCAAACACGATGTTTAGTTAGAGCAGTACATAAATGATATGAATAATACTCAGATTCTTTTAGAAATGTTGAAGTAGAACAAGTAGAAGAAGAGGAGAAGGAGGAGTTGGAAGAAAACGCTCGTTAACTTAACATTGCATATCTTACTTTTATACATTGATTCTTGAGACTAGTTTGTTATAAATCCCAGTATCCCCCCCCAGTTATTGGTTAAATAGTACCACTACTGTTCTCCAACAAGAACAGTTGTGGTACGTCTAATATATATATATATATATATATATATATATATAACCCACTAAGGTTGATATGTCATTAAAAAAAAGTGTTATGACCGATTATTAATGGTCAATAAATAAATAACTCAACACGGAGATATGAGTGCCACACAAATGTATTCAAGTCTCTGAGGAGGTTCTCCTTGGTTCAACGTACACGAAGACAGGCAAAGTGCTTACTACAGCTGCTGCTCCTGTTCTCTGTTTATTTATTTGTCGCTACCTCCCACCAGACACGACTTGACACAAGGTCAAAAGCCCGAAGGCTGATTAAAGTGAAGATAAAGGGGAGGGGAAGGTCAGGAACGAGCCGAGACTCGAACCCTGCTGATCTATGCTGCTCATCGACTCACTTGGTGCAATGTGAGCCTGATGAGGCAAGCAGTTTCACGAACCCAAATGTGGTTCCGGGCACGTATGCCGGGTTATGGCTTGAACAAGACATCAAGGTCTAGTGCCATACATAGGTTTCGAGAAAGTCCGTGGGGATCTCTTGCTGCTCTTGTTCTCTGCTCTACCAGCTTTGTTCTTGATTAATATTCTCTTTGGGTAAGTCTATTATTCTGATCATAGGTGAATCACCTACAACAAAAAGAAACCTAACTAACTAAAACTCCGATTGGTTTGGGTTTTTTTTTTATGCCTATTGCTTTCGGTAATCTTCCAGAAATGTTAAAAGGGACTATTTTTCATTCACGAGAATATGTTACTTTTATCTTTTTACAAGTTTATAACTAACTCATGCCAAGGTTGACAATGCGTGTCACAGCACATTATTGTTGCTACTGCCGGGTTGGTATGATAGTTATGAGAGAATGGTAGATTTAAGGTCAAAGTTTTGAATACAGCTGTATTAAATCAACTTGCTCTCCTCGTTTAGAGAACTGGTATAACACAATGTTTCTCTTGTCAATTTCTAATCTGTTTTGATTCTGTGCTATACCATGTTAAAACTAGTAAATAAAAGAGACAGTGAAATCTGTTCGGCGAAAAGTCAAATATTAGATATTTAAGTTTCGCTTCCTTGTTTAATAGCATATCAACATTCATGAGTTATTCAATGCTAAAGCCATCCTTGTAGAATGATAGTTTTGATACTATTTAACCCACTGATGGAGAGATAAAGGGGTTCATAGATTTCACTGCAAGTGAACGTAATTGCATGAGTGGGGTTCGAAATCGCCTTACTTCGAGGCCTCATTCCAGTACTTTATCCACTACACCACGAGTATCTAAGACGCGCTACTAATACTGACTCAAGGCTATAGTATTTATGTTCATGTTTACTGTACAGTCATGACCATTTGCTTCAAATAGGGACCCGCACCTAAGGGTTCCCCACGCTAGTGTAATTTACTCTCGGCTCGTCAAGTAGACACAAACAACACATTGCGATATATATGTTCCCGATTGGCCCTCACATCTCCCAAGGCCAGCCCTGTGCACTGTAGTAATGATTTATTAGATTATTTCGCGAGCCCTCATAAGGACATAACTCTTTATTCTAGTAAATTGGTCTGGGAAACTAGTTTGCTCACAATTTTGCCTCGGTAGACACCCAAAGACTCAAAAATGATATACTCACGTTGGTATATATTCGGAACGAGTATTCGGTCATCACCGTAAAACCTATTTTTTCTACCTGTTGGATACCAAACAAAATAGCATCTTACTGTGGGTTATGGCATTCTTGTCATTTTAATCGCCAATGTTTGTGTATTATTTTCTGAAAATCATTGTTGAAACTGATCTATTCTAAGTTGCGCTTAATAATTGGACACTCCCAAAATTTCATTCTTTTTTTATTAAATGACATGAAATACATTATATATTCATTTAAGATAATCGCTTATTATCATGTTTGTTCGGCTTGTTTGATGGCACATTAACTTTTATGGGTTATTTAATGCTAAAGCTATCCGTGTAAAAAACAGAGGGGTACTACTCAATCCATAGCTTGGGGAATAAGGAGATTCATATCTTTCTCAAAGGCATTACACCGAAAGTGAACGTTGTAGCCGAACGTTATGGTCGAACTCGCTTATGGAGATATCACAGTCCAGCATTTTAGGCGAAGACGCGGTGGACTCGCTGCTTCTTCAACTAGATTTCAAATAAACATGCATTTTTCTTATTACAAAGTGTTCAGACTAATATCTTTATCGTTGTTGATTTTATCACTACACTTCAGGCAATATATACTTTATTTTTCTTAATTTGCTGAAATTTTTGATCTGTCATTAGTAAAATGCCAAATATGTGACTCTAACACAAGAAAGAAAATTTTATGAAGAAGTCACTTTTTATTGTTGTCTTTATTGGGAATCCTTTTGAGATGAGGCTTCTTAATCTGAGAATTAATTTTTTTTTATTTATTGCTAACCTTTTGTCCTCATCTTTGTAGGTTTTTTTGTTGTTTCTTTTCACTATGTTTCGGCCAAATTTCACCTCTGGCCTTCTTCAGGTGATTAACCGCGACCTCGGATAGGAATGCTGAGTCTTGTAACCGTATTCCCAGTAATTTCATAGTTGTTGCCTTCCATAGTTGTTGTCTATCGCACCACGTTTTTGACCAAATAAACCTCTGGCTGGCTTGGGTAGGAATTGAAACCGCTATCTTCTGACAATGCTCACCTGGAACCGTAGAGACTCAACGCCTCTATCCGCTGCGCCACGAACCCTAAAGGTTGGAATTTTTTGGTCTTATAAATTCAATTATTTGTTCTCCTTATCTGGTCTTCCATAATCGAGTCCGTACTGAATTTGTAATTATCTTTATTGGGAATCCTTTTGAGATGAGGCTTCTTAATCTGAGAATTAATCTTTTATTTATTGCGGACTTTTTGTCTTCATCTTGGTAGTTTTTTGGTGTTTCTTTTCACTACGTTTTCACTTTTTATTGACTCAATGTATTAAAAATGGTTTATAAAATTTCTTCTGGGATATTTCTTGCAGAGCTAAATTCTGCAGTTGGGTTGGATCAATTAACGATGTTGATAGCGATCAAATGAAATAAATTACTTGAAAATAATCAGTGTTATAGGATGGTGGTTCGGAGGTAGGTGGCGCAATGGTTATCGTCTTAGGAAATGGACACGATGAACCAAGTTCAAATCCTGATCGAGATTGTTTATGTTTTCCTTTCGCTGTAATGCCCTTGGGAAAGGTATGAAACCTCTAACAATGAGTAAATTGTAGGGTAGACTGAACTGTTTAACTGTTCTAAGGTAACTGATCTAGGAGAAGGAAAAACTCTGAATTCTAAACCAGCGTGGGTGGTGTAGCAACTCCACCCCCCCAAATCCTACTTCTGTAAAAACCACAGCCTCCAACCCCATCAAAGACGGGGGTGTGGCTGTGTCCCTATACTCCTCAATGGCGCAGGACACTTTTAAAAATACAATGAAAGAGGTTGTTAACACAAAATATTCAAGACTAGAGTTAAAGATCATTTGCATTTTACACCAGCTTTGGTTATGTTAGTCACTTTTACGTGTGGCTTCCCTATTAAAAAAAACTACCGGACCATTTTCAAGGATTTCTTTTTTAAATTTTGACGATCAATAAAAAACGAATAATTTACAAAAATATGTTTGGTTAAGTTTGGCTTCTTTATTTTAATGACAAATCAACTTTAGTGGGTTATTTGATGTAACAGCTCTCTTTATAGAAAAACGGCAGTTGTACTATTTAACCCATAGCAGGGGGAGAGGATAAGAAGTTTCATGCCTTTGTTGAGGGTATTAGTCCGAAAGTGAAGGTAATATTGCGATTGGATTTCGAATTCGATTACTACGATGTCGCAGTCCAGCACCTTAGCCATTACCCTATGGGATATCAGCTCTCATTAATATGAAATAAGCAAAATCAGGAGTAACAATAAAAAAACAACATTATAATGGTGGTTCGATTGGAAGAGATACCTCACCTCTTGTTGTATATTGACCTCCGACCCGGCCAAGCTGTCAAAATAGGAAATTCACCAGTGTAAATAACAGGTGCATCCGGTCGAGGAATATCAGGATATAATCTTGACCGTGGACGGGTTGAATGTGTGCGATTTGTGACGCCCACAAGAAGAAGGTGGTAGTCGAACAATTATATAACTCGGTGCACAGGAAGTTCAATCAGTTGGAGATCAGACCAGTTGGAGAGAAGATGCTGAAATTAGGAACATGTCCCAGAGAGGCTGGGCCCCCAATCCCCCGATTGAGCAGCCCAGGAGAACGGGAAAGAAACGCTGTTATAGCCATAAGAGTGGGGGTCAATATGTTGCAGTTCAGTTTGGTCTCCAACTCCCAATCACAGTAAAATCTTTAGTAACCCTTTCGAACCCTTTCAAATAAAGTGAGAGGTATATTTTTCTAAAGAACTGTGTCGCTCGTCTTTATTGTGTCGTCGTTATGATTTTGCATGCATACAGATGTACATATATTATGTGGCTATACAACACTCTAACAAACAATTTGAACAAGTACTGCTCCTAAATAGACCAACTGAAGGCAACGGTGAAGAAAAGTGTCTGTAATTGGTTAAATTTACTCTTACATTCAACAGATAATGCAATTTCTTATTACCATTTATTTCCGTGTTTACAGAATGTTCAAAATCAAAATAAGAGCTTCTTAGAAGGCTGCAAATGGCACCAAATTCTTTGCTGGGAAAGATAAAAACCTTGTTTGATTACCAAAGTTAAGCAACGTTAATAGAGGGATAAAATCCAGCCCACCTTGAAAAACAACACTCGAAAATCTTGGTTTGGTTTCTTTGTTTAATAGCATATCAACTCTCATGGGTTATTTAAATCCAAAACAATCCTTATAGAAAAGAGTAGAGGTTCTATTTAACTCATAGCTGACCGATAAGAGTGTCGTGTCTTTCCCATGAGTCGAAAATCTTAAAATCTGTCTCCTATGCAATCGATATGCAACTATCTCAGCGACGAAATAAACGCCGAGAATTGTTTGGTTTCGTTGTTTAATGGCATAATAACCTTTGTAGGTAATTTAATGCCACAGTCATCATTCTAGAACAGTACTGGTACTATTTTAACCAAAACTGGAAGGATAAGATGGTTCATGCCTTTCCAAAAGGTATTTGTCCGAAAGCAAATGTAATAGCGCGACTGGAATTCGAACTTGCTTACCACGATTCCGCATTCCGTCGCTTTAACCATTACACCACGATGACACCCTCCATAACTAGAACGGATAATTACTAAGCTTAGATTTGTCTGGCAGAACGACATAGTAATGGAGCTCTATTTTGTTTTTGTTTTTTGTGGTTGTTTTTTTTTTGTGTGGGTTTTGTGTGTATATGTGTGTGTGTGTGTGCGTGCGTGTGTGTGTGTGTGTGTGTGTGTGTGTGTGTGTGTGTGTGTGTGTGTGTGTGTGTGTTTTCTACATTTTACCATCATTGATTAAGCAGTTTGAATGAAAAAAAAAAACAAGAATTTAGCTTCCATTGTTATCTGAACTCAAATTTGAAACTTCTACGCTATTGATGATGTCACAAAATTTCCCCAATGCATACCAATCAGCAAGTAAAATTCAATTTTAGTTATATAACCACGGTTTCTTATCTGTTATCTGATTATCTCCATGCCATATTATTTGTTTACATCTAGATGTAGTAGACGTTACAGTCTTAAGTTTTCCGAATTTATTTAATTAAATGCTTTATCAATGTTAATTCATGAGTTTTTCTTGTTTTTTTTTTTTTTTTTTTTTTTTTTTTTGTTGCCACTGGTAAGATCTGCTCTCGCGTGCTAAATCTCTGGAAACTGGTCTATCAGTTAAAACCTTTTGACAGTTGTGATAAAAAATAAATGAAACGAAGAAAAATTACTTAAAAAGGGAATCAAGAATTATCTGTCATAGAAACTGTTTAGTCTAAATTCTCTTAATTTCAAAATAAGTCGTATCATGATATCACAGCCAGATATCAAATACTGACGAGCGAATGAATACGACCAGACAATTAGGTAGAGCGTTTGTGTCGGTAGTTTTTGTGATGGACATGATAATCGCTCACCGCCCATAAAAAATTCAACTTCGTTATTAAAACGACCAATAATCTACTTAAACTTTGTTTCGCAAGCTTTATTTAACCAGTCGAATTTATTCTTTTTTAGTGCCTTCAAAGTTTCGCTTAATTTATTACAGGAAAAATAATTAATGATCAGAAATCAGCCGTCACATTAAAGTCAAACTCGAAAAATAGAAAGAATCCGTATTCAAAGAGAAAATAGAAAAATCTGGTATGATAGAACATATTAGGAGAGAGAAGGACCAATATGTCCATCTCTGGCATGAAACTTAAAAGAAAGAACTGAAGAATGGATATATTGAAAAAAAGCGACATACAATAATTTGTCACACAAGTCTTGTTTTGTAGAGAAGGAATAATGCGACTAGTGATCGAACTAGCTTACAACGATGTCGCAATTCAACAGTTTTGCCACAACATCATAGGGACTACCCTCTTAACAATATGAGATAAACAAAATCATCACTAACAATCAAAAAATATTATCATGTTGGTTCGATTGGGATAGATACGTCACCTCAAACGAACGATTTGAACAAGTTCTGCTCTCAAATCGATCAACTGGAGTCAATGGTGAATAAAAAATGTCCGGAATTAGTCAATTTTATCATCATATTCAACAGATAATACATTTTAATATTACTATTCATTTCAGTATTTATAGAATGTTTTAAATATAAATGAATCTCTTGTAAGCCTGATATTAACACCACTGGAGAATGGAGACATCGTATGAAGCGTCAAAAAGATAGCACAAGTCTTGCTTTATAAAGAGGTTAATAAGAGATTATTCTTTGTTTACTGAGGCCGCTGTGAGGCTCGTATCACTGGTTATGAACCGAGATGGTCAGAATATTAATTATAATTCTTTTTCTTCACTGAGTTCTGTAAAAAGAGCCCTCTCTTTCCTAACAGATTTTACTCCTGAAGAAGGATATATAATGGGCCACACAAAACCAGTAGACTCTGTTCTTGCTCACGGCCGCAAAAGAGCATCCTATGATGAACCAATGATTTAATGAAATGAACCTGGCAACCATCACTTCATACGAGGCTCCTAAATCACACGAAATTATAGATCTTTGCAAAGCTTGGCTCAAGTACTTATTACTAGAACTAGTGAAAACATGCAACTATCTTGGCCCTTAAGCAGGGACAAGTATGTTGCAAGGCGTAAAATAGGGGTAAGATAATTATGTTGTGCTAATTTTCTAAGGGGGTCTGCCTGCCTTAGAAACACGGGCTTGAACCCTGTCCACTGTTGCCCATGAAAAATTCGTAACTATCTCGGCCTTTAGGCGGATCACAGACAAATTGGTTGATATTAATTGCTCGTTTATAAAGAAAAAATAGTCGCCTTTATAAAACTATTCGTAACGGCAGTAATTTTTCTTTCCACGTTAAGTGATAAAAGTTTAGGTGTTTTAAGCTGTCTGGTTTATCAGCATGATGAGTGTACGGGACTGGCTTATCTTTTTGGTTGATTAAACCTCACCAAACTAATTTTTGAAGTTTATTAGATTATCCCAGTTTTTAAACAACCTGAAAAACCTTAACATTTGTAACGAACCGTCACGTCAGACAAAAACTGACATCCAGTTTTTTAGTCCAAAGCACAAACACGAGTCGGGTACTTAATATCTTGAGAATACAAACAATGTTGCCGGCTTTCACTTTGGTTCATAGGATTTTCAGTTTATTATTATTATCATTATTACAATTACTATTATTATTATTATTATTATTATTTCCAATTTAGTATATTTACCTTTTTTCAATTTTATCAGGGTTGAAAATTAGAGCATATACTAATCTGACTCACTAGTTTGGTCTTGTGCCATTCTTTGATTAATTTAGTAAATACCTATATACACTCATCATTAGTTTTACTCCATCTTATTACTGTTATTTTTTACATTATATATATATATATATATATGTGTGTGTGTGTGTGTGTGTGTGTGTGTGTGTGTGTGTGTGTGTGTGTGTGTGTATTTACCAAAACCTTTCACATGAGCAGGACGTGACACAAGGTCAATTTTAAGCGAAATTAAACAGGTTTGTATTCAGTTTTTCTTTTTCTATACCGATGGCCATACAAGGTTAAAAAAAACCAGCCTGTCCATAGCTCGCGGGAGGACAGTTGGATTCATACCTTTCCTAAAGATATTAGCGATATATATTAGACTGGCCCATTTGCACAGTGGTAAAGTGTTCGCCAATGGTCTGCGGTTCGATCCCAGGTGGAGTCATATCAAAGACACAAAAAATTGTACTTGATACCTCCTTGCTTAATACTCAGCACTATAAGGTATGTATCAAGGCTAAAGTGTAGCAATCCAGTGAAAGGAGTAGTGCTTTCCCCTACACCTCAGTGAAGTAGCTAAAAGGGAGTCTTCGGGTCGCTTTTGACTACGGTCAGCCAACTTAGTAATATATATAAAGTTGGCGACCGTATTCGAGGGCGACCCGATATATATATATATATATATATATATATATATATATATATATATATATCGTCATCATCATGATGAACCGCTAGCACGGATTTCCCTGACCCTCTCTTGCTATTCGTCTCTATCGTCCATCACCTCAGCAGGTCTTCCATGCTACATCCTGTATCGGCACAGAGCTGTTATAGATAAGTTCTAGTTTGTCGTCCAACATTTGCTCGTCTTTGTGATGGGTTCCACAGGAGAAGGTCTTAAAAGTTCGTCCTAACTCCTCCAGCAGTGTCCCGCATGTCTTCTTCGTCTAATTTTGATGGTTTTCGAGATGCTGCTTTGTGGGATGTTGCCTCCTGGATTTGTTCAATACAGCTCGTAGCATTCTCGTATAATTGCCTTCAAGCCATTTCTCTATGAGCTCTGTGAGCGTCCATGTGGTGCATCCATATTGTAGCACAGAGTACTTTGGCAAAGGCAAGAAGAAGACGAAAACCCGCACAAACTATCACAGTACGGACTACGCTGATGACTTAGCACTTCTGGCAAATACACCTGCCCAGACCGAATCCCTTCTGCATAGTCTGTAACGGGCAGCAGGTCATATAGGCCTCCATGTGAACGCAGACAAAACAGAGTTCATGTGCTTTAATCAAAGAGGCGACATCTCTACACTAAAGGGTGGACCTTTGAAACTAGTGGACAAGTTCACCTAACTAGGAAGCAGCGTCTCATCTACTGAAAATGACATCAATATGCGACTGCCATGGACTGCTATCGATTGTCTTTCGGTCATATAGAATCAGACCGATCGGATGAAATAAAACAGTTTTTTTCCAAGCAGCAGTCGTGTCAATACTATACTACTATATATATATATATATATATAATTACTTGGGGGGAAATACAGCGCCATTCTCAATTCATTCCATTCAAACGTCAAACGATTCGTACGAAGACTTGAACGAATCAAAGATTAATAAGCACACACACACACACACACACACACACACACATATATATATATATATATATATATATATATATATACTATTTGATTAATTGATAAGACAGCGAACGTCTTTAGATAAAGGAGCACTTTCCAAAAAGGAAACTTTAACTTGCACTATTTACTTTTTAAAAAATTGCCATCTTAGGTTATTTTAAAGATATACATCAAAACATCTCAACGGTTTACACTTCAGGCCTGGATTGGGTAATCTATTTGAATTTCCTAGCTACGGGTTTTAAAAAAAATGTACACCTACTGTTCTTCTATAAAGATGACTTTGGCATTAAATAAGCAATGAAGGTTGATATGTGATTAAACAAAGAATCTGTTTGAATTTCAAAATCCAAGACATACTTCTGGTTCGTTCAGATTCGTTTGTACATCGATTCTCCGATCAATTCAATTATATTTTTCTATATCTTCTCGGCCAACTTGCAATTGTTGTTTATTATATTACTATTTATACATATTCTGCTTTTGCTACTTTCCCGTGTTGTCTATCATGGCTTTTATATAACCGATTCTTTAAACAGTCATTGATAATGGCAGCCATTGATAATGGTTAGATTTCTCCTTTCAGATAAGTTCTTTGCATCCATATCTGCAATTCCTCCAATTTATCTCCGAAAGCAGATAAACAATTCCTTTTCTTTCTATTTTTGGTTCCTTTTTTAAAAGTTTCTTGTTCCTTAATCCGTCCCTTCGTTGATTTTTTACTAGTTTTGAGTGTTGCAGTTAACCTTTTATAATTCTGGATTATGTAAATCTTATAAAACTTTTCAATGCCAACAGGTCCTTTTCCCCCTCTTCTCTTTTCGGATACCATATCGTCTTTATTCATTGTCACCAGCTTTGCTATTTTCTGAATCAGCTACTCCAGTTCCCTCTTATTCAGTTTAAGAAGGATCATGAATATCTCACAAAGGAAATTGTCCAGGTATTTATTTCTTTGATCAAGTTTCTGCAGCTGGATTTTCTTTCGAACATTTTCGTTGTTCCTCATATGAATCCCTTGTTGATTGGTTTCTATTCTTGACCAAATTTAGTGTTGTATTATGGTAAGGAAGAGATACACAGTGAAATAGAGTTAATTATTTATCAACTGAAAGGGTAAAGTCCAACAAATATTATAAGTCTCGCGCCCTTGGTGTTACGTCCGAAGTTGGTCTTACTACTGACCGAGATCTTTCAGTACCGATATTTGACGAACGTCCCATCAGACGGATGAGTGTGGCACAAGGCCTTTTTGGTGGGTCCGAACGCGGGGCCGTGGCCCAGATAACCCCAGCGGTTTCAAAAATGCCTCGGTCCCTGTCGGAATTTCCCTAAAAAAAAGGGCACCTCAGGCACCAGGCGATAAACCTAATCCCTCCCCAAGGAGGGTCAAAGCATGGGGGACGGCCCTCTGTGACTCGAGGAATTGACCGTCCGACACGGATGCCAGACAGTCCACTGAAAAACTTCTGCACGAAGCAGAGATCTTTCAGTACCAACGTGCATAAGAAACACGACGTCTTTTATACCTCCGAGATACCTGAAGTCACGTGGTACGAGCCACTATACAACAGTTAGATTTGTCATACTTGTGTCGAATAGGTACTTCGCTTTTAATGGAACAACTTTAACATTAACATGTACCCGTCTATAGTTAGTATATAGAACTAAAAATCGAATACTACACCAGGCAGTGAGATAGTGATAAGAAGTGCGGAGCCCAATTTGGAATATAAATGTCGCAATGTGTACTCTAGCACAATTGTGTGTACTCTAACACGAGGCTAAGTTTATTGCTTGATGCTTGAAGCGCCCAAAAAGAGAATGCCGAAAGGATCAAGCATTTTTGTGCGGGCAACGTATGAGTCCCGATTCATACCTGACTGCACATTATAAAATGACTATGTCAGATTTGACTTGGTTGGAAGACGGATAACTCATTCTCTGAGAAGTGGGACCTAAATACGGTCCCATTGGTTTAAAGCTGGACCTGGTGATGCGTCGATTTTAGATTAGTCAAGATGAAATCTGACTCATCAGGTAGATATTTGCAAAACTTTCGATGCCTATAGCGCATAAATTTCAGTGGCAAGTAGTAAGGCTGAAAAAAAAAACTTCAAATTGATGGAATTTTTAAAAATTTTAAATCAGTGTCATATCAATTTAAATTCAAATCGATAAATCGTTTTGTACTTTGAAAAATTCTCTAATACCTTCGTAACATTACCTTATGCCTAACTGATTGTGAGGAGTCCCCAATGAAGCCGATGTTAATGTGTTGGACTCCGATATCGTTGTAAGCAAGTTCAAACTCCAGTCACGATATTACGTTCACTTTTGGAAAAATAGCTATGGACTCGTTATCCCCTTATCCCCTTATCCTCTCCCCATGAATAGTACCAATACTGCTCTTCTCCAAGTACAGCTTTGGTATTAAATTCCCCACGAAGGTTGATATGCCGGTAAAACAAAGAAACCAAACTTTACTAATAATGAACATAGCGACAGTCGTATACAAATTTTTATATGACGCATGCGCAAATACAAAATTCCAACGACGCAAAGTGACCTCTTTTTGACTTTAGACGAAGACATAACTGTGTAATGGTTACGATCACCCCAGGATTTCGGCTGACATTAGAGAATTCTTCGAGCATTGCTGTTTAAACTATTCCCGAATCACAACAGCGACACCACCAATAAAATGACGGCTGTAATGGGTCTTCCATATCTTGGGCTTAAAAATCCACTCAGAATGTTCCAAACTTTAACCCTGCGTTTCTCATCACCCCGTCTGCCAGAACGTTGACTTTAACCATTCAACTCTTGCTCTCATGATGAGAGCGAGTTGTGGGGTGAATGTCGGAAGGCGTTGGATAAGAAAAAAGAAAGTAAAAAAAAAAGAGAGAGAGAATCAAAGACTAGAAAAATGGTGATGATTATAGAATATTTGAATACCTGGCATAAGTTCTCATGGCATAGTGGCAAACGTGTTCGACTGTGATATCATAAAAAATGAGTTCGAACTCCAATCGCTCTATTACGTTTACTTCTGTATTGATACCCTTGGGAAAGTTATCAACTCCCTATCCCCCCCTCAACACAGCTATGGCTTATAGAGCGCCACTTCTTCACTTCTGCAAAGATTCTTGTGCCATTAAATCAAACCAAAAACTATCCAACTTAAACTTCGACCGCCATCTTTTTCAATTCAGGTTTTGTCGGAAAGTTTCTTTTTTTCAATTTCGCGCAGCTTACTTGAACGATCGAAGAGTGCACAAAAAATACAAAATAAATAAATAGATGAACAAACGAAAGAAAAAAAAACAAGATGGAGGAACACTAGTAATAGAATTATATTAATAATAAATGTGCTTCATTTATACGTAGTTGACACAACTTATAACTTTCTGAAATATTTTTCAAAACAAGTTCATAAATAAAGAATGATTTGACAATAGTATGAATCCCCAAATCCCTTCATCTGCTATCGATTGAATTGTACCCCAACTGTTCGTCTATAAAAATGACTTTGTTATTAAAAGTTGGTATCGCATTAAACAAAGAAACCAAACCAAGTTTGGCATATGCAATGAGGATCGATAATATCTGTAAATAAGGCGTTGTTAATATTATTATCTACATCTTGAGGACTGTTATACTTGTCTTGGATGGAAGACGGATAACTCATTCTCTGAGAAGTGGGGCCTAAATGGAGGTGCCCGTGGTGTAATGGTTATCGTCGTAGAAAATGAACACGGCGACACGAGTTCAAATCCTCGACGAGACTGATTGCATTTCAAATAGCACTAATACCTTTGGGAAAGGTATGAATCCAATTATTTTCCCTCCAGCTATGGGTAAATAGTAGGGCAGACTAGGTTCTTCAGCCTTGGTGAGGCAATTAGTCTAGGAGAAGGAAAACTCTGAATTCAAACCTGTTAAACTCCGCTAAAAAATTGACCTTGTGTCATATCCTACCCGAGCGGAGGGGTTGGTAAATATGGTTATACTTGTCTTGGTCGCAATGCTAACAAAATTTCAGCCACCTTTTTCGGGTGTCAATTGTTGTACTTGATAACCTTCCGAGAATTCTGAACTTAACCCCTAATTTGAATCTTCTAACAGACTACCACCATGTAAAAAGTGGCTATGTGAGTTACTCCTCAAGGCATGAACAGTGGAATAAGAACTGTCTACCACTGTGAATCAAGGATTAAGGGTAAAGTGAAGGGTTCAGTTCAGAATTCCTGGAAGGTTATCGAGAAAGACAGAAGGTACCTGAAGAAGTAGGAGTATATCACAGCTGAAACGTTGTTAGTATTTCTACCAAGACGAGCATAGCAGAGCGCGATGTGCAGAGAATAATAATGAGGATTGAATTGGTTACACGTTCGTAGCGAACTGACTAGTATCTCATCGTTAAAAAATAATGAAGACTGCAAATCAATGAGTGCTGAAAAGAATGATTAGACGCTGAAAAGATACGAAATGAGAAAAGAGAGAGATGAAGGCCCAAAGGAAGAAGGGGTAGGGTGTGGTCGGAAGGAAGAAAACAAAACGGAGGAAAGTCATAGCAAATAGAAGAAGAAGAAGAAGAAGAAGAAGAAGAAGAAGAAGAAGAAGAAGAAGAAGAAGAAGAAGAAGAAGAAGAAGAAGAAGAAGATATCGTCGGACATAAAAAGGAAAAAAAAAACAAAACAAGAAAGAAGAGCGGATAAAGAAAAGAAGAGAAAAAATTAGTTGCTAAGCTTTTAAGAACTTTGAGACGTAATGGCTAACGGGTTGGACAGCGACCTCGAAATAAGGGAGTTACTTCACTTTCGAACCAATACTCTTGGGAAAGGTACAAACCTCTTATTCTCACCAGCTATGGGTTAAATAGTATCACCATTGTTCTTCTAAAAAGATGACTTTACCACGAAGGTTGATATGCTATTAAAGAAACCAAAACCAAACCAACAGACTCGTTTGATGAGCAAGCAAATTTTGACTTCATTTATTTTTTCATTAGGATTTTTTGCTTTAAAAAAAAGTATGCACACTACTCTCAATGAAGCGTCGTCTATTGTTATTAATCTTTTGACAATCAATAAAAATGTCCTTGCCATAAATATAATTGACAAATAAAATTATATATACATAATTATATATATATTATTTCAAGAAAAAAACAATATTCGGTCACATTAGGATAATAAATTTATTTCCATCCTGTTAAGAGCATTGATATGAATCAAGGACTCTAAAATATTTTTTTCTTATTGGATCTGATGAAGTCCTGTTAGAAATTATTTTAGAGTCCTTGATTTATATCAATGCTCTTTACAGGATGGAAATAAATTTATTATCCTAATGGGACCGAATATTGGGTTTTTCATGAAATGATATTATTTGCTCTGTGGATTTATTTACATTGAGCTCTCTACCAGAAATATTTAAATATTCGAAATTTTAATAATTTTTTTGTCCTGACAGAATTGTTCCCTACTCCGGATTTACTGGATGGAAAAATACCTTATATATATATATATATATATATATATATATATATATATATATATATATATATATATGAAAGGAAAGAGAAGTCAAAAATTGATACATCTTGATACAGGAATTTGTCAAGCAGATAGGAAAAACAAATGGTCTGGTCTTTTACTTAATAAAAAGATAAAAAATGGAAACTAAAAAAGCAAATGAATTTTGGGTGAGGGTGGTAGGGTGACCTGAATTTTGTGGGGTCTTCTAAATCTTTATTAGAAATTTCTCATTATTTCTTTGTCTGAAGATGTAGATCTAACATTTTAAAAATATAGGAACTGCTGAAATAAATATAACAAAAAATATGAATACTTTTTAAAGGTTTTTCTTTCATATATATATATATATATATATATATATATATATATATATATATATATATATATATATTGCTACTAATAGTACGAATGCATGTAAATAATTTTTTTAAAAAATAGAGACACAACAAGTGGTTGGGAAAAAAACTATAGGATGACTGCAACCAGGAGGCTCGTTAACCCAATCAGGAAATTTACTGTCGTGTTAGAATAAGTTTCCAAAAACAAAAAGAGTTTGTGTTCGTCTCTCGTATTTTATTTTCAATCAGCGTAATTTCACAACTCTCGAATTAGGTTCTGAGAGTCACGAAAAAAAAGCCCCCCCCCCAAAAAAAACTGAAATTAAGATGAAAGAAACAAACGTGGCAAAAATGAATACTTACTTGACAATATTGTCCACTGTTTACATGGTCTTTTCAGATTTTACAAACACTGTCAATGTGCTTTATATACTAACATAAATATTGAATTGAAGTCTTATTCTACATATTAGGTATATATATATATATATATATATATATATATAAATCCACTTACCCTTGATCCGTGCTTTACAATACTGAGTGTTAAGCAATGAGGCATCAAGTACTATTTTTGAGACTTTAGTATGATTCGACCTAGGATTGAACCCGGGTCTCTCAAGCCAATGGTGAACACTCTAACCATTATATATATATATATATATACATATATATATGTGTGTGTGTGTGTGTGTGTGTGTGTGTGTGTGTGTGTGTGTGTGGTTTGGTTTGGCTTTAAGGCAAGTCAATCCTTGTAAGTTATTTAATATCCAAATACTCTTAATACATTTATATATTAGTAAATATGATTTGCTACGTATCACTAACAATCCAATTAAAAGTCACGGTTTTAATGTCATAGGTAGGACCCAGTCAAATGTTACCACTCAGATTCAGTGTGGCCCGAGGACCAATGGCAATGAAGTGGTACTCCACATTCCCCAAAGCTCCAACATTACTGGAACCTCACCATCAGATTATTTAGTGTCATATCCAGAGTACTTGTTCGGGTGGGGTGTCTTACCCTTCTGCAGAGATGCAGTCGGCGTATTCTATAGCTTCCAGCCAAATGGGCTGGTCTGTGTGTGTGTGTGTGTGTGTGTGTGTGTGTGTGTGTGTGTGTGTGTGTGTGTGTGTGTGTGTGTGTGTGTGAGTTGCCGCGCCGTGCGTGCGTCTGTGCGTGCGTGCGTGCGTGCGTGTGTATGCATGTTTTATGAAGTGAAATTCATATCAAAGCGCGTGTTTCAGGATATATCAAACGGTGCCTTATATCAAAATCAAATTTTCACAGGTGGAAAAAGGTTGCATATTACTTTTGATGAAACCCAACGGTATTGGCCTTCATGCAAGTGATACCTTCACTTTTCTCAGCGTCTTTGATGTAAATTATACGCACAATGCAGACTTTATACAAATATGAATGTAGTTAACGTGCTGGACTGCGACATCGTAGAAAGCAAGTTCAAACTCCAGTCGCGCTATTACGTTCACTTTAGAAAAAAATACCCTCGAGAAAGCTATGAACTCCTTATCCCCTTATCCCCTCCCCATCTATGGGTTAAATAGTACTCCTACTGCTCTTCTACAAGTATAGCTTTGGTATTAAATTGTGTAAAGTTTGATGGCTGAGCAATTAGGGAAAAAAGAACCAGAAAGAAACAAACAAAACAAAAATAAAAAACAAACAAAAGTATCATCATTCTAACCGCGGGTCATAGGTGAAGTTTTAGAGGAATAAAAAAGTATCAACATTCTAACCCTGGGTTTTCAGTGAAGTTTTGGAGGAATAAAAAGTAGATACAAATGTTCAGAAACTTTCCGTGTACATTGAAAATTAGACAAAATATTGTGAAGATTTGTTCTTAGAAAATCAATTTGATTATATCGATAGGACAATGATCTGTTGTTACTTGCAAAGAAAGTCGGTTTTTACTGTATAACGAGTTCAAACGTTATCATTTTTTGCTGACTTTGTTCTAGGCTAGACTAAGCTTAGTATGAGCAGTTTGATGTGAAGCAACCGTTAGCAAGTACTGTAAGGAGTTCAATCCTCACTAAGTGATCTTGTACCCTCCTTAAACTAAATGCTGAGAAAGCTATTGTTAAAAACTATTAAAATTGTATCGAGTTCTTACTAAACATTTCAAACTTGTAGTTTCGTGCTATATTCAGGAAATACAGTTAATATCATTGTTAGTACCTCATTAAAGATTTTATTATTTCAAGCTTGTCTTGTTTGAACACTAGTTGGATTAATACCCTTAGGGAAATGTATGAACATCTTTATGGGTTAAAAAGTACCACTACTGTCCTTCTACAAGGACGACTTTGCCATTAAATAACCCACAAAGATTGGTATGCCATTAAACAAAGAAACTAAACTAAGCTAGTCTTGTGCACCTTTACTTCTGCCAAGTCAGTTCAATTCTCATTAGGTACCCAAAACTGGTGATCCTGTGCCGTAATAAAAGAATAAGTCTTGTTAGTTTCATTTGGATGCCTTGTCGTGAAGCAATGGTTTACCAATTTAATCATGTAGACAAGGGGTGGGCAAACTTGTTGATGGGAGGACCGCATCTCTGGGTTATGAATTATCAAAGGGCTGCATCTTTTAAAATTAAAAGATTTGAGTCTAGATTCAAGTGCAAGTGTTTATTTATTTTTTAGAGGCTCCCGCGAGCCGCACAGAACAGTGGGTCGCATGCGGTTCGCGAGCCGCAGTTTGCCCACCCCCTGATGTAGACCATTACCTCTGCATAGTGAGTGTGATCCTTACTGGCTACTTCATAATTGTAACCTTGCTCCAAATTAAGTTAATCAAGGTGAACCTTGCTCCAAATTAAGTTAATCAAGATGAAAAACAATTTGGTACTTCGTCATAGAATAGTTATTAATTGGCTATTCTCGCAAACATATTGATCCTCACAAGGTGTCTCGCACGCGTAGCCTTGTATAATAGAGTTCTAAGTTTACAGAAAAAAATGTGGAAAAATAGTTAACAATTTAGTCTCACAGGCCATTACAACTGTAGTGAGTTCGAGCCCACAGGATGCTCTATTTTGTGTTCGACTAAGCTAAACTTATTAAATACAACTAGATGAGAAACTGAAAAAAAAGATATTAGGAAGAAGATAAAACGAAAAAGAAGAGAAGAGAGGGAAAAATAATCGTT
The DNA here is from genome assembly GCA_963585895.1 of Sepioteuthis lessoniana. NCBI lineage: Eukaryota > Metazoa > Mollusca > Cephalopoda > Myopsida > Loliginidae > Sepioteuthis > Sepioteuthis lessoniana. Next base: position 31,967,921 of record OY757929.1, read on the forward strand.
TGAGAAGCATAAAAAAAGAAGAAGAAAAAAAAACAAAGGCAAGAAAGAGCAGCAAAATGAAGCTACGTAGAAAGTAAATAGGGGAGGGGAAGAAATGTAAAATTATGTATTACTAAAGAAAAGAAAGAAAAACGAAATTAAAAAGTAAAGAGAAGTGTGTACGAAAAGAGGTGGGGAAATTTGAAAGACGAAAACGTAATGATTAGAAGTAAGAAGTAGAGGAGGGACGATAAGTAACAGGAAGGAGGAGGAAGAAGGTAAGATTAAGAAAAAACCGAGAAGGGAGGTGAGGGTAGAAGAGGGTGATGCGCCATTGTGTGTGTTCTGTAAATGGCTATATCGAGTCCAGATGTGAGACCTTTGATCGGGTTAGCTTTCAACAACTATTTTCATATACAAACACACATTCGTGGCTAGAATGACAAGAATGTCATAGCCAACACCGGGACGCTGCTCTCCGTCTGCCCTAAGACCGGTATATATATATATATATATATATAATATATATATATATATATATATATATATATATCGTAACCCCACTCCAATATATATATATATATATATATATATATATATATATATATATATATATATATTGGAGTGGGGTTACGGTGAAGACTGAACACTCATTCAGAATGTATACCGACAGTATATAATAGGTGACCATTTCCTATGTATTTATAAGGGTTATTATCTGCCTTTGGGGTACTACAGTGGCGCTGTTGTGAGCAAACTAGTGTGGTAGACCAATTCGTTCGTATAGAGAGCTCTATCCTCATTAGGTGCACCTACCACGGTTATAACTGCGCAGTGAATAATTTACTCACTGTGTGCATTCATGTAGCATTGTGTCAAGTCTTAATTATGTTTAATAAATACCTATTATCGGACTTTATTTCTCTGGTAGTGAAGTTATTGTACATTTTAATTTATTCGCTTTAACTAAAATACATCGTTACAATTTTTCTTTTCTTTTCTTTTCTTTTCTTTTTTCTTTCTTACGTTTTCGATTCTTTTGATGAATTCATTTTTAAAGGTTTTCCTCTGTTATTGAAAGACAAATGTTTAAATGGTGAACAATGTTCATTTTAATAAGTTCATATGGAATCGATTTTTCAAATTTCAAACTGTGCCCTTTGATGGTTTGGTTAATTGGGTTTTATGGCATATCAACCTTTGTAGGTTATTTAACGCCAAATCCATTTTTATGAAAATAATCTGTTCAATTGAAAACAATTCAGTTTAGCATAAGTACACAGTTTAATTGTCAAAAACATTTCCATTTCAAACTATTCAAGCAGTTATATGTAATAATTCAGTTAAGTCTAAACACAGTTTTAATGTCGACAAACAGTTCTATTTCAAATAATTCAGTTAAGCATAAGCACGCAGTTTAAATGTAAGTACGGTTTAATTGTCAAAAACATTTCTATTTCAAGCTATTCAGATACTCGAACAATTCAGTTTAGCATAAGTATGCTGTTAGTTATATTTTAACCCATAGATAAGGCCCTATCAGGTGCTACCATTCCGGGCCAGAGTGGACCTGGGAGCGATGGCAATGAAGGGGTACTTCGCATTCCCCAAAGCTCCAGCACTGCTGGAACCTCACCATCAGATTGTGTAGTGTCATAACCAGGACACTCGTTAGAGGGGTCTTATCCCTCTGGAGAGGTGCAGTCAGTGTATTCTACAGCCCCAGCTGACTGGGCAAGTGTCCTTTGATTGGTGTACGAGTCTTAAGTGATTTATGCAACATTTTTCCAACTTATCTTGCATCTTACTTTTAATAGCTCTTCTAATTTTTCACTCTTCAAATTAGAGGGGCTTCCAGATCCTTGTTTGTCTTGATCTCTAAAATCACATTTTATTAACTTCGTAATCCATTCCTTACACATGCTCACACCTACTGTAGCATTACCAGAAGACACAGTCATCGATTGCCAAGCTTCCATAGAACATTTTCCAAATTAGATATAAAGAGTAAACAGTATTAACTATGCATTCGGTCAATATTTTCACCCGAATCAAGTATATTTATCATTTTTCTGAAATTAATTCAATGTTCAGAAACTGTGAATATATGAAGAGACAATTGTAATATTTCCATAACATTATTTTTAGAAGATAGCGCAAGGAACTTTTGCATTAAACTAGTTTAATGACTTAAGATCAGCAGACATTTTTACGTAGTGCCTTCAATAAGTTTCCAGACATTTTTGTACAGGCATTTAGAATTGTCATAGACTCTTGAAAATTCACTATGTTATTGCTATACATCTTATGAGATGACTGACGAATTTTTATGACTTCAGGTTCAAATGAACAACTACAGCAGCAACTGGAATATACCCTTCTAAAAGCCTGATTGTCACAGCTGGTGAATTTCAAAAATGCAATCTCACACTTTAGAAGAACGATATGCAATAAAATTCTGTTTTAAACTTGGAAAAACGCCACAGAAACGTATGGAATGCTTCAGACTGCTTTTCGACCATCTTGCATGAATCGAGCATCAGTTTTTGAGTGCCATAAGAGATTCAAGAAAAGCAGGGCGTCTGTGAGGGATGATGAGAGGTGTGGAAGGAGTAAGGAAGTCAGAACACCAGAGTTGATTGGCCAAAGGGTTAGGGTTAGGGTTACTATGTCAGGTTTTAAGGGAGTTCAGGGAGAGATTCCTTGGGAAGAGGCCAGCACTCTTCAAATCGGGTCAGTGGCATTTCCAGAAGGACAATGCACCAGTTCATAACTCTATCCTTGTCACAGACTATTTGACCAAGATGGGCATCAAGACAGTTCCTCACCCTCCCTATAGACCAGACGTTGGTCCCTGTGACTTTTGGTTATTCCCTAAGCTCAGAGGCTGTCGTTATGAGACAATTGAGAAGATGAAAGAGGCTGTGACGAAGGTCATTGACACGCTCACACAAGAGGACTTCCATGGGGCCTTCCAGAAGTTGTTGGAACGGTAGAACAAGTGCATTGCAGCCGGAGGAGATTACTTCGAAGGGGACTAGAGTTTTATGTGTGTACTATCAATAAAGGTGCCCATACGAAAAAAAAAGTCTGGAAACTTATTTAATGATCCTCGTACTTCTATTGACAAAGAAATTCAAGCATTTCCAAGTGGTTAAGATAAGTTTTAATTTAGTTTCCCCGTGGCATAATGGCGATTATGCAGGACCGTGGCCTCAAAGTAAGCGTGTTCGAACTGCATTTGCGTTCACTTTAAGGGGCGCCTCGGGTGGTGCAATGAGTTATCAAACTAGACTAGCAAACTTTCGTGTGTGAGTTCAAATCTCACTGGGTGACCCCGCTTCTAAGGAAAAATCTTAGCAAACTATAAAATTAGTTATTTTCTGCATCATTAAACTAAGATATTTACCATAATATTTTCTTTCTAACTAATTCCGCTCTCTCAAATAGTGTTTCCCAACTAAGCTTTCGCTGAAACTCTAAAGACCCTTATAAGATCACTAGGGGTTCGAGATTCCTATTTTAAAAGGGAAAAAATTATAATAATCATATAGAATTAAAGAGAGTTTTCGTGAGACTCGACAATTATTTCAAGAGTTTCTTCAAAGAAAATAAATTGATAAGCCTTGTCTAGAATGTGGAATTACGGGCGCGTTGATTTTAACCATGGATTGAAAGTGAGGAAAGAGAAAAGTGAGACTGTGGGAAGAACAAAAAACGCAGTAAAAAACAACCAATCAGCAGGCGATTGAACAAGATGGAGAGAGGAAAACAAACAACAAATATAAGGGATGTTGATAGCAGCGACTGACGTTGAAGAGAGAGAGAGAGAGAGAGAGAGAGAGAGAGAGAGAGAGAGAGAGAGACTAGGAGTTTGTTATGAGAGTCGAGGTGGCCGTACCTGTTGACAATCGGTCAGTTGTCAGATGAAAGAGGGTCAACTCTTAGCCCTATCTTGGAAAAAATACCACTTCGCAAACAAGCAATAGACGTACTAACATATGTAAATAAATGACCGCTTATAATCCTTTACAGATGTCTGGTCATACAACATATAAAAAGTACACAGGGTGACTATCCAATCACAATAGTCTTGCAGACTGATTCACGTGGGTAGTGAGTTCGAATTTCAATGGAGTACCACTATATTCAACTGTCTGACTAATCTAAGCTCATTTTTATGCAAATGATCAGTTCTATTTCAAACAATTCAGTTTAGCATGCGTACACATTTTAATTGTCAAAAACATTTTTATTTCAAATTATTAGGTTTAGTCGAAAACTTACTTGGAAACCCACCAAAAATAACGCATGAACCAATCACCAGAATAATTAGCAAACAATTAGACATTAAACTAGGACCGTTCACACAAGAAGAACTCGACTCGGTTCTCAAAAAAATTAAAAATAGGAAAGCTGCAGGGCTGGACGAAATTCCCCCGGAAGTATGGAAGACCAGACAATTCGATGACATACTGCTCCGACACTGCAACGCAGTATACAATCAAAATCCGATAGATAGATGGATGAAGGGATGCATACTCCCCTTCCCTAAAAAGGGGGACCTCGGATTAGCCAAAAACTACCGAGGCATAACACTTACATCCATAGCTGCCAAAATCTACAATGCCCTACTACGAAACCGAATAGAACCCAAAATCGACATCATACTTAGAAAAAACCAAAATGGCTTCCGAAGAAATAGATCCACGACCTCACAAATATTAACCATCCGCAGAATCCTTGAAGGTGTACGGGCAAAGAACCTACAAGCGACATTAATATTTGTCGACTTTACCAAGGCTTTCGACTCCATTCACAGAGGAAAGATGGAACAAATCCTACTAGCGTACGGCATACCTAAAGAAACCGTAGCGGCAATAAAGATTCTCTATAGAAACACTAAAGTAAAAGTACGATCACCGGATGGAGACACAGAATACTTTGACATTGTAGCAGGAGTACTACAAGGGGACACGCTGGCCCCGTACCTCTTTATAATTTGTCTAGACTACGTACTTAGAACATCGATTGACAAAATCAAAGAGAATGGCTTCGAACTGACGAAGAAAAGAAGCAGAAGATACCCCGCAACAACAATTACCGACGCCGACTACGCCGATGACATAGCGATACTGGCAAATACACCTGACCAAGCCGAAACTCTTCTGCATAGTTTGGAACGAGCAGCAGCAAGCATAGGCCTCTATGTTAATGCACACAAAACGGAATATATGTGCTATAACCAAACGGGGGACATCTCCACTCTAGAAGGAACCCCACTTAAACTAGTAGACAAATTCACGTACCTAGGAAGCAGCGTCGAATCAACCGAAAAGGACATCGAAACGAGGCTAACGAAAGCATGGACAGCTATCAATAGGCTATCGATTATATGGAAATCAGACCTAACCGATAAAATGAAACACAGTTTCTTCCAGGCAGTGGTCACATCGATACTGCTATATGGATGCACTACATGGACGCTAACAAAACGGCTGGAGAAAAAACTGGATGGCAATTACACAAGAATGCTGCGTGCAATCCTGAACAAGTCCTGGCAGCAGCACCCCACAAGACACCAACTGTACGGCCACCTGCCCCCTATCACGAAAACTATTCAAGTTAGACGAACCAGACAGCAAATTAATCTTTGGGAGTTGTTTAATGCCAAAGCCATCTTCGTAGAAAAGCAGCAGTGATACTATTTAACCCATAGCTGGAGTGACAAGGGGGGTACCTTTCCCTAGGGTATTAACCCGAAAGTGAACCTAAAGGTGCGAATGGAGTTCGAACTCGTTTACTTTAGGGTCGTAATCCAGTGCGTTAGCCGTTGCGCTAATTCGTTGATACTATTGAACTTACCAACCTAAACATTATTTTTTTCTAATTAAGGGTTGGGAAATATCAAAGGAAATCGGCAATTTGTACCAAGATTACTAAGCATACGTTAAAAAGGCTTTGTGCCATATCTCAACCCACAATTAAAGGATAAACAAATATCATAAATAAAAAAAAAATAGATCGGTTTGGTTAGGTTGGGTTTATTTGTTTTAATGGCATATCAATGTTGGTGGGCTATTCAATGCCTAAATCATCTTTGTAGAAAAATAGTATCGGTACTATTTAACCCATAGTTAGAGGAGGGGATATGCCTTTTTAGGAGGTTCATGCCTTTTTCAGTGGTATTAGTTCGAAAGTAAATCTAATAGGGTGACTGGAGTTCGAACTCGCTTACTACGATGCCACAGTCTAGCACGTTAGCCACTACGTTACAGGGACTCCCCCTCCCAATAAGTTGGATGAGTCACCACAGGAAAACATCCTGAATACAATTATTTTACCGTTGAATCTTCAGATAGATCTGGATGTTTTCTAACCGGACATATTTCATTCCAACACCATTTTTACGTAACCCCAGTTTTCTCTCCCATCACAGTAGAAATGCTGAACCCACGGTAAAAATAAAGGCACTCGAATGACGTAATCATAGTGTCATGAACAGAGTCTCACTTCGACAGAACCTCTGCTACATATACATCACGATTATTGTCACAAAACCACAGTATCTGGCATTACCTAAGGGGTCACTCATTTAAACATTAATATTGCTTAACTTCGGTGCTTAAACAAGAATTGGTGTAAGAAATTAATTCAAACATTTTTGACATTAAGTCTCTTGAACAACGTATTTACTGTATGGTTCGACTATTTTCTGCCATCTGTCAGGCTTTTCTACGTGATTTTATCTTTCTGAGCAAGGAACCTTTCTCTGTGTCTTTTACAATCTTCTACGAAGATTTTTTAAATACATTTATACAATTTTATACAAATAATTCAGTAAAGACAAAAATACATGGTAATCCGAAGACGAAATATCTGGTGAATATTACGGATGAGTGAAGTTTTCCAACAAAGTTGTAACAATTTTCGCCAGAACACTAAACAAACGTGCATTCTATCGTTATCCAAATCAAATATCAATTTCTTCTCTTCATTGATTCTGGAGATGTTTTATTCACCACTAGTCGATTTAGGAGCGGTACTTGTTCGAATTATTTGTTGGGTTCTCCAAAAAGAGTTCATGGCAAAGGTCTCTCTCCCAATTTCAAAAAAAATTATTGTAACAAAGAATCCAATCTCGACCCACCTCGTTAGCGAAGAAATCAGTGCAGTGTTGCCAGGTGCCATGTTGGCTGGAGCGAGAACGCAAGCGCGTGTAGCATAACTGATTTGCTATTCCTGCGATCAACTTTGCATGCATTAGCCTAACGCATATGCTATCCACTTCACCATACACGTGCTGCAAAACTAAATCATATGCAAATCGCTTCATCCAATAAAAATGTTTTACATGATGCTTGCAGGCGATATGAAAGGTTTGGTTTGGTTTGGTTTCTTTGTTTAATAGCATATCAACCTTTGTAGGTTATTTAATGCCAAAACCATTCTCCTAGAAGATCAATAATTGTACTATTTAACCCATAGCTGGGAGGATAAGTGGGTTCATACCTTTCCCAAGGGTATTTGCTCGAAAGTGAACATAATAGCGCGACTGGAGTACGAACTCGCTTACTACAATTCCGCAGTCCATCGCTTTAACCATTACACCACGAGAACACTCCCCGACATGAAAGAGTAAAACTTGAAAACTGTTGAATACCCACTTACAAGGTATTTCGGCGCAAATAATGGACATCAACCTACAATGGTAAGCAATCTTAAACAAGTCCTGGCGGCAACACCCCACAAGACACCAACTGTACGGCCACCTACCCCCTATCACGAAAACTATTCAAGTTAGACGAGCCAGACATGCAGGACACTGCTGGAGAAGCAGGGACGAACTCATAAGTGATGTACTCTTATGGACCCCCACACATGGCCGTGCAAAAGCAGGACGACCAGCACGAACATAAATTCAGCAGCTATGTGAGGATACGGGATGTTGTCCTGAAGACCTACCTAGGGCGATGAACGATAGGGAGGAGTGTCGAGAGAGGGTCAGGGATATCCGTGCTACCAGTGCGATATGATGATGATGACATTTACAGACGGACTATTTGTGCATATGACATTAAATCTGAAACGTTGACCAGCAAAGCGAGCGGTTGCATCCAGGTCGTTAGCGAGATGATTCTCATTCAAAGAGGGATCAGTACACTCAAAGAGTTAATCCTTGAGTAATGGCCGTGACGTTAGATTGAAACTTAGCCGACAAATTAACCCAAGTGCCACAGAAGTTGTTTGAATCAAAGAAGTTAATCCGGGTGTCACAGAAATTTTTTGAATCAAAGAAGTTAATCCGGGTGTCACAGAAGTTGTTTGAGTCAAAGAAGTTAATCCGGGTGCCACATGTTGTTTGAATTAAAGAAGTTAATCCGGGTGCCACATAAGTTGTTTGAATCAAAGAAGTTAATCCGGATGCCACTGAAGTTGTTTGAGTCAAAGAAGTTAATCCGGATGCCACAGAAGTTGTTTGAATCAAAGAAGTTAATCCGGGTGCCACAGAAGTTGTTAGAATCAAAGAAGTTAATCCGGGTGCCACAGAAGTTGTTTGAGTCAAAGAAGTTAATCCAGGTGCCACAGAAGTTGTTTGAATTAAAGAAGGCCGAACCTACACCTATGTCCGCGAACAATTTGGACTTTAATCAAATAATAGCCATGCACTAACACTGTGAAAAATCCTGGGGAGAGGTACACCACAATCTGCTCTTCTATATCCAAGGCAGCTGCTAAGTAGACAAAGTGCAAAATAATAAAGCCGGCACCTGTTCACTGGTGACAGGGAAAGTTAACAGTGGACAGCACCTGTCTTATATTGGTGATCGACATCTCCCCACAACTTCTTGGGCCTTGTGCCCACCGAAAAGTAACTTTGTATACTTTGTCGGAAATAAAGGACATCTCCCCACAACAGCAATGGGCATTACTTAATACTTTCTGACTGATCTGACACATTTTCTTTGTATGGCGAGTATTATTCGCGTGCAGTTACAATTAATCTTTCTTTCTTTTTTATCCTTTCTTTTTATCATTATTATAATTAGCATTGCTCTTTGACACGATAAGTGCTGCTTTGTTTTTATTACCCCATCTTCTTGAAAATTATTCACTTTTTATTGCACGTCAAAATTTGTTCCAAAAACAGAACACTACAAAAAGTCAATTTTTTGGTGTAATGGTTAGAGTGTTCTCCAATGGCCCGGGAGACCTGGGTTCAATCCCAGGTCAAGTCAGACCAAAGACTTTAAAAATGGTACTTGATGCCTCCTTGCTTAACACTCAGCATTATAAGGTACGGATCAAGGGTAAAGTGGAGAAATCCTGGGAAAGGAGTTGCGTCCTCCCCTACACCTTGGTGTAGTAGCTATCGAAAAGGATGCCTTCGGGTCACCCTCGACTATGGTCGCCAACTTTTTTTTACTTATATATATATATGTGTGTGTGTGTGTGTGTGTGTTTAGGATTGGTTGTTTATTACAGAGTAGAGGGTTTTCTGGAATATTTCCAGCGAAATTCCAAGTCAAATCTTTTAAAAGTCACGTGAGCAATTATCGAAATAAATTAAAGAACCATCTTTGTAAGACAAAGAAACTGATGAAGTCGAGTATGGGATTAGAGAAGACGAAAAACAATTAGAAATTTTTAAAGATTAAAAAGCTGGACTTTAACTAAGTTAAAACTTAAGGAATATAAGGGAATTTTTTTTTCACAAGCAAGTTAAACCTCAGAAGCCACGGGAAGTCGCATGGTGGATGTGAAGTAAGGCGGATGAACACAACGTCTGGTTAACGGCGAGCTTCATCTGATGCTGGTTGGAAGAAAACAATAGATCAACGGCCAGGACCATATAGTTCAGTCAGGAAACTACTGCTACTCATCTATAAGGGAGGTGTCTTTTGATGAGATTAGAATACATCAATCTAAGATTATCATGACTCTCACGCAAACTATATGTCCAAACCGCATCGCTCGTCACACAATTAACAAGGTGCGCGCTCTGCTGAGGTTGGAGTTCGAAAAATCCGCGACAGAACTCAAACTCATCCCCCCCAAAAAAAAATTACTTAAATGTAAAAGCACAGTACATATAACTAAATTTAACGTTGGAACTTTAAATAGAATAAGCCAACTACCAGACTTGACAGCGTCTGCGGCACAGCATAATATAGACATAGTAAGCTTACAAGAACACAGACACCATCAGAGTGGAATAGAAATAAAATACCACGATACTAGCAAATTTTCTGCATCTGTATGCAAAAATTTTATCAATGCCGGATTAAGGGGTGGGGGAATGCTTCTCAATCGTCGCGCCCAAAAATCACTTAATAGCATCGAGAAAATACGACCGAGAATGATGGTAGCTACACTACATTTAACGGCAACACCCAGCACATCAAACATCTCCTGTTCCAGCCCAACCAATGCTAGTGATGAAACAGACCTCATCATCTTCTACAACGAGCTCTCCTTCCTTGTCCGTAGCATCCCCAAACACAACGTTCTAATCATCGGTGGAGATATGAATGCTCAAATAGGCAGAGAGGAAAATAACAAATTCTGCTTATACAACTCATCAAACAGAAATTGAGAACATCTGACAGAAATCTCACAGGAAAATGGAGTAACATGCCTTAATACTAAATTCCAGAAAAGGGTGGGAAAAACTATCGACCTACACTAACACAAGCTATGCTAAAGCACATAACAGATTACATCCTCATGAATAAGAAATGGATTAATAGCGCTTTGAATTGTGAAGCATACTTTTCCTTTGAAGGAATTTCCAATGATTACAGAACTGTCACAGCTAAGATACGTTTGAGCCTACGTAGAAATACGATGCAAACAACCACACCAACACACAATGACTAGTCCTGGAGTAACAATAAAGATATTAGCAATAGATATACGATAACATAAAGAAATAAACTCGATGCACTTCAGGAGATATCTGGAGCACTTACTCCGAATGACGAATATGAGAACTTCGTCAATGCCCACATGGAAACAGCAGTAGAATGCATACCAACCAAACTAAGAGCCATTAGCTGTTAGGAAAAAACGAGAAAACATGAAAGCAACATCCCTATATAATAAAAGGAACCCAACGCTCAGAAACTTAAGGTTCAAAGAGAACTAATTAAGGCATACCAAAAAGAACAAATAACATACATTCAAAGTCAGATCAATTAAATAAGAAATTCGGTTGAAGATAGCCAATCTCGAATAGCGTAGCAGCCAGTAAATGAAATGAATAAAAGGAATAGCATTTCCAGAGGTAAACTAAAAGCGGCCAGCCAAAAAGAACGAATGCACATATGGAAAGAATACTTCAAGAATTTGCTAGGAAAATCTCCTAAAGTTATAGATAAACCTTACATGAAAATTATTAATAACCAACTAGACATCAAACTAAGACTATTTATTATCATTAAGGGTTTTCGGACTATTGTCTTCATCTTTATTGTTATTTCCAAAACGTTTCGGCCGATATATCCTCCGGCCTTCTTCAGGTGTTTGTCGAACTCGGGAAACTTCACGGAACTTCGAACTAAGTCCTTTATTGAAACCACGGGGGTCGCCTGTTCTGATTCCGTTAGCCATAACCGGGTACAAGTGTTAAGTATTCCAGTATTGATACTCGCCTATAGTGAGGATTGAACCTGCAACCTCCAGATGATTAGTCTCCTTAGAAGCTTAGGGAACCAACGCCTATAACCGTTACGCCATGTGTCCTGCTGGAAATTTAGGCAACTAATAGGACTATTTACTCAAGAAGAACTCGACGTAGTACAAACAAATATTAAAAACAGGAAAGCTGTTAGTCTTGATGAAATACTTTCATAAGTATGGAAGACAAGGAAATTCGATGACTTACTACTCCGATACTGAAACGCCGTATATAACCAGAACACGATAGGGAGATAGACAAAAGTCTTCATCCTCTTTTTCTCCAAGAAAGGTGGCCTCGGAATTGCCAAAAACTAGTGAGGCATAACCCTTACATTCATAGCAGCTAAGATTTTTATGTTCTGCTACTCAACCACATCGAACCAGAAATTGAGACAATTCTTATTAAAATCAAAATAGTTTTCGGAGAAACCGATCCACAACATCACATATTCTGACAATCCGTAGAATATTAGGAGTTCTTGCAAAAAAAATCTTGGCGACACTCTTATTTGTAGATTTCTTCAAAGCATTTGATTCCATACAAAATTGGAAGATGGAGCAAATACTTCTAGCGTATGATCACCCCAAAGAAACTGTCGCAGCCATAATGATGCACTGAAAACCACGAAAGTAAAAGTTTGCTCACCGGTTGGAGACACATATTTCTTTGACATTGTTTCTGGTGTTCTGCAAGGGGATATATTAGTCCTATATCTGTTCATAATCTGTATAGACTATTTACTTCGAACGTCGATAGATGTCATGAAAAAAATGGCTTTACACTAAAAAAAAAAAGGCAAGAAGCCGACGATACCTCACACAAACTATTACGGACACAGATTACGCAACTGATATAGCATTTCTAGCAAATACACCGAACCAAGCCGAATACCTGCTGCATAGTCTGGAGCAGACAGCAGGTCACTGCAGACAAAACGGGGTATATGTATTTGAATCAAAAAGAATACATCTCCACTCTAAATGGTGGTTCTCTGAAATTAGTAGATAAGTAACGACGAACTCATAAGAGACGTCCTTCCATGGACTCCTTCACACGGACGTGCTAGTATTGACCGATCAACAAGAACTTATCTACAACTGCTCTGTACAGACACAGGATGTAGGCTAGAAGACCTGGCGGAAGCGATGGATGATAGAGTCGAATGATGAGAGAGAAAGAGAGAGAGAGACAGAGAGTGAGAGAGTCAGGGAATTTCATGCTAGCAGCTCGACATGATGATGATTAGGATATATATATATATATATATATATATATATATATTGAAGGGAAGTGACACGTGAAAGTGACTAACATAACAAAAGCTGGTGCAAAATACAAATGATCTTTAACTTTTGTCTCTTTCATTGTGTTTTAAAAGGTGTCCCGCGCCATTGAGGAGCATAGGGACGCAGCCACACCCACGTCTGTGATGAGTTGGAGGCTGTGGTTTTTACAACAAATAGGTTTTTAGGAGGTGGAGTTGCTATACTACTCACGCTGGTTTTGAATTCAGAGTTTTTCCTTCTCCTAGACCAGTTACCTTAGAACGATTAAAGAGTTCAGTCTGCCCGACTATTTACTCATAGCTGGAGGGAGAAGAGAACGTGCGCCAAAAACAGCTGTTGAAAAGTGTTCATTGTCTTATTATGTCATTGAGGGTGATGTACAGTGTGATTACTCCTTGAAGGCATCTCTCACTTGACGGAAGAGGAGTCCCCGTGACTAACTGTGACACCAAAGTAAGCGGGTTCAAACTCCGGTTGTGCAATTACAATCATTTTCGGACAAATACTCTTGGGAAAGGTATGAAGCCCCTAATTCTACCAGCTACAGTTGCTTACGAATGCTTAAGCATTATCTACAATCTAACACGTTGCTTATAGTTGACATGTTGCTTGGAATTCCTGAAGTTTCTAAGAACTGAACTGGCTGATTGCTGTTTAAGTTAGATGGTCTGACGGGAACCAATGCTATCAGCGTCACTTGATCGTAACTGACAAATACTTAGTTGTTAGCTGAATTTTGAACAGCATAATTTTGAACGAGCATAATTTTGAACTGCACAGTTTTGAACAGCACATCACAGTTTTGAATCGCATGACTCTGAACTGCACAATTTTGAACTGCACAATTTTGAACTGCTCAATTCAAAAATGAGTAATTTTGAACGGCATAATCTTGAACAGCGTAATTTTGAACAGCACAATTTGGAACAGCGTAATTTTGAACAGCACAATTTTGAACAGCGTAATTGTGAACAGCACAATTTTGAACAGCGTAATTTTGAACAGCACAATTTTGAACAGAGTAATTTTGAACACCACAGTTTTGAACATCACATCAGAGTTTTGAATCACATAACTCTGAACTGCACAATTTTGAATTGCATAATTTTGAACCGTACAATTTTGAACTGCTCAATTTAAAAATGCGTAATTTTGAACGGCACAATTTTGAACAGTGTAATTTTGAACAGCGTAATTTTGAACAGCACAATTTTGACGGCACAATTTTGAACAGTGTAATTTCGAACAACATAATTTTTAATTTATGTAATTGATATTCACTATTGATTGAGCTGTATTTACAAGGAGAAAAGCATATGGAAAAATATTTGTTATGCAACATAAATGCTTTTTTCAGTCATAATAAGGGAAAGGGTTTATCGACATAGTCGCATAGAGAGAAAACAGGACGAAAATCGATTTACTTCATTCATTAACAAAATGTAACTAAAAAGTAACAAATTTTTGTTCGAGCCCAGTCGGCTTAAACTGTAGAATACGCCAACAGCATCTCTGCAGAGGGGTAAGACGAGTGTCCTGCATATGACATTAAAACATCTGATAGCGAAGCTCTAGCCTTGGAGATTTGAGAAATGTGGAGTACTACCAGGTCCATTCTGATCCGAAGTGGTATCACCTGATAAGGTCCTATCTGTGGGTCAACAAGAACAAACTGTGTGCAACAAATAACTAATGTTAAATTGTGACTGTTATATAACAATACTTGAAACCATTTAACTGTGTACAAAAAAGAGCTCACGCTCGACTAAGAATGTTATCTACAAAATGTTTACATATCTAATAAATTTGAATAAAGAGGATTTGGCATTAAATAACCTACTATAATTGATATGCCATAAAACCCAACCAAACTAAACCAAATTATTATTCAATACTGAAGATATATTTTCTGGTAAGGATGTATTGTGAAAAATGTCTCGCAACATTTTTCATAAATCTTAAACAAAAAGAAAAAAAAAACGCTGTAGTTTGGAGTCACTGCCAAATGTTAAATCGTGGTAACAAGTGTCACCAACTCAGCATCATACGCATAACTTCTGAAATATCGCCTATCAGATTTATGCCTGAATTTTTCCACTTCACCAGCGCGTTATTTGTATTCGTGGTGCCTTCATGAAGGTATATTATTTTCGCTATTCCTGATAATACCTTTCCTGAACATGACACCAATCTTACAATGATAAAAAAGAGAACTGAAAAGATAGGTTATATATATATATATATATATATATATATATATATATATATATATATATATTCTTGTGCGTGTTTATGAGTGCGTGTGAGTATGCGTGAGAGAGAGAGAGAGAGAGAGAGAGAGAGATGAAGGGTTGAGTGAAAAAGTGATGTGGCGAAGATGGCGGTGATCAAGAGGAAAATGAAGCTGGTTGGACAAATGCGCTGGTTGAAACTGAGGTGTTTTGTTAGTCTTTCTGTGGTGGCTTTTTGCGACCGTTATCTTCTCTGTTATTTTGATACGGACAGTGATATCCATGTTCTGTGAGTTGATGTGTGGGGGATGCCCCCCAGCTAGCCACGATTAAAGAACACACACACACACATACCCCCCTCCCTCCCTCCCTCTCTCTCTCTCTCTCTCTCTCTCTCTCTCTCTCTCTCTCTCGCACACACATACACTCACACAGAGAAAGTAGAGGTGTGGGAAGGGCGATAGTTGAACTGACGAAAGGACTGAGAGTAGAAAATGAAAATAAAAGAAAAAAATTCAAAACAATTCAAAACAGAATGCGTAGAAAGAAAGAAAGAAAGAAAGAAAGAAAGAAAGAAAGAAGAGTGAAAAGAGAGAAAGAAAGAAAGAAAGAAAAAGAAAGCAAGAAAGAAAGAAAGAAAGAAAGAAAGAAAGAAAGAAAGAAAGAGAAAGAAAGAAAGAAAGAAAGAAGAGTGAAAAGAGAGAAAGAAAGAAAGAAAGAAAAAGAAAGCAAGAAAGAAAGAAAGAAAGAAAGAAAGAAAGAAAGAAAGAAAGAAAGAAAAAGAAAGAAAGAAAGAAAGAAAGAAAGAAAGAAAGAAGAGTGAAAAGAAAGAAAGAAAGAAAGAAAGAAAAAGAAAGAAAGAAAGAAAGAAAGAAAGAACTAGTAGAAAAACAAGAGAAGACTAAAAAGGATAGAGAATCAAAATATTTAGGAGAAAAGAAATAAAGATTAGTTTTAAAAAATGAACGAATCAAATAAATAAAGAAAATAAATTAAAGAACAGAAGATGTTAAGCAATTAAAAGAATTCTAACTTAGAAAATCAAATAAAAGAATAAGTAGGAAGGAAGAAAGGAAGGAAATAGTATATGATTATTGTAAAAACAGAACAGGAACAAACGAATTAAGAATCAGTAAAATTGTTATACAAACAATAGAGAGAACAATGCAATTTTTAAAAGAAACTGTTATAGAAAGAGTAACACAAGAAAAAATAATAAAAGAAAAAACGAAAAGAAAAAGGAAGAGGAAGAGATTAAAAAATATAACAAAAAAAAATGATATTGAATGGTAAGGAAAAGTAAAATGAATAGCGAGCTAAATGTTATTTTGATAAAAAAAAAATAATGAAAAGTAGACAAAAACGATATTAGAATAGAAAATAGAAAAAAGAAGTTGAAGAATGGCAAAACTGACTATGAAAATATTTCTGTAAGAATAGGTCGAAATGGAAGTAGAAGAAGAAAAAAAAAGGAATCAAGATGAAGATAAAGATAGTGATGAAAAAGAAATTAAAGAAAAAATTAAAGGAAAGGCAAGAAGAAGAAGAAGAAGAAGAAGAAGAAGAAGAAGAAGAAGAAGAAGAAGAAGAAGAAGAAGAAGAAGAAGAAGAAGAAGAAGAAATTTTAAAAGGAAAGAAAAAGATAAAAGAAACGAAGAAGACAAAAAAAGCAAGAAGAGGAAAAAAGAAGAAATGATAAGTCTGCTGACGAAGAAGATAAAAGAAGCGAAGAAAAAAAAAATGGTCGGAAAAGAAAAAGACTGAAAATTATCTTAAAATTGTAAAACTGAACAAAACAAAATAAAGTCAAACAAAAAAGGGTAAAAATTCACGAACAGGTGAAATCATTGCTCTTCACCCTTCACTTCGATTTATTCCACGATGCATTGGCCGTGATGGCAGGTAAATAAAACCTTTGTTTTCACAGGTTACACGAAATATTTCGATAAGTAGGCATCGAATATGATGCAGCCAAAATGATTAGGGAGGGAGGTTGGTTTGGTTTGCGTTTCTTTGTTTAATGGCATATCAATGTTCGTGGGTTATTTAATGCCAAAGCCATCTTTGTAGAAGAACAGAAGTGATACTATTAAATCCATAGCTGGGGGATAAGCAGGTTGGTTGAGTTTTATGGTATATCAATCCTAGTCGGTTAATGCCAAATCCTCTTCACACACACACACACACACACACACACACACACACACACACATATATATATATATATATATATATATATATATATATATATATTTGTAAGTGAAATAGCTTATGGGTAACATGTTAAACAAGCTGGAGTTCATTTCTTTGCACACAGTCAAATGATTACAAGTGTTCTTATCTAACTCAGATAATTATATTTAATATTAATGATTTATTTGCACACGGTTAAATGGTTTCATGGATTATTATGTAGCACTAACGATTTAATTAGACGATTTGTTTGCTCATTAAAGTAGAGTAAAGTTGGTGACGTTATTCGAGGGTGAACCGAAGGCTCCCTTTTCAATAGCAACTACACCGAGATGTAGGGGAGGGTGTTACTCCATTTCCTGAATTGCTCCACTTTACCCTTGATTCTTACCTTATAATGCTGAGTGTTAAGCAAAGCAAGAACTATTTTTTGAAACTTTGGTATGATTCGACCTGGGATTGAACCCCGATCTCCTGAACGATTGACGAACACTCTAACCATTAGGCCAATGGCCCGGTAGAAACATATAATTTGTTAGTGAATAGTTTGTCGGTAATTCCATTTTTAAAAAGTTACGAGATAATTTCTTTGCACACTGTTAAATGGTTTCAAGTATTGCTATTTAACACAAATAATTCGATGCACCACATTTCATTCATTTAAACTCAGCTAAATGGTTCCATATATTGCTTTATAATATTAATAATTCAATTTTTGCACACAGTTAAACGGTTTCAAGTATTGCTATTCAAGATTAATAATCATATTCAACAATATTCATTCGTTTACCCGGTTAAATGGTTCCAAGTACTGCTATGTAACTCGAGCAATTCAATTTAACATTAGTTATTTGTTTGCACTCAGTTAAATAG
The DNA here is from genome assembly GCA_963585895.1 of Sepioteuthis lessoniana. Lineage (NCBI taxonomy): Eukaryota > Metazoa > Mollusca > Cephalopoda > Myopsida > Loliginidae > Sepioteuthis > Sepioteuthis lessoniana. The sequence goes on from OY757929.1 coordinate 31,986,166, forward strand.
TTGAACAGTTCTATTTGACCCATAGATGGGACCCCATCAAGCACTACTACTCCTGGTCAGAGTGGACCTGGAGTAATGGTAATGAAGGAATACTCCACATTCAAGCTCGAGGATTGGAGCCTCACCATCAGATTGTTTAATGTCATATATTCAGGACACTCATTGGGAGTCGTGGTCTTAACCTTCTGCAGAGATGCAGTCAGTGTGTTCTACAGCACCTGGCGACTGAGCTGATACTTTTGTCAATAGCATTAGCTCGGAAATGTATGTAATAGCACGACAAGAGCTCGAACTCGCTTACTTTGAGACCGCAATCCAGTATTTTAGCCATTACGCCATGGAGGATTCTCTGGGTAGGAAGGTGGAAAATATGATTGGAAGAGAAACTCATTTTATACGGCATTTTTTTTTTTTTTTTAATTTAGCAATCATTCGATTGTGACGAGTGGATAAAGTAACCGAATGTTTCATTTATAAACTCGTATCAGTCTGACAAAAGTACATGATTCTGGCAGATCTTGTGAGGATCGAACTGATATCCAAAGACTAACCATCAACAACGACCTGTGATCTTTATATGCGAGGTGATACTATTTACCAACCCCTCCGCTCGGGCAGGATATGACACAAGGTCAATTTTTTAGCGGAGTTTAACAGGTTTGAATTCAGAGTTTTCCTTCTCCTAGACTAGTTGCCTAACCAAGGCTGAAGAACCTAGTCTGCCCTACTATTTACCCATAGCTGGTGGGAGAATAATTGGATTCATACCTTTCCCAAGGGTATTAGTGCTATGTACCCTTGGGAAAGGTATGAATCCAATTATATGCGAGGTGATAATTCGAAAAAAGGTGGTCGTACGCACACACACACACACACGGGTATTTTCATATATATATATATATATATGAGTGTTTGTGTGTGTGTGGGGGGTGGTTTCTTTGCTTAATGCCATATCAACCTTCGTGGGTTATTTAATACCAAAACCATCCTTGTAGAATGTGGTAGTGGTGCTTTCTTAAACATAGGTAGGCCTATAAGGGGCTTCATACCTTTTTTTAAGAGTATTAAACCAAAAGTGGACATTATAACGATATATATATAATCTAAGGAGAAAATCCAAGGGGTGAGAGTATCTCAATGTCAACGTCTGTCGACGTATAATTAATTTGTGATTAATAATACAACAAAACTCAATGTGCAGAGCCAAAAAATATGCATTCAAAAAACTAATATTTAATTTATTCATATAATATGTTAGGAATTGTTTGTTACATTAATAAAATATCGACATAACATATTAATTCTTTACTTATTACGATTAACTTAACATTTGACGTTGATTTCTCCCTAAAATAAATAACTTGAATTTTTACGATTATTTTAATAATTAGAAACAGACTTTTGTAAATTGATATCAGTATTGAATTATTATTTTCTGATAAAATTAATTATTTTATTCAATATTTATAATACACGATAGTTTTAACGGAAGTATGAATGCATACTTTAGCCATAATTCTAAATAATTCACATGCCACTATTTAATTTTTCCGAAATTAGGTTTTTTTAATTTTCAGAAGTATCTAAATTAGGGGTAACGGTGTTTTTTTTTATTTTTTTAAAGGAATGCATAAACATTGCATAAATAAAAAATGATAGTAGATATAATATCACCACATTAAAAAAAATTTTTTCTTGATAAAAAAAAATATATCAAAAAATCATTTTAATTAAAAAATTTTTTAAAATTTTTCAAATCCCATTCTCGCCGGAAACAATATAAGAAGCCCCTAATAATTTTTTTCGTTCAACATCTGATGATGGTCATCACGACCAGAAATAAATTCATAATGACACCAAAGAAGTGAATTTTATATATATATATATATATATATATATATATCTGTGGGAATGTGTATTTGTGAGGGAATGAGAGGGAGAGAGAGAGAGAGAAATAGTGAAAGAGAGCGAGAGACAGTTGTCCAGACTTTTACAAGCACTAGAATATAATCATTTCCAACGTCTGAGATCTAAAGGATATTAAAATTTAGCATTCAACTGCATGAATATATCTAATTTCGATAATTGATCACGACTTCTTCAGAAGTCTTTCAATGTAGTTGAGATTTCCACTATTTCTTGGACTTTAAAGGGCTCTTTCTTTTCCTGTGCATATACTGACATTCCTTTTAGTAGATGAGATATGGTTAACCAATTTTAAAGGCTTGTACTTTAATGAGGAGATGGCACCACCTTATTTAAAACACACATTCATTCTTTTTGTCTGAGTTCACGAAAAGACTAATGCTTCTGCTCCAGGTTATGTAGCATTCGACTCTTGTTTTTCTACAAGGATGTTTTTGCCACAATAACCCACGAAGGTTGATATGCCACTTAACAAAGAAGCCAAAGCAAACCAAATCCTACCTTAACGAAGAAAAGACTCTCAAAGACAATTATAACACTCGGAGACTTTTATCTATTGGAATTACGACACTGCTCAATACATATTGATAAGAAAAATATAATGAAAGAAACATTTTATATGTAATTTTTTTCATCATTATACATATTGTTACAAGATTTGATGACAACTTACGATCATTTTGCTTTGTTCTTTTTTGTTTGTTGTTACAGTTGTTGTTGTTGTTGTTGTTGTTGTTCTTCTTCTTCTTCTTCTTCTTCTTCTTCTTCAATTAATTACCTTTTCTTTTTTTTTCGTTATGCGTCTCAGTATCCCAGACAGAGTTATTAGTATAGTAAAATATCTTTAAAATTCATGTCCCCTGACGATCGTGAAATTTGTGAAAGCCTCAATCGCGAATGGTACATGTTTGTATTTTAAAATTCGGTTTTTAAATTTCATTTTAAAGTTATTTTTTTATTCTATACTATACTATATGCCGTGAGGTATTTTGCATTTGTGAGATATTCATCAATATCTATTTGCCTCTTACTTCATTTTTATCTTTGACCATATCGGTTGCTGGTAGCCTTTTTCCTCAAAAGGTAGCAACATGAAACGTCGAATAATGCCAAGGAGGGGAGTTACGAACCTCTCTTGTTTTAGGTTTTTTTTACCTCGCTCAGCCGGTCGGTGTTCCATCTTTATTTTTCTATTTATTTTTTTGACAAAAAGATTTCTTCAATCTTTACCTATATCAATATATCTATATATTTGTTAAAAAAACAAGAAAATTAGAAATAGTATTCATATACTATTTCTAAATTTCTCGTTTTTAAAAAGAAATATGTTTTGCTCTGCGGGTGTATTTTGTATTAAATAGCCGTGCATTGAGCACTCTTTCTTTGGATACGCAAAGTTATTATTTACTTGGTATATATATATATATATATATATATATATATATATATACACGGTGCATATATTATTTATATATATATATATTATTTATATATATATATATATACACGGTGCATACACGGTGCATATATTATTTACTTGGTATATATATATATATATATATATATATATATATATACACGGTGAATACGATAAGTTTCCAGACTTTTTTTTGTACAGGCATTTAAAATTGTCGTAGACTCTTGAAAATTCACTATGTTATTGCTGTACATCTTATGAGATGACTGACCAATTTTTATGATTTCGAGTTCCAATGAACATCTACAGCAGCAATTGGAATACACCCTGATTGTCACAGCTGATGAATTTCAAAAATGCAATCTCACACTTTAGAAGAACGATATGAAATAAAATTCTGTTTTAAACTTGGAAAAAATCCCACAGAAACGTATGGAATGCTTCAGACTGCTTTTCGACCATCTTGCATGAATCGAGCATCAGTTTTTGAGTGCCATAAGAGATTCAAGAAAGGCAGGGAGTCTGTGAGGGATGATGAGAGGTGTGGGAGGAGTAAGGAAGTCAATAGACCAGAGTTGATTGGCCAAAGGATTAGGGTTAGGTTTACTATGTTGAGGTTTTAAGGGAGCTCAGAAAGAGATTCCGTCAAAAGAGGCCAGCACTCTTCAAATCGGGTCAGTGGCATTTCCAGCAGGACAATGCACCAGTCGACAACTCCATCCTTGTCACAGACTATTTGAGCAAGATGGGCATCAAGCCTGTTTCTCAGCCTCCCTATAGACCAGACGTTGGTCACTGTGACTTTGGTTATTCCCTAAGCTCAGTGGCTGTCGTTATGAGACACTTGAGGAGATGAAAGAGGCAGTGACGAAGGTTATTGACACGCTCACACAAGAGGACTTCCATGGGGCCTTTCAGAAGTTGTTGGAACGGTACAACAAGTGCATTACAGCCGGAGGAGATTACTTCGAAAGGACTAGAGTTTCATGTGTGTACTATCAATAAAAGTGTCCATACGAAAAAAGTCTGGAAACTTATCGTATGCACCTCGTATATAACCGGGACATTGGCCCAGCGGTTAGAGTGTTCGCCAATGGCCCGGGAGACCTGGGTTCAATCCCAGGTCGAGTCATACCAAAGACTTTAAAAATGGTACTTGATACCACCTTGCTTAACACTCAGCATTATAAGGTACGGTTCAAGGGTAAAGTGGAGCAATCCTGGGAATGGAGTAGCGCCCTCCCCTACACCTTGGTGTAGTAGCTATCGAAAAGGGAGCCTTCGGGTCACCCTCGACTATGGTCGCTAACTTTACTTTACTTATATATATATATATATATATATATATATATATATGTGTGTGTGTGTGTGTGTGTGTGTGACACTACACAGCGACATTACGCCCGTTTTTGACATTAACTTCTTGTTCGTGTCTTTTTTTAGCCCCCATCCTTTTTAAAAGTGTGAGAGTCTATTGAAAAATATATTTTAAAACAATTCTCTTCATTGTGTGATGGCTATCTCTAGAAGCTGGTTTCTCTTTGCCAGCTGAAATAAATTTATAATAGTCAAATGACAGTTTCATGAGTTTTTCAATTATATGAATATATATATATATATATATATATATATATATATATATATATATATATATATATATATATAAACGGATGGAAAAAGAGAGACTGGGAGTCAGGAAAATCAGTGCTAGCAGTTTGACTTGAGGATGATGATGATGAATACAGGGTGGAACGATAAAATTGTCGTCCAAAAGAAAACAACACTACAGCTTTATTTTAAAACTTTTATTGAAAAAATCAATTTGGGTAACTTGATTATGTAGTAGGGCTGACATCTATTCAATGTAGCCACCTTCAACTTCAATCACCGCCTCGATACGGATCCGGAACTAGGAGCATGCCTTTTCCACAAGTACCGGCGGGACCTCGGCGAATACTCGGCAGATGGCGGCGATCAGGCTGGCTTTGGTGTTGTGGGAGGTCATGTTGGGGATGTTCTCGACGTATGACCAAACGAAGTTGTCCAGCGGGTTCAAGTCGGGGGAGGAGGGAGGCCAGTGAGAGAAGGGTACAAAGTCGTAGCGTTCCTTCTAAAGCCAAGCCTGGGTCTCTTTGGACTTGTGGGCCGGCACCGAGTCCTGCTGCCACACCCAGGGTCTTCCACCTGCCACCTGATTGCACCAGGGGATCACCACACTCTTCAGCACATCCAGGTACGCTTTGGTATTGACTTTCAAGCCGACTTCGAAGATGTGAGGTGGCATGATGTGGCCCTCACTTGAAACAACACCAAAGACCATAACCATAGCCGGAAACTTTGTTTTCATCACCCTGGGCACGTCCCTGTTATTTGTGGCAATCCAGATTTGCATTTTGAGGGTGCTGGCGATGGTCATGTTATCATAACTTGGATCGGTAGAGAGCATATGTTGTACAGCGGCGCATCTCCGATCTCGCTCGTTGAACATTGTGTCACTTTCAGACATGATAGAAGGCTCCTATCACTCTTGGGATTTGTACACAACTGGCCAACTAGTAGATGGTCTGCAACAAAAAAAAGAAAACCGTTTTTTATTAACCGTTTTCTCGGGCGACAATTTTATCGTTTCATCCTGTAGCATAAAGCACACACTGACACACATATATATGTATACACACCGGCATACACACACACAAATACACATACATACACGCACGCACACGCATGTATGTGTATGCGTGTGTGTATACATATGTATGTGTGTCAGTGTATGTCTTATGCTATTATAATCATCATATATATATATATATATATATATATATATATGATGATGATTATAATAGCATAAGACATATATATATATATATATATATATATATATATATATATATATATATATATATATATATATATATATATCCTTCAAAGATAGTGTTTATTTAATTTCATTTTTTTATAAATTTTTTATTTTTTATTTATTCCAAATCATTATATCAACCATATCTGTTAGATCATTTCCCCAAAGGTAAAATCAATTGCCGAAAGAGAGGAAATTGCGGGCTGTAGACGAGATTACGGAGAATGCAGCAAAACAGATGATGGCTGTATCACGAGAGTTGTTTGCCAACTGTTTTGAAAGTGAAGGAGACGTTTGCTTAAGTTTTCGAGGTCCTAAGAGGAATATTTTGACACAAAATGTAAGCATCCTTTATATTATATCATTATGTGTGTATTATATAAATTTTGATAGTAATAAATTGAATAATATTCAACTAAATTAGCTGCTAGTCTGATCCTCCTAAAGAGAGACATGTCTAAAAAGAAAGTAAAACATCTAAGACAATAATGCGTGAGTTTTGAAAAGGTTACTACAAAAGTACCCCCCCATATCACTGTATCTATGAGAAAGATTCTTTAAAGAAAAGAAGTTGCCGAAGAAAGTTTAAAAGATCGAGTGGGGTTGGGAATGACTTCAGCTAAAGAAATGCGTCACAAACAGGTCGTCCTGTTGAGTTTAATGACCTACTTCTCTCTTAACTTGGTACGGAAAAAGTTAACATAGTTGAAGAATTAGTTCCAAAAATGAATTCAGGTCATTCAATCGTTAGTCGTCACCTGCAACAACTTGGACAGGAGTCTTATCTTGAAAAATGAGTAGCTCATAATTTGACAGAATCCAGCCTTAAAGCAAGAAGGAATCTGCACTGAAGTAAACGCATCTGATCATTTTTGGAAGGGTTTGTGACTGGTCATTTTTTATGGACCCTGATAAAACGTATAGAGAAACAGCTAAGAATGCTACGAGCTATATTGGACAAATTCTGGAAGTAACACCCAACGAAACAACAGCTGTACGGCCACTTCCCGTCTCTAAAACCATCCATGTAAGACGTGCAACACATGCAAGACACTGCTTGAGAAGCAAGGACGAACTATAAGTGACGTTTCTCCATGGGCCCCTACACATAGATGTGCCAGTGTTGACCAACCAGTAAGAACTTATTTACATCAGCTTTGTGCGGACACAAGATGTAGTTTGGAAGGCTTACCGGGAGCGATGGTTGATAGGGACGAATTGAGAGTCAGGGAAATTCGTGCTAGCTGAACGACTTGATGATAATTGATGCGGACAAATCGGTATTTTAACAGAATACAGAACAAGGCAGTCAATGGGTTAATGGAGATGAAGAGGCTCAAACCAAAATGGATCTTCATCGATAAAAAGTATCGGTAAGTGTTTTGTTAGATTTCATTGATATTATACTCTTTAAGAGGAGACCAATCAATGTTACGATTACAGAAAATCCCTATCACCAGGAGATCGAAAATTTAAACTGTGCTTCGAAGTAAGAGACCCAATTTAATCAAATTCAAAATAAGTATTTCATACAGAAAAGATCACATCTGAAAAGACTGAAGACATTATCTGGAGAAAAAATCAGCACCATCCTAAGTCCTTCGATTTAATTTTACAAGTTAAAAATTTTACTAATAAAAAATCAAAACCCTCCTTAGTCCTTCAATGTAACTGAACTTGTTAAAAGTTAACATTCTACATAGTTCATCAATTAAATTTACTAGTTAAAAATTTTACTAGTTAAAAATTTAACACCATCTTTAGTCCTTTGATGTAATTTTACTAGTTAAAAAATTTACTCGTTAAAATAAAACTTACCTTAATCCTTCTATTTAAATTAACAAGTTAAAAATTTTACTAGTTAAGAATTTCACTTCTTATATCTAAGTTTACAGAACTAACTTAATGGACTAGTGATTAAAATAGACGAAGAGCTAAAAACTAGATTCTTTTACGTCAACCAAAAAATTCGGTGGCTAACGTGCTAGACAGTGGCATCGTAGTAGGCGAGTTCGAACTCCAGTCGTGCTATTAAGTTCATTTTCGAACAACTACTCTTGAGAAAGGTATCAACACTCTTATACCCCGAGCTTTCCACTACTATTCTTCTACAACGGTGGTTTTGACATTAAATAACCCATGAAGGTTGATATGCCACTAAACAAAAAAAAAAGCTAACCAAAAATTCGGACATTACTTATGGAATAACCTGATTCTCTATTTCTTTCTTTGTCTTTCTTTATATATATGCGTGTGTGTGTGTGTGGTCACGTTCTTTTGTCGTGTCAAGGATCCAAGTTGTCGATAAAAAGTGGGATTAAATAATTGTCAATCATGTTTGCATCTATTTTTGCTGGTACGCCTCCCCCACTCAACTCATTTAGAAAGGTTCTAGCTGAACGCAAGAAACTAACCAAGAAAATAATTTCAAAGATAAATAGGTTGATATGGACAGATTCCTGTGTATGTGGCAATCCAAGAATAGTCTGCAGGGCCAAATCGACCATTTTATCACTTCTCCTCCACTAATAAAATGCCGGAGAATTCAGAAGAATTGGAGAGAGACAACAACATTGGAATTGGAATGAAACAGCGAGTTAAGCAATTTGAAATAAAAAGTGCGAAAATATCGGTGAGGGTGGAGACCGGGTGATGGTGAATGGTGGAAATACGAATTTGTGGTTACGAAGACTAATAAAAAGTAAATTAACAACAATATAAAATAATAAATTAAACAAGAATCACAAAATTAATATGATAAAGCTACGTAAGTAACCAGGTTGTATAAGCTAAACCACTATCCGCAGAAGGACCTACAAACAAGATCACCCTTCTCATCATGTCCCACACAATAGTATATAAAGGAATACCCTCGTAGGAACCTTTTCGTCTAATAATCTCATAGAAACGTTAACTCTGTTAACTCTAAATTCGATATATATATATACCCTATCAACGGTATTGGGCTCTTTTTATTCATATATATATATATACATATGTGTGTGTGGATATATATATATATATATATATATATATATATATATATATATATATATATTGTCATCCACAGACAGACTGTTTCGTTCTATCAGAACTCTTCAGTGTGTCTAGACACGTAGGACGCTCGAAGCCGGGATCGAAACCCGTCCAACTTTACGTTAGACTTAATCTCAGACCGCTCGGCCAACAAGCGTACCACGTTGGCTAAGGGAATTTTTAAGGGTTTGAGTTTGAGTTTTGTTTAACGGCATATCAACCCCTGTGGGTCATTTAATGCCAAAAAGGTTATTTTGAATTTCAGTCATTAAAGTAGCAGTTCTATAGAGATGTTTGGTTATATCTTGCTGAAAAAGTTGCTTTCTTTTAGAAAATTAAAAATGTTTTCAGGGTTTGTATTCTTAAAGATGTCCCTCAGGTTTCTTGCTTGATAGTACTTGGTACGGATATGTTTAAGGTTGTTACAATTTAGAAGGATATGTTTGGTTGTGAGTTGTACTTTGCATGATGGGCACACTGGGGCATCCTCCCCTTTTAACAGGTGTGAATGAGTAATGTGGGTGTGCCCAATACGCAATCTGGCAAGTATTACTTCTTCTCTTCTGATGCTTCTGTAGCCTGTTGGCCACTCTCCGATAGCTTCTTGTATTTCATGGAGTTTGTTTTGGGTCTGATTGTCCCATGATTTCTGCCATTTGTCTGATATAAATTTCTTTATGGTTGGTTTTAGATCTGTATATGGGATTTTTGATTTGCACATATCAATTTGAAGAGCTTTTTTTGCAGCTTTGTCTGCTTTTTCATTTCCTTGGATGCCAATGTGACTTGGTATCCAGGTGAATATGATGTTATTATTTTTAGAGAGGGTGTTTAGTTTGTTTAGGAGCTTTGTGATCAAGGGGGATGATGTATCTCTGTTTTGTAGTGCTAGTAGGACTGATTTGGAGTCTGTGTATATGATAAATTTGGAAGCTTTATGATTTGCTATGATATTCATAGCTAGATCAATGGCTGTGGTTTCTGCACTGTAAATTGAAGCTTCATTAGGTAGGCGTTTTAGGGTTTCTTTTTTTTGAGAAATAGCAGCACAGCCTACTTTTTTTCCTTGTTTGGATCCGTCTGTATAGATGTGATAGTGATCTGGGAACTTATTTTGTATTTTTATGAGTTTCTCTTGATAAGTGATGGTATTATTTTAAGGTATTATGTAGCAACAGCAGCAGCAGCGTCCGTTTGTTTACATTTTTGTACCCTATCGGCAACCAGAGTGCTCAATTCTTTCGAAGAGCTTTGCATTATGCGAGCGGCGGCCGAAAATTCCTTCGCCAGAGTGCTCAACCCCCATGGGGGAACGTATATATTGTCATCCGCAGACAGACTGTTTCCTTCTATCAGAACTCATATATATATATATATATATATATATATATACGAGCGAGCAAAAGTTAAGCCCTACCCAATTTATCATCAAATAGTTTTCTAAAAAAATCTCCTATTCAAGCGGAATATAATACTAATCTCAAAAGGAAGGCAAAGAAAGGACTCTGCATTAAAAATTCTCAATCATAATCATCTAAACTTAAATATCGCATAATATTGAAATAAAGAATAAGTAATCGTATGACCGATTTTGGGGTCTCATTGCTCTGTCTTGTCACTGAGACGAATCTGATGATAGCTCAACATGAGTTGTACCTGATTTTAAAGAACATAAGCTATACAGCAATCAGCAATCGGGTTCAAAAACGTATATCAATATGCAACAAAACGGAAGAGCAAGAAAAACTAATGCTCGTGAAGACAAGTGACTGATGATATTTGTCAGAAAAGAACCCAGTAATTTATTTGAATAAAAACAATTCATTTCTTTGAAAACGATCTTTCTTCTCTTCTCTTCTTTGATGCGGATTAAGCCGGCCTCAGACGTGTAATCACGTGTGAAGTACCTTGGGGATTGGTTTCCGAATGTGGTCTTCAGCCACATTCTAGTTTAGATTCAGAATGTTCCTTTTCTAAGACTGGTTGTCATACCAAGGTTAAAGAGCCTAGTCTGCCCAACTATTCCCTCATAGCTGTAGGGAACAGATGAATTCATGCCTTTCCCAAGAGCGCTAGCGTAAAAGTGAACAGCAAACAACCTCGTTCGGGATTTGAACTCGTGTCGCCGTTCTTCTTTGATGATAACCATTTGGCTTATCAACTAACAGATTATCCTTCAGTACAGTTAAGAATTATTGCTTTATATTCTATCCAACGACTAATACTCAATCCAAGACAAATGCAAGCGCGTTTATTGAATTGCACTTGCAGTTGCAGAATTGATTCGAACATCTGATGCGACTGATGGGAGAGTTCAATATGAAACTGAATACAATCAATTCATCATCTGGGAGAAGATTTTATTTGATACTATTTACTAACCCCTCCTCTCGGGCAGGATATGACACAAGGTCAATTTTTAAGCGGAGTTTAACAGGTTTGAATTCAGAGTTTTCCTTCTCCTAGACTAGTTGCCTAACCAAGGCTGAAGAACCTAGTCTCTCCTGCTATTTACCCATACCTTTCCCAAGTGTATTAGTGCTATGTGAAATGCAATCAGTATCGTCCAGGATTTGAACTCGTATCGCCGTGTTCATTTCCTACGGCGATAACGACTACACCACGGGCACCTCCTCAAAAGAAGATTTTATTTGATAATGGCTCAGTTATGATCTAAGGTAGCTGCTCGTACAACTACAAGCACGATCTTTTGATTTGGTAGGCAAAATAAATAGCCAAAAAAAGAATAGAGTTGTACTTCATTTTCATATTTACTCACTGGCATAACATCCGATTCTCGTAGATGATGGATGACAATAACCGATCCTATAAAGCTGACACAGTCAGAAAATAACTACAGCGATATTGCCATTCACTATTTCGTGCTATCCAAGAGGCTCTTATATTACCCCATTTATGGAACATTTTGACTCGTAAAGTATAGACTAGGGTCCAACCCATATGCCGTAGAACACTTGCAGAAATATAACAATCGCTCTTGGAAGAATTGTGCAATATTCCCCAGATGAAAATCAGCAAATCAATAAGCAGATTAATCAGTAGTTTAATAAGCACCATGAGAAGTATTATTCGTGCGAATGGTGAGTATACCAAATATTGATTTATTTTTGCGACCAAACCAAAGAATGTTCATGCGTCTTTGATAATTGTGAGTGTGTGCAGTGTACCGATAAGAGTGTAAAAGTAGACTTACCTCCGACAAGATTATAACAAAAATTGCCTTCCATACAAAAGTAGTAGGATATGCTTCTATTTTTTCTTTTTCCTTTTTTAGCTTTTTTGTTTGTTTGTTTATTTGTTTGTTTGTTTATTTGTTTGTTTGTTTGTTCATTTGTTTGCTTTGGGATTTTTTTAAATTTATCTGTTGACGTATATATATATATATATATATATATATATATATATATATATATATATATATGGCCGGTTTTAAGACAATTACACAGATTTGTTCAAACTGTACGTGTGGAAGAAGTTTTTCAAAACGAAAACATTGAAATATGTCTAAGGCCAGCAATTTCACCAGAGCGACTAAATAATTTACCGATGCTATACACAGAAAATTATATTTAAAAAACCATGGACTTTGAATTGATTTTGTTGAGTAGAAGGCCTCCATTAACAATTTTCTGATTGGGCCTCACATTCAATTTTCAATTTTCAATTTTTTTTGTGGGGTGAGTAGAAGATCCTATAACAATTTTCTGATTGGACCTCGCACTTTTTTTTGCAGGGGGCACACTTTCTGTCACCGCCCGTATATATATATATATATATATATATATATATATATATATATATATGTCAACTTCACGGCTACACTCCCGCTGAGTGTCTTGGTGATGTCTTCTCGTCAGTTAACACAAATCTTATATCACAGAATTAACTCTTCATTGCTGGGTTCATGTACATTGACTGGAAAATTGTTAATACATGATTAGGTTCTATTTTTATTTGTTGTCCTCACCATTTGACAGAAAACAAAAAAAATCTTGTGATAGAGAATGGCACTGCTGGGACGCTTTGGGTATTAATCCTTCGACTTCAAAAATACGGATGACAAACGACAGCTGAGTTTGTTCTGTTTTTTGCTTTGTTCCAACAGGTATAAGAAATCTAGGAGTGGATCAATATAATCGAAGTCGGAAATGTAATTTTTTGCTGAATTTTAACCTAAAACTATTCCTGTCTGTTCAGACAATAAGTATTATAAGACACTGATATATATATATATATATATTATATATATATATATATATATATGTGTGTGTGTGTGTGTGTGTGTGTGTGTGTGTGACCTAAAACCTAAAACTGTTCCCGTAATTTCAGTCAAATAAGTAATATTCGAAATTGAAAAAAATATATATATATATATATATATATATATATATATATATATATATTTATATTATATATGTAATTATATGTTATATACATACATATATATATATATATATATATATATGTGGGGGAACACGATTGGAATATAATGACTTGCCTAAAATTTGGGATTGACCCATTTATGTGTTTGTTTTGGTTGTGTTTTACGGCATATCAACCCTTTGGAGTTATTCAATGCCAAATCCTGTTTATACATATTTGTAGATAGATAACTTTCTTTTTAGACACTATCTGATGGTTTTGTGAGGGCACTCCCTGGGGAAGAGGGTTTTACCCCTCTGCCGAGATGCAGTCAGCGTTTCTACAGCCCCAGTCGATTGGACAACTCATACATGGGAAGTTACAAATAAATTATTTAAATGCATACATTTACACTTTTGATTTGAGGCATTTACACTGAAGAACATGAAATAAATGATTTTCCTCTTTTATCATTTAAAACCAAATTCTTCCTGTTATAGATGAACAAATTCATTTTTTTTAGAAAAGACATGAGCTAAAGACATCATCTACTGTCATATTCCTTTACTTCCTGCTTAGTTTTTCGTGAATATTTAGATATGTCATCTTTTTTTAATCTTGACGATCTGATATTAATTTATTGTTCCAATTTGTTCAACTGCATCTATATAACTTTCGTTCTGATAATGGTCGTTACCACGTTAAATCGGTGACCAAAATAAACGTCATATAACCTTCTCTCTCTCTCTCTCTCTCTCTCTCTATATATATATATATATATATATATATATATATATATATATATATATAATATATATATATAAGTGGGGGTGTGTGCACTTTGGTATACGTGTGTGCTGAATCATTGTCATATTTGGCATTTACGTGTGAGCATGTGTAACAGAGAGAGAGACAGAGAGAAGGGGGGGTAAAGATGTATATACGTATGTATCTGTATGATAGAGAGTAAGTGAATATATATGTTTGAATGCGTGTGCATGTGCGTGTGCATGTGTGTGTGTGTGAGAGAGAGAGAGAGAGAGAGAGAGAGAGAGTTCATAATATATATATATATATATAATATATATATATATATATATATATATACGTTTGCCAAAATATTTTGTACTGAAGAAGAAGAAGAAGAAGAAGAAGAACAACAACAACAACAACAACAACAACAACAACAACAACAACAACAAATGAAAAAAAGAATATTATTATTGATTCTCTATTTGTTTATGTCTTGCCATAAAGATTTCGGCACGGACAACAGGGATTACAACAGTAAAAGTACCGATAAAAATCAAAGCGGAAGTGATGGTCACAGGACAAAAGGGAAGAAAAGGGAAGTACATTATATCTTCCGGTTAATTTTTATTATTCTTCCACCATATTCATTCTGTTCCTATCTTTGCATTAGTTGACATTAATTTCCGCCATAAACAAACGTGACCTTTTGAATTGCGAGATTTTTCGATTTTGTTTATTCGTTTTTAGGTATTTGGTTTTATTCTATATCTCAAATATTTTAGGGAATTTAGGGACAAAGTACTTTTAGATATATACAATGTACTGGCTACATTAACGAATGCAAAACAAGGTTAGTTTCTCATTCATATTGTCCTTCAATTAAAAGCAATTAACAGACAAAACAACGACAGAAGATATTGAATTTTGGGGGAGGTGGGGGTTGAAAGCAAGACTATTTTTGAATTTGTATTTACATACACATTGATATACATATATACGCGCATGCGTGCGTGTGTGCGTGTGTGTGTGTGTTTGAATTATGGACACTATAAATTTGTTAGTTACGTTTCATTTGTTTTACACAATCTTCAGACAGAAGCGTGATAAAAATGTCCAGTCTAGCATCTATAAAGTTTGAATCATAGTGATGTGATGAGATCTTATTGGCCAAGACATTTATACGAAAGAATAACATGGTTAGGTGTTAGGATTCGTGGCATGAAAACGAAAACAAAATTCTCTTAGGCAGAAGAATAGATTATTAAATATAACACACACACACACACACACACACACACACACACACACACACACACACACACATTTCAAAATTCAGTTGAGACTGCCTTAAGTAGTATCCCTTGGTAAAGGCATGAATCCATATTTCTGCGTTCTGTCTCATCACCAGACGCCTTGAGTAAAAATCTCTTATGGTTGGTATTGTTCAGTAACTAAAAAGAAAAACAATTCATTCATAAGTAACTTACTCCCCAGCAATAGTGTCTAAAGCTGTTACAGCCATTTTCAACCTTAATATGATAAAGCTATGTATGATCTAGACACACACGCATATATATATATATATATATATATATATATATATATATATGTGTGTGTGTGTGTGTGTGTGTGTGTGTGTGTGTGTGTGTGTGTGAATTCGATACATATACGGCTGTATATATGTATGTGTGATACATATACAGCTGTATATATGGATGTGTGTGTGTGCATGTGTGTGTGATACATATATCGCTGTATATATATATATATATATATATGTGTGTGTGTGTGTGTGTGTGTGTGTGTGTGTGTGTGTGTGTATGTGTGTGCGTGATATATATATGGCAATATACATATGCGTACGTGTGCGTGTGTGCGTGTGCCTGTGCGAGTGATACATATATTGCTGTATATATATGTCTCTGTGTGAGACATATATATACATACATACACACACACACACATATATATATATATGTATATTTATATATATATATAAATGTGTGTGTGTGTGTGTGTGTGTGTGTGTGTGTGTGTGTGTGTGTGTGTGTGTGTGTGTGTGTGTGTGCTCTAAGCTCAGTCAGGTGTTACTTTTTCCTGCGCCAACTGATGTACGTTTTCCATTTTTTTCTTTTTTTTTTCATATCCACAAACTCTTCCTTAACACTATTTGTCCACATAACACCATTTCTGTTATATCGTTTATGGCTGACAGTTACGTATTAATGCTCCCGTTAAACTGACATGCCTCTCACCCCCTACCCTTCTTCTCTTTCCTCCCCTTCCCTCAAGTCTTCCGATCCTTTTTCCGCTTCTCCAACCTTTTTCCTGCATCTGATAGTAAGTCAAATATTTCTCCACCCTCGCACTAATGCATGAACCTCTATTCATACGGGTAACACACCAGAACCTATCACTACTCCCCTTCGTCAACTCCAGGGGAATGACAGATTACCGTAAAACAGCGGGAGATCTAAATGTCGCAGGGACGGTCGGTGGATGGAGCTGGGAGAGACAGACCAAAGGCCGAGTTATCCCTACCATTCCATCTTTAATTCCAAAGCCACATGCGACACTGAGTAAAATGGTGAGGTATTCAGAAAAGCTCTCCTTATTTCTTAATATTGTCAATGTCTCACCCGCCTTCTCACTCACGTGAAAGGCGGGGGAATGCACTAGGCTGGCGTTAGTGGGGATCCCGGTAGTAGAAAATTGAAAGATAGATTTTTTGGTGCCAATCTGAAAATGGTCGACAGTAAATCAAGTTGTTATTTACAGGTTGACGAAAGATTTTAAATAATGGAAACAAGTGAAATTAAACAAATATGGACAAAAAGAAAAGGAAGAAAATAAAAATAAAAATAAAAATAAATAAAAAAAAAGGAAAGAAACGAACTTAACATGTGTGGAATTCAAAATGTTACCATTTCAAGTTACCCGGAAAATTACTTATGGAATCAATCGTTTTTGTTTTTTTTTTGTTGTTTTTTGTTGTTGTTTTTTTTTTTTTTGCATAATCATTCTTTTACTTTTCTCTTATATTTTTTACTTTATTTTTGCATTTTATTACATGTTTATTATTATTTGATTTAATTTTCAGCTTTACTTTCGGTTTCTTACAATCCTTCACTGGGTCTTTACCCAAGACCTAGCTAGAGGGAAGGGAGTGATTATATGTATTCTATCTATTTATGTTTCTTGCTGCCTTTTTTGGGCGACATTTTTCTGTCACATTGACAGTAGTCTCCTAGGAAGATGAGCAGTTCCGCAAAATGCAATTTTTTGTATTTCCAATCGGCAGAGACCGCCATATATCCTATTGATGAATTTATCGATCCCTTTCTTAATTATACCCAATGCTCCCACTATTACTGGCACGTTGGTAGCTTTAAAGTGCCATATTTCCAGGTCCTTGTATTTACTCTTTTTATTATATTCTTTGACCCATATGTTATTCTCTTGTTAGTACTGACACATCAATTAGAAGACATGTTTTCCTTTTATAGTCCTTAACTATTATATCTGGTCAATTGCTTTTTATTTTTCTATCAGTTTGAATAACAAAGTCCAAGAGAATAGCAGCTCCTTTGATTTCTTATCAATCAAAGAAAAGAATAATATAAGTAAATACAAATTGAAAAAAATGTGGCACCTTAAAACTACCACCGTAATTGTTGGAGTTCCTGTATATGATTAAGAAAAGGACATATAGATTCATTAACAAGAAACATGGAAGTCCTAGACGGCTCATGACCTTAGGTGTGTATTATCAATGTGATTGAAAAATTTTGCTTAAAAGAGGCGGCAAAAAGCATAAATACAAAGAATGCATATAATCACTCCCTTCCCTCACGCTAGGTCTTGGGTAAAGGCTCGGTGAAAGATCGTAAAAAACGGAAAATATAACTGAAAATTAATAATAATATTAATAATAATATTAATAATAATAAGCGAATGCAGCAAATTAGGCCAAAGAGGGTATGAGACTTGACTGGACGGGCAAGGTGATCCACTAGAAATTGTACAAGAATTTTAAATCTGACCATGCGAACAAATGGTATATGCACAACCCGGAATCCGTCCTAGAAAATGAGAACTGTAAAAACTTTGGAACGTGAAAGTGACGGTGACACCAGTTGTAATTGGTACTCTTGGTACAGTCACCAAAGGATTGGAACAGTGACTGGAGGACTTGGAAATGAGAGGAAGAGTGGAGACCATCCAAATTACAGTATTGTTGGGATCGGCCATAATACTAAGAAGAATCCTGGAGACTTGAGGAGAATCCAATGGAAAACCATCAGCTAACGCTGGTGTGAAAAACTCTCAAAATATAATAATAATAATAATAATAATAATAATAATAATAATAATAATAATAATAATAACTAAAAGAAAATGAAAATGTTTCGGGAATTTCATGATAATCATCTTCGGGTCAAAAATCATGACTGACAAACATCTATTGCTGAGATTTAGAAATGCTTTGTGCTGTTCTGTATTTTTTGTTTTTCCATTTGTTTTGTTAATAACATTGGTTTTGCTGCTTTCACTTAAACAAATTCTTTGCCATCACAATTATCTCGTAACTTTAGATTTTTTTTTAACTTAAAGGAAACGCGTTTTTGTTGCCGAGGTATTCGTAGTGTAATGGATTTCGTCGAAGGAAATGGACACGGCAAACTGAGTTCAAATCATGGACGAGGCTGTTTACATTTTCAACTAGCACTTATACCCTTAGGAAAGGTATGAATCTAATTATCCTCACTCCGGCAATGGGTAAATAGTAGGGCAGACTAGGCTCTTTAAAATTATTATGGCAACCGGTCTAGGAGAAAGAAACCTCTAAATTCAAACCTGTTAAGTTTTTGGCGTTGGGTTTTTATGACATATCAACCCTTGTGGGTTATTTAAGACCAAATTTTGTTTATACTTATATATATTATGTATGATTTGTTAACGAATACTCTGTAGGTGACATTTTAAAATAAGACATAGTTCATTTGTTAGCTCACGGTTAAATGGTTTCAAGTATTGCTATCTAACACTTATGATTCTATTTAATATTAACCCCTAGTAAAAGACTAAACAGTTGTGTTAGAGTCAGAGATGGGACCCTAACAGGTACTTACATTACGGGTCCTAGTGAACCTGGGAGTAATGACAATGAAGAATTACTTCACATTCTCTAAAGTTCAATGACTGGATGTGGTTTGGATTGGTTTGGTTTTATGGCATATCAACCATTGAAGGTTATTTAATGCCAAATCCTCTTTATACATATGTATTAGATATATATGATTTGTAAACACATTTGGTGATAACGTTTTTAAATGAACCTAAGCTCATTATTTTGCATACAATTAAATGGTTTCAAGTAATTCTATCGAACATGAATAATTCTATTTACTATTAATCATTTGTTTGCACAGAGTTAAATGGTTCCAATTTTTGGCATATATCACTAACAATTCAATTAAACATCAGTCATTTGTTTACACACAGTTAAATGATCGAACAGTTCTATTTCAAACAATTCAATTTAGCATAAGTCATTTGTTTGCACTCAGTTTAAACTTCAAACAATTCTATTTGACCTAGGTGTTACCACTCCGGGTCAGAGTGAACCTGGAAGCGATGGCAATGAAAGAGTACTTCACATTCCCCAAAGCTCCAGCATTACTGAATTGTTTAATGTCAAATCAGGGATACTCGTTAAAGGTGGGGGGTCTTGCCCCCTCTGCAGAGATGCAAGCGGCGTAATTTTTACTGAAGAGTTAATCCTATTCTTTGATCAACTGAGATGAAATATGTTTTTACAATTGTCATGACATTTCATTTAGTTGATCATTATACCATTTTAAAGGTTGCAATATGATTTGTTTTGGTACCCATGATTTAGCACTACCAGTTCATTGGCCTAATGAGTAGAGTGTTAACCGTTAAATGGTTTCAAATATTTCTTTTTAACACTGATAATTCTATTTAATATTAATCTCTCGTAAAAGAACGAACAGTTCTATTTGACTCATTGATGGCAAATTAACAGATACGACTACTCTAGGTCAGAGTGAACCCGGGAGTAATGGCAATGAAGGGGTACTCCACATTCCCTAAAGTTCCAGGACTGGAGCTTCATAATCAGATGGTTTTGTAGCATATCAAGAAGACTCATTGGTGTGTTAGGGGTCTTACCTCTCCGGAGAGATGTAGTCGGCTTATTCTACAGACCTAGCCGACTAGGCTAGTGTGGCTAGTTCTACACACATATTCACCACCATAAACAAATCACATGTGTTGGTTGGCCAGCACTTATACCTATACAAATTGAATAGATGGTAAAGAAAGGCCCAGACATACAACTGCCTTGACGTAGGCACGAATTTTTTTTAGAAGTGAAGGACAAAGGCGAAGCTGAGATTCCTTGTGTGCATAATCTTAATTTTTTTAATCAGGAGATCATGTCGAAATTTAGGCAGTTTTTCGAATGAGTAAAACTCCAATTGGCTCAAGTGTTATGTGTTTTGACTACAGATATCAAAACATTTCAAATATTCATGTACATAAAGATACAGACATCAGTGTGTGTGTGTGTGTGTTTTAACACAGACCAACCAGGCACATTTCTTTTTGGCTGAGGCACCCAGGAGCTTCGGAAACCCCCTCCCCTCTCAAGTAAAGCATCATTATTCGTATTTAAAACAATGCAGTATATTCTGAAGAAAAGTTGTTTAAATTAATGAGTGACGTATTGAAACGAAAACAATTTTTTTAATCTTAAATATCTACTTAAAAGTTGTATTAATGTGCGATAGATAATAATTTTTGTACAATTTTTAGATTTTCACCTAAAAAGTTTGCATGAAAATTATTTGCAGACTGCTGCCTACCTTGCTAAAAAAAAAAAAAAAAATTTCAATGACATCAAGTTAATGGAATTGTCTCCGGTCTCTTTAAATATTAATCCAACTAGTAAAAATATACCCTCCCTGTCGGGCGAAAGCATTAAAGTTTTAATGTAATAAAATCAAAAAGACTAATAAAACTAAGGGGGCGTCCTCGTGGTGTAATGGTTAAAGCGATGGACTGCGGAATCGTAGTACACAAGTTCGTACTCCAGTCGCGCTATTACGTTCACTTTCGGGCAAATACCCTTGGGAAAGGTATGAGCCCCCTTATCCTCCCAGCTATGGGTTAAATAGTACCACTACTGTTCTTCTAGGAGAATGGCTTTGGCATTAAATAACCAACAAAGGTTGATATGCTATTAAGCAAAGAAACCCAACCCTAATAAAACTAAATAACAATGCATAAAAAAGGCTACGGTTTCGGTTGATTTGTTAAATGACATATCAACCTTCATGGGCTATTTAATGCCATCCTAGTTAAAGAATAATCGTATTATTATTTAAACCATTGTTGTAGGGGGTAAGGGGATTCAAATCTTTCCTAAGGGTATAAGTCCGAAAGTAAATGTAATAACATGACTAGAGTTCGAACTCACTTACTTCGAGGACACAGTACTGCACGTTAGCCATTACACCACAGGTTTTCTCCTAAAAATACCCTTGTTCTAATTTTATTCGAAATTATTTCTATATAAAATTATGCATATACATTTGGGAATAAACAATAAACAATAAACAAATACATTGAATACATTTGGGAATAAACAATAATATTAGAAATCAATAACACTTAGTAATTGTTTATTAAACCCGGTTTTATTAAAACCAGTATGCAAATTATCCACACTATATACAATGTTAACTTTTATTATTTAGTGATATCTAATACACAGGGCAGGATTTTAAAGCATTAATAACATGGGTTGTTTTGATTGGTTTGGTTTTATGGCATATGAACCAGAATGCTGCGAGCAATTTTGAACAAATCCTGGAGGCAATATCCCAAAAAGCACCAAATGTATGGCCATCTACTTCCCATCACGAAAACTATCAAAGTTAGACAAGCCAGACATGCAGGACACTGCTGGAGAAGCAGGGACGAGTTCATAAGTTATGTACTCCTATGGACCCCCTCATACGGCCGAGCAAAAGCAGGACGACCAGCTCGAACCTACATACAGCAGCTATGTGAGGATACGGGACCTGCCAGAAACAATGAACGATAGGGAGAAGTGGCGAGAGAGGGTCTGGGATATCCGTGCTGGTGGCACGACATGATGATGATGATGATTTCAAACAATTCAGTTGAGCATAAGTACACAGTTTAGTCCTATTTGAGCGATAGATAGGACCCTATTAAGTGCTCCCACTCCGGGTCAGAGTGGACCTGGAAGCGATGGCAATAAAGGAGTACTCTGTATTCCCTAAAGCTCCAGCATGACTGATTGTTTCGTGTCATTTGTAGAACACTCGTTGGCGAAGTCTTACCCATCAGCAAAGATGCAGTCGGTGTATTCTACAGCCCCAGCCGACTGGGCCAGGATTGTTTTGAGGAAAATCTAACTCGGTTAGACTTTGATAAAGATACCAGTTAAGATTAAATAATGATTATTTAATAATCATTGAGAATGTAGCGTAAATAACTAAGGGAATCGTGATGTCGTTTTCTTTGCAGACAGATTGACAAACACGCTCACACGTAGTCTCCATTATAAGATAGAAAACTTGATCATCGTTTATTGGAGATGTCTAGGATGCAGTAAAAATTACTGCGAGTCATGTGAAAACTGGAACAGGAGAGAAGTTAATGAAACCAATTGAATGAAAAAACTGATGAAGGTAACTTAATGTCAGGAGGTATAAAATGATGAAATGATCATTAATAAGGTATATGGGATATTATACTAATAAGATATATCTTTTGGTAGCCTATCCTATATCTTTTAAACTTATCTATCCATATATTACTAAAATTGTCATTACGCTTATATATGTAACCGAATAACCAAGAAAAAAAATGACACATCATAGCACTATTTTCGTTAGGGTGATACACTTAAAATGCTCTCAGTTACGGATAAGGCGATTTAATTTTCAACTGAATAATTTAGTTGGATTGATATTCGCACTGACAATCATTATTTTCAACCATTCAGATTTTCGATATATATATATATATATATATGTGTGTGTGTGTGTGTGTGTGTGTGTGTGTGTGTGTGTGTGTGTGTGTGTGTACTTAGGCACCAGTCTTTCATTCAAGCATATTCGATTAAATAATAAAGACACATTTTATCGGGAAACTTGAAAGGATCTTGATAAAATTTGACAGAAAAAAATTTCTTTATCATTTAATCAAACATATATATATATATATATATATATATATATATATATATATATATATATATATATATTACATGGTTGTATGACCCTGGGTTTTATGCTTTCCATATATATATATATATGTATATATATATAATAATTACCATATATATATATATGTACATCATATATATATATATATATATATATATGTGTGCATATATATATATATATATAATATATATATATATATATACCATATATATATGTACCATATATATATATATATATATATATATATATATGTATATATATATATCCCTCCGGACGAATAGTATGTAATATAAGGTCAATTTTTAACTGGTTTAAATTCAGTTTTCCTTCTCCTAGGTAGGTTGTCATACCAAGGTTAAAGCACGCACTCTGCCCAATTATTTACCCATAGCTGAAGAGAGAATAGTCGGATGCATACTTTTACCAAGGGTACGAGCGATATGTGAAATGCAAACAACCTTGTCTAGGATTCGAACTTGAGTCACCGCGTTCATTCTCTACGACGATATAGATATTAAACCATCTATTTTCGATATAACGAAGATAGCTATGATAAACTGAATAGAAAATTGCTATAATTTTTTAAGTTAAAGTTTCCTAAGTGCTCTAATAAAAATCTTACAATGAAACGCTGTTTTTACATTCACAGTGCTGAATGTGAAAAAACATTATCTTATATGAATATATTTTTTAGTTTAAAGGTCTTGATTGGTTTTTTTCCCACTAAAAGATATCCTACAATACAATTACATGGTGAATTCATTAAGTTTCCAGACTTTTTTGTACAGGCATTTAGAATTGTCGTAGACTCTTGAAAATTCACTATGTTATTGCTATACATCTTATGAGATGACTGACCAATTTTTATGATTTCAAGTTCCAATGAACAGCTACAGCAGGAACACGAATACACCCTACTAAAGCTTGATTGTCACTGTGAATTTAAAAAATGCAATCTGGACGTGAGGAAGAACGATATGCAATAAAATTCTGTTTTAAACTTGAAAGAAATGCCACAGAAACGTATGGAATCCTTCAGACAGCTTTTGAACCATCTTGCATGAATCGAGCATCAGTTTTTAAGTGGCATAAGAGATTCAAGGAAGGCAGGGAGTCTGTAAGGAATGATGAGAGTTGTGGGAGGAGTAAGGAAGTCAATAGACCAGAGTTGATTGGCCAAAGGATTAGGGTTAGGGTTAGGGTTACTATGTTGAGGTTTTAAGGGAGTTCAGAAAGAGATTCCTTGGGAAGAGTCCAGCACTCTTCAAATCGGGTCAGTGGCATTTCCACCAGAAGAATGCACCAGTCCACAACTCCATCCTTGTCACAGAGTATTTGACCAAGACTGGCATCAAGATAGTTCCTCACCCTCCTTATAGTCCAGACATTGCTCCCTGTGACTTTTGGTTATTCCCTAAGCTCAGAGGCTGTCGTCGTTATGAGACAATTGAGGAGATGAAAGAGGCTGTGACGAAGGTCATTGACACGCTAATACAAGAGGACTTCCATGGGGCCTTGCAGAAGTTGTTAGAACGGTACAAGTGCATTGCAGCCTGGGGAGATTACTTCGAGTTTCATGTGTGTACTATCAATAAAAGTGCCCATACGAAAAAAAAGTCTGGAAACTTATTTAATGATCCTCGTACAACTATTCTCTGCATTTATCATCATTTAACTTTGAAGAAACCTATAATTTTACAGCCAAAAATACTATTTCAAAACATATTACTCCTCCACTCTGGTTGTATTCGAAGTCTATGAAGGACCCAGCCTCCATCAGCTTTCTCTCTCTCTCTCTCTCTCTCTCTCTCGATATACATATATATATATATATATATATATATATGTATATATGTATCTATACATACATATATATAGACATATATATATGCACACACACTCCTAAAAATACCTTTATTCTAAATTATTTCTATATAAAATTATGCATATCATTACTTTGAATACATTTGGGAATAATATATCTATATATATATATATATATATATATATATAGAGAGAGAGAGAGAGAGAGAGAGAGAGAGAATGAAGCCTCAGTCGTGGACTGGTTATCGTCGCAGGAAATGGACACTGTGACCTGAGTTCAATTCCTGGTGAAATGCAAACAAGAGTTTGTATTCCATATAACATTAATACCCTTGGGAAAGGTATGCATCCAGTTATTCTCTTACCAGCTATGAGTAAATAGCAGGGCAGATAAACTTGTTATGGCAACCGGTCTAGCAGAAGGAAAACTCTAAATTCAAACCTGTTAAACTCTGCTCAAAAATTGGCTTTATGTCCCATCCTGTTAGGGTGGAAGGGGTTGGTAAATACACACACATAACTAGCTAGATAGATATATACGCAGGTCATTAAATAAATAAAATGAATTTCTTAATATAACTACTCACATTTCACCCAGGAAAAAACGTTTGTTTAATTTTTCAATATAATCTCCATTCATTCAAAACAACTTTTTCACGCCAAAAAAACAAGTTTTTTTTTGGGGGGGGGTGATAGAACTTTTTGGGTTGACGTTTTAGCTATTTGTTCACAGTGGTCTTCACTTCATCATCACTCGAAGTATTTTGTTCCACTCATAAATTCTTTGAGAGGCGCCAAACAAGTGGAAATCGGAGGGGACCAAATCTGGACAATTGGGAGGATGTGGCAGCTGTTCCCAACCAAAATGACTGATAATGTTGTATAGCCACATAATACATATGCATGCAGGATCATATTCAACACTATAAAGATGAGTGGACACAGTTCTTTAAAAAAATATACATCTCACTTTATTTAAAAGGGTTCGAAAGGGTTACGAAAGGTTTTACTGGGTGAGAGGTGAGTTGGAGACTGAACAGAACTGCAACATATTGACCCCCACTCTTATGGCCATAACAGCGTTTCTTTCCCGTTCTCCTGAACTGCTCAACCAGGGGCGTGGGGGCCCTACCTTTCTGCGACATGTTCTCATTCCAGCATCTTCTCTCCAACTGCAACTGCTCAATCGGGGGTCCTGAGGCCCCCTCTGCTGGGTGCTGGTTCTCTCTACAGCATCTTATCTCCAACTAACTCGAACTTCCACCAAGTTATATTATTATTTTACGCCCACTCAATTCAACCTGTCGACAGTCAAGGTTATCCCCTTGACACCTTCGACCGGATGCACTTGTTATTTACACAGGTGCATTTCCTATTTTGACAGCTCGGCCGGGACCAATATGCAAAATAATTCTCACTGTTTATGCTGCAATATGAGACCTTTGATAGTGAAAGATGATCCCGGAAGATTGAAGGCCTCTTCGTTTATTCTTCACATATTTTTTTTCGCTTGGATAAGGAATTGGCAATACGAAACACTGTTTACAGTTGCACCTTTTCAAAGAACTCAATGGTGATGGTTCCTTTCATATCCCTGAAAACTATCAGTATGGATTTCTTTAACTGATCATTGCGCCCCAAACTTTTTTCTTTAACGGAGAGTTAGTGTGTTTTCACTCCATGGACTATCTTTTCGACTTGGGTTCGTGGTGGCAAATTTACGTTTCATCATATGTGATGATTTTCTTCGGAAAGTCCTTCTCATCTCTTGCAAAGCAAGAGAATCAAAGCTACAACATGTGAACTCTCTTCTGTTTGTACTCTGGTGTCAACATTTTGGGAACTCAACAACTGACCGTAGAAAATGCAAGCTCATCATGCACAATTTTGTGTGCTGTACTCACAGAAAATCCCAATGGTTCAAAAATGTGCTCTATTGTAGCACTTCTGTTAGCCAACATGAGCACATTAACTGAATCCACCATTTCAGATGAGCTCAAAATTGTTGGCCTATCTAGCCTGTCTTCATCTTGAATTCTATTTCGACCTTCTTTAAACAATTTAGCCGACTTGTAAACATTTTTGACGAAAACGTGGCTCTCCGTATACATCCTACGTTCTTCTGTAAATTTCACATGGTTTGCATCTCACAGTTACCTAAAATTTTAATGACAAATCTCTGTTCAAGCCTGGATCACTTCACTTGATTTGCAGCCATTTTTAATAGCCTTAAAACAAATATATTTGCAAGATTAAAATGATTTTTGCTCTAAACAATACAGAGTTTCCATTTATGAAAAAAAATTATTTTGCTTTTTCAGAAAACTTCCCATTATTTATTGAATGGCCGTCCTATATATATATATATATATATAGGGGGGTACCCAACCCCTCCACTACGAGCAAGACGTAACATAACCTCAATTTTTAAGCGGGGTTAACCAGGCTTGAATTTAGAGTTTTCCTTCTATACCAGTTGCTGTACCAAGGTTAAAGAGCTTAGTCTGTCCTACTATTCACCCATAGCTCGAGAGAGATTAGTTGGATTCATACCTTTCGCAAAGGTATTTGTGCTATATGAAATGTTAACAACCTCGTCCGGGATTTAAACTCAGTTCGTTGTTTCCATTCCTACGCCGATAACCATTACACAACGAGCACACTATATATATATATATATATATATAAAGACAGACAGACAGAAGAGATAAATAGACAGATATATGAAGGTTATACGTCTATGTGAATAACAATAATAAATATCAAAATCCCAAATATAAAATAAACATCAGTACAACTTTTCTATTGCCAAAAGTGACGATGATGATAATATCAATAATAATAATAATAATAATAGAAGAAGAAGAAGAAGAAGAAGAAGAAGAAGAAGAAGAAGAAGAAGAAGAAGAAGAAGAAGAAGAAGTTCTGTAATTCTATTTCTCGTGAGATTTTATCCGTTTTCTTATCATGTGGGGTTAATACACCATCACCCTCTCCGGCTATATATCATTCTACACCTCCGCGTTACAACCGACAAGGTTTGGTCTGGTCTGATGATCTTCCAATGATAAAGTCAATAGCAAAATTCAGCACAAGTTGCAAGCAAATATCTTCTGTATCTGAAGATCTCGTTTTAATATGTCCCGCTCTGGGTGTGTTACTGGATTTTGTTTATTTGTTTGTTTTTGTCTCTTTTGTGTGTGGGGTTGATATGTGTAGGGTAAGAGTAGGGCAGGAAAAATATGGCAAGATCAGATGGTCATCAATACGTAGCTTCGGGCCAATTCTAAACGTTTTACTCTGGAACATTTGTATAATAGACATGTCACCGTTCATCATCCACAAATCCAAGTACGCATGCGTGTACAACTCACAAAAACACGCATTGGAGTTCGTAAGCACAATTACTAGCTGAGAACATGAAATATTCCGGAGAAACACGAAAAAATAGCATGAGATTGATGCACAGACACGCATGCGCACACACACGTACGCACAAAACTGTATGTCATTTAATGATGTATTGTGTTACGGAAATTATTAACTTAATATTTATTAACCATACGATAGAAAACATTATGGGAAAAAGGAAGGACGGAAGAATGGTATAATACAATAGCATTCTGATTCCTGTTTTTGTTTTGTTTTTTGGGGGGAAGGGGGGTACCGAGGCTCAAACACCGACCTCTCAAAAATGAAAAATACGTAACTATTTCGACCTCGAGGAAATTTTAAGTTAATTTTTTTTCCGAGACAAAATTAAAATTATATATATATATATATATATATATATATATATATATATATATAATTTTAACTTTGTTATCTATAGAATCTATTGATATATATATATATATATATATATATATATATATATATATATATATATATATATATATATATCAATAGATTCTATAGATAACAAAGTTAAAATTATATATATATATATAATTTTAACTTTGGTATCTATAGAATCTATATATATATATATATATCAATAGATTCTATAGATAACAAAGTTAAAATTATATATATATATATAATTTTAATATTTATATATATATATATATATATATATATTCAATAGGTATACTTAAGCAGAATTATTCAATTTGAGAGTCAAATTTTATAATATACGCAATTATATATATATAAGCTTATGCAGAGCAAAATATCATTGAGAAACAAGAAAATCAATAAGTATATTCCATTTATAAATTTATTTCACCCGTTTGCTAGGATCATCGGATGGGATTTTTAATAAATCTTTTCTTTTAACTGTTAACTTCGGGGAATATTTTATCTTACGTTACGATTCACGTGTCTTAATTTGAATATTTAAGAAAATTAATTATATATATATATATATATATATATATATATATATATATATATATATATATATATATATATATAGTTTACTATATTTATGAATAAAGAGTGCGTATATTTATAGAGCGTATATTTAAGTTAGGATAGCATAGAGATAGAGTCACGGGGGCAGTCCCTGTAGCGTAATGGTTAAAGCGCTGGGCTACGCCCTCGAAGTAAGTGAGTTCGAGCTCCGGCCGTGTTATTACGTTTAATTCCAAATTAATACCATTGGGAAAGGTATGAGCCCCCCTTATCCCGCCACCTGTTAAGGGTTAAATAATATCAATGCAGCTCTTCTACCAGAATGGTTTTGGCATTAAATATCCCATGAAGGTTGACATGCCATTAAAAGAAGGTAAAGCAAACCAAACATAAATTTAACGATGCTGGCTGACTGTCTATTTCTCACCTGGTCTGATGAATGCTCAGGCAAGAAACTTACGGTTACCGATCACTGTTGACTGTATGTCTGCGCTACCTAACTTATATATATATAAGTAAATTGACCGACCGTTGTCGAGGACGACCCAAAGGCTCTCTCTTCAATAGCTACTACACCGAGGGGTGAGGGAGTGTGCTACTACTTTCCCTGGATTGCTTCACCTTGATCCGTACCTTATAATGCTGAGAGTTTAGCAAGGCGGCATCAAGTACCATTTTTTGCGTCTTTGGTATGACACGAACTGGGATTGAACAAGTGAATAAAATATATGGGTATTTTGATATTTACTGTGTTGATATAAGCGCATAACAGGGAAGGAATATCGTGTTGTGACAATATTACAAAGGGAGACTGTCTTTCTAACTTGATAAGAAACATTCAAAATCCTGGCTTTTGCCTGAGCTAAAACCAGCGGAAAGCACACAATACGTTTAGCCATCATGGCTGGCCTATTTCAAGTCGTTAAGTATAAAAATACATTTTTTTTTTTGTTAAATTCAACTTAGTCTGACTTGAATCCACAGTGAAGAATAAGTAAGTAAAGTAGGCGACCATAGTCGAGGGTGACCCGAGGGCTCCCTTTTCGATAGCTTATTACACCAAAGTGTAGGGGAGGGCACTACTCCTTTCCCTGGATTGCTCCACTTTACCCTTGATCCGTACCTTATAATGCTGAGTGTTAAGCAAGGAGGCATCAAGTACCATTTTTTGAGTCTTTGGTATGACTCGACCTGGGATTGAACCCAGGTCTCCCGGGCCATTGGCGAACACTCTAACCGCTAGGCCAATGTCCGGTACAGTGAAGAATACAGTAAGTTATTTGGTCAACGAGACGCGTCTGTGAACAATCGTGCTATGATAGACGTCAACTGGTAATACTAAGTTCAATTCTTAAAAAATGTAATATTTCTTTTATCTTATTTATATTGTTTTTTTTTTTTTGTTTTTTGTTTTTTTATCAGAACTCTCAATTCTGTGATTGTTAAATAAGCAGCACACGACTGAACTTGAAAAATTTGCCGAGATTTAAACTTGCAACCCTTGTCCATGGGAATTTGTTTCACTGTGACAGTGCTTTACTGATTTGAATATGGAGGCTTCACCTGTAGTCGTCACTCAAATAAGCAAGACTGCTATATTCTTTTCTTCGGAGATCAAAATAACTGAACACTCTATCTAGGATCAAAATATTGCTTCTGCGCCCTCTACCAAGGATCATTGCATAACCCTGATATAGTGGATATTTGCTTTCTTGTCATTAGGTTATACCTTCCAATAAGGATATGCTTCACTGAAAAAAAAATATTTTTTCAATATTTCTCTTCGAACTGTAAATTTACTGATTAGACAGATTTCTAAAACTAAGTCTACTAACTAATTGGATTTTTGGTTTATAGAGTAATATATTTTTGCAAAAAATTGCTTAATCCGATCAAAAACAGCAATCGTGTAAAGAAATCTTAAATTGGATGGTTTAAAAAAAGATTGGTCTAAAAAAGAATCTAAGAGGACATTTTTGGGACCTATCGGATGAATTATCTAATAAAATTTGATCTGTATATCGATATATCGATATTGTATCAATGGTTTATATGTTCTGAGCAAAGATTTGGAAAAAAAAAGGGTTGATGTGAGACGATAGTAAAAAGCAAAGACGCCGAAGGAGGTAAACCAAACAAACAAACAAGTAATAATAATATTAATAATGTCAGGATCAGTTATATTTAAATCTTTTTGTTTCGGTGTCATTTCTTTTTACAGTGTATCGAGCGAAAATATGCGCTAAAATATATTGTGCATTGAGGTGGTAAGAGCATGAGTTGGCAAAAAAAAAAGAACTATCCAATATTTTATTATTTGGAGTTTTCGGACTACTCTCTTCATCTTTATAGTTATATTCCCAACGTTTCGGCCGATGTGTCTTTCGGACTTTTTCTGGTGTTTCTTGTCGAACTCGGGAGTGAATATAATAGTAAAGATGGAGGCGATAGTCCGAACACTCTAAATGATAAAAAAATTATCAATCTTCTTAAAAAAAAAATTAGACAAATAATAATCCAATAATAAATGAAAAAAAAATCAAATTCTTCATTCGTTCTTTTCTGTTCTCAGTTCAATCATTTCCTTCTATGATTCCTTCGTTTCGGAGTTCCTTCCTTTACATCTTTCACGCCGTCTTCAATTTTCTTATCTCCATATTTTTTCTTAGTCCTTTCTGCAGTCATTCGTTTTTCTTCTTTTTTTTTAATCTCTTTCTCTCCTTTCTACTCCGGCGTTTGTGTTCAACTTTTTCTTCTTTACTCCATTGGAACTTGTTTCAACTATCGCTTTTTCCTGTCTTCTTCTACTTAATATTTTTCTCTCATTCTCTCACTTTATCTTCTTTATTTGTTCTTTCCTTCAACCGTATCTTCTCACCTTAATTTTGCTTCCTTCAGATTCTCTCTCTCTCTTTCTCTCTCTCTCTCTCTCTCTCTCGCTCTCTCTCCTTTATTCTTTTAGTCATTTCTGTATTTTCAATTTCTCTCGTAATATTTTTTCATGCTTTAATCTTATTATCTTCTATCTCTATCCCGTGGCGTGGTGGCTAAAGCACTGAGCTGCGAGATAGTAGTGCGTGAGTTCGAGCTCCAGTCACGCTATTACATTCACTTTCGGACTAATACCCTTGAGAAAGGTATGAACCCCCTTATAAATCCTAGCTATCCTATTTACCACCCCCTCCGCTCGGGCAGGATATGACACAAGGTCAAATTTTTAAGCGGAGTTTAACAGGTTTTAATTCAGAGTTTTCCTTCTCCTAGACTAGTTGCCTAACCAAGGCTGAAGAACTTAGTCTGCCCTACTATTTACCCATAGCTGGAGGGAGATAAGGGGGTTCATACCTTTCCCAAGGGTATTTGCCCGAAAGGGAACGTAATAACGCGACTGGAGTACGAACTCGCGTACTACGATTCCGCAGTCCATCGCTCTAACCAGTACACCTAGCTATGGGTTAGATAGTAGCACTACTTTTCTACAATGATGGCTTTGGTATTAAATAACCCACAAAGATTCATATGCCATTAAATACGAAGAAACCTAACCGTCTATCTTTTCCTCAACATCTTTATTCTCCCCTTACTTTTTCAATCTTTACCTCACTTCCGTTTTACTTATCTCCCTTTAATTTTCCATCTCTTCTTTCGTCTTATCTTTCTATCTTTCTTTTTTTCTATTAACTTTTCTGCCTAACTTCTCTCTCTTCCTTCCTTCCTTCCTTCCTTCCTTCCTTTAGTTCTTAATTCATTCTCACACTTTTTCCTTTCTTTTTCTTTTCTATTTTAACCGCTTTCTCTCCAAATTATTCAATAACCTTTCTTTCAATTCTTAAACCTCTTCAGCTATGCTTTCTTATCTCTCTCTCTCTACTCTTTTCTCGTCTGCTCATTCATTATTATTTCTCAATCAGAAAAACTCCCCTTACAAAACCTCACTTAAAATCCTTAGAGTTTTTAAAAGCCAGCACAAAACCGAATTCTTGGCTTGAGAGCTATAGCAATAAACAAGATGTTAGGGAGAAGATAGGGACATAACGGGCGTTTGACGTGGATGAAGAATCTCTTACATTTAATTAAGATAACAGAAACCTGCATACAAAATGAAGAAATAGACCGCATGAACTAATCAATTTTGATTGTTCAATTGGGTACTTTAATTTCGTAATTTATAATAATTTGCTATTGTTCTTGTAACCAGTGATAGTTAATTTGCGATTTATCTAAATAAATTGTTGATGTAATATCACTGGTTATGCGTCGAAAGTATTATTCACTCCACATAGATTGATATAGGAAATATACTGAAAGAAAAGAAAATTGTAATAGTCTGAAGGACGATGCCAATTTTGACCGGTGACAGGAATCTGAGTATTTTCTATGCACTCTTCAATTTGAAACTTGTGCCAGTATTGATTAGTATACGAGGGTTACTCAAAAAGGTCTAAGCCTCACAAAGAAAGAAGAGCCATAACAACTAATTAAAGTTTCTCTTTTAATATATGTGTTGGTAAGGCTTATGCAAAGGTGAAAGGTGTATGACAAATCTATAAGATGAGACGTATAATCTTTTGAACAACCCTCCTGTGTGTATATATATATATATATATGTATACACACACACACACACACACACACACACACACTTGAGGGTCATTCAAAAAGTTCTAAGCCTCACTAAGAAAGAAAGGCCTTAGCTGAATATTTTTATTGTATCAACACACTATCACTTCTTATAAAACTAGAATAACCAATTCAAACTTCTGTCTTAATTTCGGTGCAGGTGAGGCTCATATAAACATCAGAGGTATATGACAAATCAAAAATCTTGGTGAGGCTTATAACTCTTTGAACGACTCTCATATGTCTCTTTTTACTGTAGTTTGTTCGTACAGTTAATCTTGAGTAAATTGCAATACATATTTAAAGTGTGTGGGTTGATAATGACCTGAAAATGTCTCTGATGTCGTCGGTTGCAGTGTAGAGAAATTCAGGTGTCATTAAAAAAAACACTTGCAGAGGAGTTGTATGATAAATAGGATGTCCTGCTTTAGAAGCTTATCGTCACGTAATAGGAACTTGACAGGGAAGAAGAGACTCGACACAAACAGAGGGAAAACGGGAACAAGAAGTTCGTGTCACTTGGAAGGAGGCAACTGACCTGAAAGCCCACAATACGTACCCCAAACGGGCCTAAAAAATGTTGTTGACAAGGCTTGGAGTCACTGGTTCTTTCCTACCATGAGGCAGTCAATGTACTTGTTTTTCGGTAGCGGACAACACAACAGTATATGACAAGTACATGGCAAAAATAGAATAATTCATTTAGCTTACGGTCACACATAGCGAATATATAAATAATTAAAAGGGTTGATCATTTGATACATGTCTGCGTTCTGCTAGAAAACATATGCAAAATGTTAGCTTCAGAGGCGTGACTACTGAGTTGGAAGGATACATTTACTCTTCACTCAATTACACTTAGAAGACGTTTATCCTGGTGCAAAAAAAAAGTGGAGTTTCACTGTTCATTATAAATAAATGACAAATCACGAGGGTAACTTTAGTAGTTAAATATATTTCTCAGCCCAGTCAAATGCGACTGCAGAATATGCCGACTGCAACTCTTCTGAGGAGTAAGACCCCTCCCCCACCAACGAGTATCCTGGGTATGACATTAAATTGCATCTGAGGGTGAGGCTCCATTCTTGGAGCTTTGGGGAATGTAGAGTAGCCTTTCATTACCATTACTCCCATGTACACTCTGACTAGGGATGGTAGCGATTCTTAGGGTCCCATCTTTTAATCAATTAGAACTAGTGTCTTGGGTATGACACTAAACTGCATCTGATGCTGAGGCTACAGTCTTGAAATTTTGGGGAATGTTGAGTAACCCTTCCTAGCGCTACTCTGACCCAGAGTGGTAGAACTTATCAGGATCCCATCTATGTGTCAAATGGAAATATTTAATCATTCACAAACCGTTTAACTATATGCAAAGAAATGAGCGCTGGTCGATTAAAAATGTTACCAAAAGACAACAAATATATATATATATATATATATATATATATATATATATCTTCCTGATGATTGTCGTATAAAGACTGCATGAAATCAGTGGACGCAGATAAGCACCCATGCCATTAAATATATATGAAAACTAATATAATTTCATTTATTTTTTATATATATATATATATATGAACAGAATCTGCCATTAAGTGACCTGCAAGGGTTAATATGACATAAAAAAGCAACCAACCAACACAAATATGTTTTTTTTCTGAGAACAAACTCAGTTTTCATTGCAAATGAAGAGAAAATTATTGAAATTATACTTCCCAATATAAATGCATTTTCTTCCAGAATTGTATCCTTTTTAATGATTTGAATTAATTTTATTCTCCCCGCTTTTTCATGAGTAAGAAGGGTTTACAATATCCGACTGGTATTTCCTGTCAGGTCAACACATTTCTTGGATATATATATATATATATATATATATATATATATATATATATATATTCACAAGCATTGCAACATCAATGGAAGAAGTGTGTGAACACCAAGGACGAGCATGTTGAGAAATAAATCTTATTGGTCACCTTCCATGAGTATCCTGGTCAAATTATGATATTTTCAGCAGATCCTAATATATATATATATATATGTCCGCGGAAAAGTTAATAATTTGACCATATATATATTTGTGTGTGTGTATATATATATATATATAAAGTAAAGTTGGTGACCCGAAAGCTTCCTTTCCTATAGCTACTATATATATAATGCCCTGGTGAAATATACACACACACACACACACACACACATATATATATATATATATATGTATGTGTGTGTGTGTGTGTGTGTATGTGTGTGTTCTCCACTGCTCCAAAAATTATACTTGATGCCTCCTTGCTTTGTATACACGCTTTACTCACAAAGCTCTGTGTATTTGGCATGCAATAATGGTTAGCGAGTTAGAATAACGGACCATTTGTGAGTTAGATTTTCACAGTGTGCCTCATACGATTAGCGAATGACTATTCACCAAGTGGTGATTGGAAAAGAAAAAGAAAGGCCCAGATTGTTAAAATTTCTAAAAAGAAAATGAATTAGTTATTTGAATGACTAAATTTTTTAAATTTTAAAACCTTAGGGAAAGCATAAGTCCGTCTGTTCTACCCTCAGGTATGGATAAACAATAGTATTATAAGATACAGATCAAAAGTAAGAGGAGCAATCCAGGGAAAGGAGTAATGCTCCCCTGCACCTCGGTGTAGTAGCTATTGTAAAGGGAGCCCTTGTGTTGCTTTCGACTACGGTCGGCTAATATATATATATATGAAAGTAAAGTTGGCGACCGTAGTCAATGGTGACTCAAAGGCTCCCTTTTCAATAGCTACTACACCATGGTATAGGGGAAGGCGCTACTACTTTCTCTGGATTGCTCCACTTTACCATTAATCTGTCATAAGCGCCTCTAAACCTCTAGATCTATACAGCGCTCAATACAAAAATGCTGAGCAATAAAACAATATATTAACAGTTATAGACATAAAGGAAGGTAATAACTCACGACTACAGGTTTCACGTCTCCAATCGTTCGGTGAACTTATATATATATATATGGTTTTCATTGTACCGAAGGTTATAATAAATAAATATTGTGGTACGAACAAAACGTATAGTATAGCTTTAAATGTAGCGTATATCATAAGTTCGGAAAAGGATTTCTTTTTCGATCATGTCTCATCAGAGAACACCGTGATAAGAGGCAATAAACACAGAAGACTATGAAAAGCTGATCAGCAGTTGACGAAAAAAAACCACAAGGGGGAAAACCAAAAAAATGAAAGAACAGTTACATAGAAGGTTTGGTTATGTTTTTTGTTTTGTTTTTGTTTTGGCTTTTTTTTTTTTTTTTTTCATTTTGGCCTGGGTTAGTTGAATTATAGTCATCCGATTGATATATATATATATATATATATATATATATATATATATATATATATATATTAAACATGATTAAAGTTATGAAAACGAATCACGTACAGGTTTTCTATCCCCTGGGATTAATGACCAAAATCAGAATATTTAAAACCTAACAACTAAGATCGATTTTCATTTGAGATTTTGTCTTAAAATAAATTCCTAAACCCTATCAATGTAAAATTATTAATTCTATGAATTCATTTCTTTTCTTTTTCTGTCTTTTCAAACAGGCAATCGAAAACCACATGAAAACAATGTGTAAATGCCATGGTGTGTCAGGAGCCTGCGAAATGCGCACTTGCTGGCGGGCTATTCTTTCCTTCCGCAAAATTGGCAATCTACTCAAGGAAAAATTCGACGGAGCTACCGAAGTGCGACCCAAGCGTAAAGGCTCCAAAAGAGTCCTTATTCCGCTGAATCCGAAATTCAAGCATCACACACCAAACGACCTCGTCTATTTGCTGGTGTCACCAGATTTCTGTGAACCGGACAATAAGACAGGTATTCCCGGCACTCATGGACGACTTTGCAACTTGACGTCGAAAGCGATCGACGGCTGTGAACTCATGTGCTGCGGGCGCGGTTTTAATCACAGGCAAAGGATTACAAGCGAGAGATGTAACTGCAAGTTTAATTGGTGCTGTGTCGTGGAGTGCCTTATGTGCCCAGTAGTAATTGAAGAGTTTTACTGCTTATGAGGTTCAAACTAAAATAATTAAAGAGGGAATTTAACAAACAGATGAGGAAAAGGCTTATCATATTCCGTTATATATATATATATATATATATATATATATATATATATTGTTCGTTTAAAGTATAAGGGTCAGTTCTCCGGTTTTCATTTATTGCGAAAAGCTCGTTAAATCTTATATCGAATTATTTTTAATTATCAAAATATTCTTTGATATATTATTATATGAATCAGCATAGTACCCATAAAATGACGGTATTCTTTACGTACAGATTAACACATCAGAATATGTGTGCGGTCAGTCTACATTTTGAACCTAGGCATAATGCACAGATATTACACTCTAATCCTAGGTAGAAGTACTGAACGTAAGTATCCTGTCATTTTAGACGGGTACTCTGGTAGAAATAATATATATATATATATATATATATATATGTGTGTGTGTGTGTGTGTGTGTGTGTGTGTTATAATGACATACATTTATACATGAATTATATATATATATATATATATATAATTCCTGTATAAATGTATGTCATTATAATATATATATGTTATAATGACATACATTTATACATGAATTATATATATATATATATGGGTGGATCAATAAGTCAGTGCCCTGGTATTCACTGAATTTTGATCTGAAATATTCAATGCATAATGTTTAGCTTTGAATTAAGGGCATTGATAGAAAAATAGTTTTTGTGTCAAATAAATTCTCTTTTCATCTTCAGGCTGCGGACTTATTGATATATATCATTCATACATACATACATACATACATACATACATCCCATTTATGTTTTAAATATGACAATACCTTTCTAATATATAAACGTCTTGATAGCATACTCGAAGAAAATATATACACATACGGTATAAACTATATATACTCTACAGGTCGGCTTTTCACTTACTATTTATCTGTACTGATAAATGGTTTGTTTTGGTTTGATGTCAGATCAACCATTGTGGATTATTTAATGCCAAATCCTGTTACTACACATATATTGAATATATGATTTGTAAACATATTTTGTAGATACACACGGTTAACTAATCAAACAATTCTATTTCTAACAATTAAATTCAGCATAAGTCAACAAAGTTAAATGGTTCCTAGTATTGCTATGTATCACTAACAATTCAATTAAACATGAGTCATTTGTTTACATACAGTTAGATGATTAAAGAATTTAATTTAGCATAAGTCATTTGTTTACACTCAGTTTAAATGTCACAGTACATAGTTTAAATGTCAAACAGTTCTATTTGACCCATAGATAGGACCCTTTCAGGAGCAACTATTCCAGGTATGAATGGATCAAGGAGCAATAGTAATAAAGGGATACTCCCCATTCCTCAAAGCACCAGAATTACTGGAGCCTCAACATGAGATTGTTTAATGTCATATGCAGGACACTCGTAGGAGAAGTCTTACCCCTTTGAAGAGATGCATTCGAGGTATTCTAAAGCCCCAGCTGACTAGGCTGCTTTACTGATTAAATCTGGGTCAGTTAACTTGAACCTAACGTTCCTGAAAAGTTCATACGTCTCTCTTCAACTAGAATTCAATCTGTTGAATTCAAATCGCTTTTGCTTAAAGACGAACCAATTTGAAATAATGAATCCATGGTGAATGATGAGATTATCATATTTACCAACCCCTCCACTCGGGCAGGATATGACACAAGGTCAATTTTTTTAAGCGGAGTTTAACAGGTTTGAATTCAGAGTTTTCCTTCTCCTAGACTAGTTGCCAAACCAAGGCTGAAGAACTTAGTCTATCCTACTATTTACCCATAGCTGGAGGGGGAATAATTGGATTCATACCTTTCCCAAGGGTATTAGTGCTATGTGAAATGCAATCAGTCTCGTCCAGGATTTGAACTCGTGTCGCCGTGTTCATTTCCTACGACGATAACAATTACACCACGGGCACCTCCACTAAATGAATGATGAGATTATCATTCAAAGAGTTGTTCGAATTATTCTACACATTTTTTTGTAACCACAATGTTTCAGCTGAACCATTCTACTGCCTTCTCCAGGTGTATCCGTATGGAATAGGGAGGAATATTTTTGTGCCATGTAGATCGGAAAGTGATATGCATTTATTTGTTACCCTCGCGGAGGCAAAATTAACATTGTCTTTTTTTTATTTTTTTATTGTGGCTCATTCAAGAACAGCTCGCTTCCCTTACCCATTCCGTAGGCATCAAGGTGTACTGTTGATCCGATACTTATTAGAAGAATGGAGATCCTCTCTTTGGAAGATGGATTCCTGATTATTAGATCTCTCGTCTGCTTTTAGATGAAAAAATTCTTAATTATTGGCAGCAAATAAAGCAGATCAGAATGTGCCCGTAAAAAAGAAATAAAATAGTAACAAATGTATTGATCAAGCAAGTCCTTTGACATTAACGCGTATAACACAGACAATCCCAAATTTATCCGGCCAAATTATTCTCAACAATCATGGCTACATAAATTATTATATACTTAATATACGCTAGGTGCTCTCCAATTACTTTCTAAGTAACTAAAAAACAAAGCCCCTAACTTTTCATGGGGATTGTACACCTGAAGAAGGCAATAGAATAGACAGACTGATAAAAGTGTCAATAATAAATTCAATACTTCGAACAGCTTATGAAAAGATAACGACTTATCTTAATAGATCTTTTGGTGGATTTTAAATTGAATGGTATCTTATTCTTAATAAACATAAGTGAGTGCGCAAATCTGTGGTATAAAAATTGTATCAACAACGCAAATTTGAATTCTTCAACCGTCAAGGCAAGTAATCTTTAATTATGCCATTGGGAAAATAACATAAGCAAAAATTTTAAAAATCAAATCTGGTAGGAGAAAGTATCAAAAGATAGCTGTTTTATTAGACTCTACGCAAGTAATAGCAATTATGTTACTGCCTGATCAGATTAGGTAGTTATGGGAGTGTGGTTTGCTCAAGTGTTTATTCATCTACTGACAATATCAGTGACAAGGTATTTTGTTAAAATATTTCATGAGAGGACAGAGAGAACTGGATTCATGAATTTCCCAAAAACATTTGGACAAAAGCAGGCCCACCTGGATCTCGAACTAACATCGCTGATTTTACTTTTCTTGTCCCTATACGCCATGCCACTCGAACATAGTATAAGATATCATCTCCAAAAAAATGATCATAAGAAAAATTCAGAACGGGACAAATGGTTACCGAGGCCATGATCGAAAATAACTCTATGAAGTCCGACATTGTTTTTTTTTAAGTATCTGCTTTGTTTCATATCTTTTTAAGTATAAAAAGATTTAATGAAAATTTCATAGTGCAAATTATGGGATTTGATAGAGCAAATTATAGGATTTAGCATTTTAAAAATAATTGTTTATTTCTTTATTTAATCGCTAGAATTTAAAAAAAAAAATTAAACTCTAGAATTTCTAACGATTCTTTAAATATGATTTCTGAGATTCTAACATTCTCAAAAGATTTAGCATCCTTGCACTTCAACAGCAAAGTAACTGGTTTCTGTGTTTGTTTACTGTCTCTTCAGTTTTCTAATCAATCAACATACTTTACTTCAAATGGTTAATCACCGGAAAAAATTATAAAGACTGATATTTTCTGCGTTGAATTTAATGACCAGTCTCTTTGAAAAGTACAGTAGCATTGACGAAAAAGCACCTTTATCATCAGTATCAAAATAAAAGCTTTAAAGCGCTGGACTGCAGAATTGTAATACGCGAGTTCGAACTCCAATCGCGCTATTCGGACAAATACCCTTGGGAAAGGTTGAACCCCTTATCCTCCCGTCTATGGGTTAAATAGTACCACTACTTTCCTTCTAAAATGATAGATTTGGCATTTAATGACACGAAAATATTAAAAATAAAAAAACAATCAAAATAGGATAACCAAAAATATAATTATTATGTAATTTTTTAAAAATTATTATTAAACATCGTATGTGGCGTAATGTGGTGTTATGGCTAACGTGCTGAAATATAGCTACAAAGTTAGTGAGTTCGATATCCAGTCAAGCTATCACGTTCAATTTCAGGCTAAGGTATTGAACTCCCTTATTCCCCAAACTGTAGGTTAAACAGTATCATTGCTGTTTATGTACAAGGATGATTTTGGCATTAAATAATCCACGAAGGTTGATATGTCATTATTAAAAAAAAGATAAATCTCGTAAGTATAATGAAAATAACTCTGGGTTATAGTTCATTTCATTAACCCTTTTTATTTGATGAAAAAGTATTTTAAAACGAAATTTAGAAAAAACAACATATTCTCTTCATTCTTAATTTTGACTGGATTTCTTTCATCATATTTAGCTACAACAATTATAAGAGTAGACCTAACAGATCTTGTTTCCTACGATGTTAGAGTCTTGCACGTTAGTGAATTCGTCACGGAGACTCCCGCTTCACAATATCTCTAACATGTTTAAATTTCTTAGATAAAGAATTGCCCAGTCGGCTGGGGCTGTAGAATACACCGACTGCACCTCTGCAGAGGGGTAAGACCCCCCCCCTAACGTGTGTCCTGGATATGACACTAAACAATCTGATGGTGAGGTTCCAGCAGTGCTGGAGCTTTGGGGAATGTGGAGTACCCCTTCATTGTCATCGCTCCCAGGTCCACTCTGGCCCGGAGTGGTAGCACCTGATAGGGCCCTATCTATGGGTTCAATAGAACTAACAGCATACTTATGCTAAAATGAATTGAATAAACTGAATAGCTTGAAATAGAAACGTTTTTGACAATTAAACCGTACTTACACTTAAACTGCGTGCTTATGCTTAACTGAATTATTTCAAATAGAACTGTTTTTCGACATTAAAACTGTATTTACACTTAACTGAATTATTACATATAACTGCTTGAATAGTTTGAAATGGAAATATTTTTGACAATTAAACTGTGTACTTATGCTAAACTAAACTGTTTTCAATAGAACAGATTATTTACATAAAAATGGATTTGGCGTTAAATAACCTATATAGGTTGATATGCCATAAAACCAAACCAAACCAAACCAAATTAGATAAAGAATTCTAAAATCACTAATTTCTTACTAGGGAGTCGGCGTAGATTTAATCGCTAACATGCAAACGGTGTTCTCGTGGCGAAATGGTTAAAACACAAGACTGTGGAATCGCAATAAGCGAGTTCGTACTCCAGTCGCGCTAGTACGTTCACTTTTAGACAAACACCCATTGGAAAGGTATGAATCCCCTTATCCTCCCAACTATGGGTTAAATAGTACCACTACTTTTCTTCCAGAAGGAAGGATTTAGCATTAAATAACCCTAGAAGTTTGACATGTCATTAACCAACCGAATGAAACAAAGTGAGATCGAACTGCAGTCGCGCTATTACATTCACTTTCTGACTATTACCTTTAGAAAAGGTTTGAACTCTCTTATCCTCCCAGCTATGGGCTAAAAAGTACCAATACTGTTCTTCTACATAAATGGCTTAGACATTAAATAACCCACGAAGTTTGATATGCCTTTAAACAAAGAAACCAACCCTTGTATTTTACTTGTTTATATTTAATCAATTTTTTTTTATTTTTGTCGAACACAAAGATAGTTTTTATATTTTACGATTTTTTTTTTTTTTTTTTTTTTGCAGTCTACGATCGTTATAACTAAGCAATATCGATCGCCAATAAAGTAGTTGCCTTTGACAAGATTTGAACTCGCATCTCCTATTTGTGATGGCCTGTCGAACATGGACAGGATTAGAATTTACACATTTAGTCGCTCCTTTCTTTAGTGTATAACGAAACTCAGTGTACAAATCGGTAAGATGTAGTTAAACAATTTCCCTCCGAATAAATCATGTCAGAGTTTATTTCTTTGTTGGAGATCCATGTGGCTTTACTTAATGATTGTATAATGTAAAATCGATTTAAGGAACAAAATAAGATGAAAGAAATCCGAGTGAAA
This sequence comes from Sepioteuthis lessoniana, assembly GCA_963585895.1. Classification (NCBI taxonomy): domain Eukaryota; kingdom Metazoa; phylum Mollusca; class Cephalopoda; order Myopsida; family Loliginidae; genus Sepioteuthis; species Sepioteuthis lessoniana. Next base: position 32,030,673 of record OY757929.1, read on the forward strand.
AATTAATAATAATAATTTCAATGCATTATCTAAGAATTGCGATAATTTCAGGGTGTCTCAAAATGGATGCTACTCACTAATCAGATAATGATTTATTTCTGAGACAAGTGCAATAATTGTCATTTGAAATACGTTCCGTAAAAAAATGTATCCTTTGCGTTAGAGACATTAAATCAATGTTTTTTTTAATTGTTATTATATCAGTTTCCAGGACATGCAATCTTTTTTGAGTTTCTTGTCTCAGTAATAAATCATTATCATATTAAGGGGTTGCATCTATTTTGATACAGTTTTGATTGATTTTGTCAACAAATAAGTAATGACACAAAATATTTTCTCTTCTCTTGTCCAAGGCATTTTGATCGAGGATTAATAGTTATTATAGTATACAATTTTAAAATCTGCAACGAAAAAGAACACAACATTATTAATAGCTGAGTTATTAGCAGTCACATGAGTCCCATGTATATTGAGACGCCCTATATTTCAAATTTTGTTCGACACTTGAACTTCACTCTGTTATGACACTAGAATTTAACTTTGTTACGACATTGGGTGCGCCATTTATATGGCCTTTGCCACAGCAAAGCAAAAAACTTAGTAAATTACTACGACGCTAGAATTTCACTTTATTACAACACTTAGATTTTACCTTTTTACGATACTAAAATTTTGTTTTGTTACGACACTAGAATCACACTTTCTTACGACACTTGAATTTTACTTTGTTATGTCCACAGAATTTCACTTTGTTACGACACTTGATTTTTACTTTGTTACGACACTGGAATTTTATTTTATTACGACACTAGGATTTCTCTTTATTACGACTCTTAGATTTCACATTTCAGCTGATCTATTCTTCAGGCTTCTTCGAAAAAACTTTGAAATGTCAAGAACTTTTTGGAATTCTTAGACATTAAGAATATTAGTATCTTCCTCTTCGCTGAAAACTATACTAGAATCAAAAACTAAAAGACTAACCATCTGTTTCAAACTACATCAGAACCACACAACACATCTGTGAAATTGTTAGAGTGAAATTTTCTCAAACATAAGAAGTAGATATGTTTCATTTGGTAAAATGGATAATAAAAGTTAAGTTATAAAATAAGAGCTTTTCACAGTATAATGACACGTGACGATTGATCCCTTTATAATTGTAAAGCATTAACAGTTTCCCTCTTATTTTTTTAGGTGTAAGAAAAAATACTTCAACCCCAGAAATATTCAGTACAACAAAAATCAACCCATTTCATAACGAGTTTTTAATGATTTGCATACTGAGGAAAAAAAATTCAAAGTTTAAACTCAAAGGAACGCACAAATTTTCTCACTACAGTTCTATTTATTTTCTTGTTATCTTCATTTATTTCTCTATCTTTTTGTAAAGTTCTTTTTGAGTAAGCTCCGTTTTATTTGAACAGCGAAAAACACATTGTCAACCCTCAAAACAGGAACACAACATTATTTGGTCGTTTAATACTCACTAACGTACGGACATTCTGGAGAAGTACTTGTGCATAAATACTTTCCTTCCACTATTTTTTATCTTTACCGTTCTTGGGCATTTGCAAAAAGGAATCATTTCTTCAACTGTATTATTTATTTTCCTAGAAGGCTAAAAACACCAAATGGAAAAAGAAAGCAAAAAAAAAAAAAATGCAAAGAAAAAACAGTTCATTAAAATAATGTCGAGTCCACATCAAACTTCCTCTCCTCCGACAAAATAATTTACAAAAAAAAAATTAGATGGAAAAATGACAAATCGATAAAAAAAAAATAATAATAATAATACGTTATAAAATGATAAATACAAACAGTTTGAAAGACAATGAATTTAAACCAAAAATACTGTAATGTCCTATTAAATATATATATATATATATATATATATATATATATATATATATATATATATATGTATATATATATATGTATATATATATATATATATATATATATATATATATATATATATATATATATAAACAACCACAACGACTTCAGAAAAATTATTTATTTAAAGTCAAAGATATCTTTTTATTTGTATTTTTTCTTTAACAAAAGATTCTCTAATCATTTTTTAATATCAAATTTTCTATCTCATAAACTATCAGCCTCGGTTTTTAACAAAAAATCAACGAGGTTTGATAAAAATTGCTATAATGTGAATCGGATAGTTTGCCAAAATTTTCGCATACAATTTTTCTTGCTCTTTGATTAAAAAAAAAAAAAAAGCAAACAAACAATCAATCAAAATCACTTTTTGATTAACTTTTTTAATGAAACGTGAGTACTGGTAAGTCGCTTCACCGTGATGTACTGGTTAACAAGTTAGTCTTGGAGACCATTATGACTTTAGTGAGTTTGATATTCACAGGGTGCCCCTTAAATGAGGCTTTGTACCAGCTTAGTAAATACTGATAATAAACAGAGATAGTGTGAAAGAAAAACTGAGAGAAAAACAAAACAAAGAAAACTAGAATAAATGCGTCCACTCAAAAACTTGTTTGGCAATTTCATATCGTAATCAAATCTGCATGCGTTCGCTTCGTTCTCTATTTCAGAAAAAAAAAAAAATAAAGAAAAAAATGAAAAAGAAAAGCAATTAAGAGACAAATGAACGCTTCAACTAGATCAAACTTTTTTTTTATCATTGCATGTATTCGGACCTAGTCTGCTCAAACAAGATTTTATCTCTAAGTCCGGACACAAGCTATCAAACGAGACATGGATAGTTTTGAGTGGATTTGATCCGTATTAAAACTGATTGATTTGATAAAAAAAAAAAAAAAACATTTTCACAAACGTCTGATTAAATCTTGTCCGAAATTCTGAAACAAGTTATTGTCATTATTCTAATGGTTACTCGAATCAGTATTCTCAAACTTACAGGTTTTATCACAATGTTTCAGTCGATGTGTTGTTTGGTCTTCCTCGGGTGTATGATATAGTTTTCTTCTTCTTCTTCTTCTTCTTCTTCTTCTTCTTCTTCTTCTTCTTCTTCTTCTTCTTCTTCTTCTTCTCTGTGATGATGCTCGATCTTGGTGCCAACATTAACCCCAGTAAGTAAAGTAAAGTTGGCGACCATAGTCGAGGGCGACCAGAAGGCTCCCTTTTCAATAGCTACTACACCGAGATGTAGGGGAGGGCGCTACTCCTTTCCCTAGATTGCTCCACTTTACCCTTGATACGTACCTTATATCGCTGAGCGTTAAGCAAGGAGGTATCAAGTACCATTTTTAGAGTCTTTGGTATGACGCGACCAGGGATTGAACCGAAGTCTCCCGGACCATTGGCAGTCTGAAATAATCGGTCCAAATATAGTGATAAAAACAAGAGTCGAATAGTACTCCAAATAAAAAGATAATATTTATAGAAACCGTTATTTGACTACATATAAACCTCTATTATCATCGTATCCCGATGTTTAAAAATTTAATTGGATGATCAAGCTCATAAACAGGCGGCCTTTCTTTCTTACTTTCTCTCCCCCCTCTCTCTCTCTTACACACACACGTCTGTTCTTGCTCAAATATTATAATGGGATGGTTTGGTTTAGTTCGGTTTCTTTGTTTTCATAGCATATCAACTTTCGTGGGTTATTTAATACCAAAGCAATCCTTTCAGGACAGTTATGGTACTTTTTAATCCATAGCTGAGGGCATATTTATACTTTTACCACGGGTATTTGTTTGAAAGTGAACATAATAGTGCGACTGGAGTTCGAACTCGCTTATGACAGAGTAGCAGTCCAATACGTTAGCCACAACGCCACCGGGAATCCCACTTTTTTCTTTTGTATGCTTTTGATATTAGGTTAATGCAAAAGTTTTCCGTAATTTTTGACAAATTTTGTTATACTGGGTGGAGCACAGAGGATGACCAATTTTGAAATGGCTACTATTTTCAAAATTGATCGTCCTTTTTGCCCCATCCTATATATATATATATATATATATATATATATATAGAGAGAGAGAGAGAGAGAGCATCGTTATTCAATCATCGATGTGTTTTCTCGGATTTTCAATAACTTTTATTCGCCTTCCAGTTAAATTGATTGGTTGGTTAGTTGGTTGGTTAGTTGGTGTTTATTATAGGATATCAGACCATGTGGGCAATGGAATACTAAATACTGTTTATATATATATATATATATATATATATATATATATATATATTACAAAATACACATGGGGGTTGTTTTTTTTTAATACCCACTCGCTAAAGTTAGCCGGTGAAGATTGATTACATCTCAGCTTGCATCCATCCAACATAGTTGTTCGTCAGCACTTCATATATATCATCATCATCATCATCAAGTCGTGCTGCCAGAACGGATATCCTTGATCCTCTCTCGCCACTTCTCCCAATCATTCATCGCTTTTGGCAGGTCTTCAGGGTTACATCCCATATCCTCACATAATTGCAGTATGTAAGTTCGAGCTGGTCGTCCTGTTTTTGCTTGGCCATATGCGGGGGTCCATAGGAGTACATCACTGATGAGTTCGTCCTTGCTTCTCCAGCAGTGTCCTGCGTGTCTGGTTCGTCTAACTTGTATAGTTTTCGTGATGGGAGGCAATTGGCCGTATAGTTGGTGTCTTGTGGGGTGTTGACCCCAGGACTTGTTCAATATTGCTCTCAACATTCTAGGGTAATTGCCGTCTAGTTTCTTCTTCAGTCGTTTAGTTAGCGTCCAAGTAGTGCATCCATATAGTAGTATCGATACAACCGCTGCCTGGAAGAAACTGCGTTTCATTTTATCGGTCAGGTCTGATTTCCATATGATCGAGAGCCTATCGATAGCTGTCCATGCTTTCGTTAGTCGTGTGTCGTCCATTCTTTTTCTTTTCTCTTCCTTCCTCTTTTTCCTCCTTCTATCTTTTTTCTGATTCAAAATCTTTCTTGGTGAACAAATAGAACAAATAAGTTCTACAGAATATTCCTAAACAGTCACATGACATATTTTAAACACGAACGCTGATTTATTGATTAAACGGTTACCCATTTCCCGGTATATATAGTATTTCATCTTTACCTTTGTATTTTACTAAACATCCATCGGTGATTTAACATCACTAGACATCATTCTTCCAAGTTCTGATGATGATTCAACAGAACAGAAACGTTAAAACATCGACTTTCTTTCTCATTAAACTGATTCTTCTTCTTCTTCTTGGATTACCTGGTTTACCAATTTTTCTCTCTATATATGCGAATAGTTTGTAGATAACTTTATTTTTAAACGTGAATTTGAGGTCATTTGTTTGCACGCAGTTAAATGGATTCAAGATTTGTAACTCAACATTAATAATTCATAATAAGTATTCAAATAGTCATTTCTAATATGAATAATTTGCATGTTTTCAAATAACTAATGATAATAATATTTAGTAAATAACAGAACAGATTTATTCGACCCATAGTTAGGACCCTAACAGATACCACCAATCCTGGTCAGAGTGGACTTGGGAGTAATGGCAATGATAGGGTACTCCGCATCCCCTAAAGCTCCAGGACAAGAGCCTTACCATCACATGCAATTTAGTGTCATACCCAGTATACTTGTTTGGGACCAGAGGGTTCTTATCTCTCTGCAGAGGTTGAGTTGGTGTATTGTACAGCCCTTGCCGATAGGATAGAACTAAATTGGATATTCAATGATATCAATTAACCCCCCAACTCAATAGCATTATCACTGCAATGCAAGCGACAGAAAATATCTCCAAAGTCTCCGTAACTTCCTCAGTAATCTTGCAAACCCCCTGCATCGCCGTGATTTCTTTCCCGAATTTATTATAATTTTACTTCCGGCGAATTTTCCACACAGGAATTAGCTGTTCGTCTTTCACAGGAGACTGAGTGACACCAAGTCACCTCAGATTTCCAGGACTCTGCTGAATATTCTAGCCGAGCTTAATGATGCTGCGCTCTGGATGGTCTTGAATCTTCCTCAGCTTTACAGTTTTGCCAGGTTTTTCCTCCTAGCTTTTGGTGAGCATTTCAAGTGCACTAACTGCAATTAGTACCACCGTTACCCTCTTCTACCAGGTGCCCGTGGTGTAATGGTGATCGTCGTAGGAAAAGGACACGGCGACACGAATTCAAATCCTGGACCAGGCTAGTTGCATTTCACATAGCACTAATACCCTTGGGAAAGGTATGAATCCAATTATTCTCCCTCCAGCTATGGGTAAATAGTAGGGCAGACTGAGTTCTTCAGCCTTGGTGAGGCAACTAGTCTAGGAGAAGGAAAACTCTGAATTATAACCTGTTAAACTCCGCTTAAAAATTGACCTTGTGTCATATCTTGCCCGAGCGGAGGGGTTGGTAAATATGGTTACCATCTTTTACCAGAGAACTGCAGAAACTATGGAACATGAGATTAATAGTGGTACCAATTACTATTATTATTATTACTCATTTGAGTTTTTCACATCAGCGTAAGCTGATGGTCTTTCACTGGAGATTGAGTGACAGCAAGTCTCCTCAAGTCTCCAGGACTCTTCTCAGTATTCTGGCCGTTTTCAATAATGCTGTTGTTTGGATGGTCTCCACTCGGCAGCCAACTTCCAAATCTTCCAGGCCCTTTAATAATCGTTTAGTTACCGTGCCAAAAGCACCAATCACAATTGGTATAATTTTCACCTTCATGTTCCATCGTTTTTTCAATTCTCTAGCAAGGTCGAGGTACTTATCTCTCTTTTCACATTCTTTCAGTTTTATTCTGTGGTCAGCCGGGACAGCAAAGTCAACAATTTTACAGATTTTCTTTTTTTTTTTTTTTTTGTTGATTATTATAAGGTCTGGTCTTCTGGCCGAGACTAGGTGATCCGTTTGTATATCAAAGTCCCCTAGGAGTTTGTGTGTGTCATTTTCTCGGACAGGTGCTGGGATTTACTATTTGTAGTAACCAGTGAGAACAAGTGACATGAAACCTTCTTAAATCTCCAATATTCTAAATTATTTTAACAATGCAATCGTCTGGATGGTTTCAATTCTTCTTTGGATTTCCTATTCTTTTAATTTCTTGCTGTTCTAAGTATGCCGATAGTGAAGGGTACAGTTGTCGCCTTTATATTCCTTTTAGTTTCGCTTCACTGACAAATTCCAATTCTTATTATAATGAAATGTATCAGTTGGTCTGTATCCGAAACTATGTCACGCACGACGTCACTATTCATTTTAGTTATTTACATCACATTCTCTATGATCTTATTTCTATTTAAATCTCACTTATTAAAAAAAAATTGATTTAAATCTCAATATATATATATAGTCATCCACAGACAGATCTGTTTCGTTCTATCAGAACTCATCAATGTGGCTAGACATTAGCTTCCCGTAGCCGGGATCGAAACCCGGTTGGTTGACTCAAATGTCAAGCCAAGCTTCTAACCATTCAGCCACGAGGAGCCATTAGCTGCGAAGTAAATTTTAAATGGTTATGAATCACAATATATATATATATATATATATATATATATATATATATATATATATATATATATATATACATATATATATATATATATATATATATATATATATATATATATATATCGTTGTCATAAAGGAGGCATATCAACTGTAAAGGAAGGAATTGGGAAAAGAAAAGAGATGAGAGATTTTTCGCATCTTATTTACTGCTTGTTGCATCCTTGAAAAGGATTACAATAGACAAGGTTGTTACTCGCCTGGAAGGGACAACCAACACGATTGTTGATGAAAGAAAGAAAGGTTTATTGCAATAGAGAGTCAATAGACAGAAATTAGTAGGATATTACTAATCTCCAGAGGAAGACGCCGGTGAATGCGGTGCTCACTATATATAGAGCTCTGTATAAGTAAGGCCACATAGAAAAGAGGTGGGTGTAGAATATTTTATTACAACATTGCTGTTTAACATCACAAACTATTTCGATGAAGATATTGTTGAATTAAGAATCAGGAGTGAAATTATGAATTCTTTTAGTGGTGATGGTATGTGGCAACATGGTTTTAAATAAAGACCAAACTAGTGGCGAAATTACAGAACATGGACTTTCCTATTTCTGTATTTAGTACTATATATGGAAATGCACGAAATAGTCCAAGGCAAACTCATAGAGGCCTTAACGCAGGGAGAACATATTGACCAACAGTAAGCTGAGAAAGAAAAGGTGGCGTGCGGAACCAGTGGACTCGAAATCCGGAAGTTGGCTGGACCAGCCGAATTTACCGGGAAAATTAGAAAAGACGGTCAAACTTTCTTATGTAACCGGATTCCCTGGTCAGTGATCCTGGAAAGAAGAGCCTCCAGTGTTGAAGAATGAGTTCTGTTATGACAAAGATTCTCTTGAAGGATGAGTAAACGTCGACTTTTAGTGGGATGAGGAGAAGTGGATAAAAGGTATTCTGACACCGTGAGAAAAGAAGGAGAGGTATGGCGAGATGTTGTAGTCCAGCCAACATAGAAAAAGGTATGACCGGTTCTTGATTTTTGCGCGTTGAAAAACTACGTGGTATGTCATTCAGGATAGAGACGCAACAGGTGTCTGCAAAGAAACAAAATGGTGACAAATGACTGCGGTTTCAATTTTATTTTATTTCATTTGAAACCGGCCAATCTACAAATTTATGTGGCCAAAAGCTTTGGAGATACCAGTAAACTAAAAAGATGGAAAGTTTGCTTTATCAGACTAAGATTTGGGCTTTACTGTTAGCCAAAAATCATGACGTCTATTCTTAAAACAATATTGAAAAGGAAGACAAAATGAAAGGAGTCACAAATTTGTATATTGACGATTTATTAGTGAATGAAGCAGGAGTGACAGCCGAAGAACTAATTGAATATTTGGAAAAAAATGGCCTGAATACTAAACTATCGGAACTAAAAGTGTTGGCGAATTTACAATTCACAGTGAGACTTTTTTACTAGAGAAGAATGCAAGAGTTCTTGTTGAGAAGAGGATTTTGAGAAAATGGGAATGTCAAGAAACTGGAATCCAAACTGTTTCGATTAGGGAGCTGAGATCGCTTATCACTACCGAAAAGTGAGTTCAAACAAAGAGCTCAGCTAGAAAGTTTATAGAGAGAGTCTCTTTAGTGCCGTGGTTAAAGTGAGTTCGAACTCCAGTCACGCTATTACGTCCACTTTCGACCCAAAACTCTGGGGAAAGGTATGAATCCCTCAAGCTATAGGTTAAATAGAATCACTCCTATTTTTCTTCGAGAATGGCTTTGGCATTGAATAACCCACAAGGGTTGGTATGCCATTAAACAAAGAAACCTAAAAGGATTATTAGACACTTAGAAATTCATAAAGTTAATAACAGAATTTAACCTGAAGTTAAATGTCATATTCATTCTCTCGGAGAAGAACAGTGATGCTCTAAATGGGGTAAGTACTGATTTATCTGATTTCACATCACGTTAGATTTGACATGAAATTGTTTTATAGTAGTGGGCCACACGCAAATCGAGACTCATGGGTAGACGTCACAAACAATGCTTGATCCTCTCGACATTCTTCTTTTGGCGCTCCTTAGACGCCAAGCCATAAACTTAGCCCTGCTGAATAGGAATGATCATTTACAATGGCCCACTCCTCGCAAATGCTGGGTTAAGTAAAAAGCCTGGCTAGGAGTCCCAGCAGATACTGAATAGTAGATATGATACTATTTACCAAACCCCACCCCCACCCCCGCTCGGGCAGGATATGACACAAGGTCAATTTTTAAGCGGAGTTTAACAGGTTTGAATTCAGAGTTTTCCTTCTCCTAGACTAGTTGCCTAACCAAGGACTGAAGAACCTAGTCTGTCCTATTATTTACCCATAGCTGGAGGGAGAATAATTGGATTCATACCTTCTCCAAGGGTATTAGTGCTATGTGAAATGCAATCAGTCTCGTCCAGGATTTGAACTCGTGTCGCCGTGTCCATTTTCTACGACGATAACGACTACACCACGGGTACCTCCATTAAGCAGATATGATGCGTTGTACAGATCTGGACAACAACAAAAAAATCTATACAGTATGCGTCATTTGTAGATAGACAGAAGTCTATATTTTTTCAGAAAGCTTCATCTTGATGAAACAAAATAAACCATTCGAAATGTGGCTAGATATGAAAGGTGTCACTCGATAGACCTCACTCCGGGTATACTTAAGAAGTAGACCGCAACTCGGAAATATTAACCATTGACATAATTACACCATCGACAAAGCTTGTATCTTCCAATGACTGTGAAGCGGAGAGAGAAATTATGTATTGAAATTGGTACAAAGATTGCGGATGGGGTATTGATTAGATATTTCTTGAGAAAACCGGTAGAGATACTGAATGACCACTTTCTGTTCGGATATGATAAAGGAAATACTAAATGGGTGGAATGTCGAATGCTTTTTCATTTCAACAGAAAGAACCAGTGGGAATGCAATCGTTGAAAGACACTATTGAACTATTACAGCCATGATGGAAAGAGGGAATATTGTTGTATACTACAGCTGTGTCTTGATGAACAACGAGAAACACGTATATATAAAAATATAAGACTATATTTTTATACTTGAGTCTACAACTCCCACAGGTTACAATTCATTGACTTATCCTGCTCATAATATTACATAAACGTTGCAAAAAAACAGCTGTGTGGTTAACAAAATTTTCATCAGATGATAACTCTGGGGTCAGACATAGTTTCGGCATCAAAGCATAATTACCACAACCACAAGCAAGGAAATCAATATCGTTCAATACCGTCAGGCTTTATTGTCTTTATGTCACATCGTGGGAATGCCTGATTAATTTGCAGCATCTTCGTATAATCACTTGTTGTATTCGCAACACTCCAGTAACGAAGGTCTTAATTCAGTAATGTAAAATTTGAATTAACTGACAAGCTGACGTGTCATTATTACTGAACGTGAACGAGGATAGAACTTTCGTGAAATTCACGAGTAAAGTCACTAATGGACCAATCTTCAAGAAACTTACCACGTGAACTCCTTTCATGTTGAGAAGGGTTTTAATGTCATTTGTTAGAGCGGGTTGTGACAACTATACTTCAGTAGGTGCCTGGAACTTTTTCAGTTAAAATTCGTCTATAAAATAAAGAAGAAGTGGTGGATAGGCGAGGATATTGGAGAAGAAACTTAATAAAACAAGACTCATTCGTATAAAAAGTAAATAGAATGACCTTTTATTCTTTAGTTTGTTATGTTTATCCCGAACAAAGCATCTATCTTTAACTAATACGAGGATCATTCTAGAAATAAGGGGAATTTTTAGGACTGAAAAGTAACCTAATATATACACGAGGATCATTCAATAAATAAGGGGAAATTTTAGGCCTGAAAAGTGACATAATATATAGACGAGGGTCATTCAGTAAATAAGGGGAATTTTGGAGGCTGACAAATGACCTAATACATATGTGTGGGTAAAACAGTAAATAAGGGGAATTTTGTCCAAGGAGTTGGAAATAGAAAGCACAGTTGCACTTTTCTTTGGGAAATCAGTAGTCAAGTGTCCTTTCATGTCTTCTTACTTGACCGCTATATAATGTCTTTTCAACTCAGACTCGTTGTAGAAAACCCATTTTTTTACTAAAAAATCTTTCTCCCTCCACATTCTTCTGCAAAATTTACATGGTTTGCAAACACCAAAAATTTGATGACAGAACTCTGTTCAAGCCTGGAGAACCTTGTTTAATATGCTTCCATTTTGTCGTGAAAACTTTTTTTTTGTTGTTTTTTTTTTTTTTTTGCGAGATAAAAATCATTTTAATTTATCAACCAATTCCATACAATCCAGAGTTTTCGTTTATGAAAAATATTCAGAAAAAATATTTTACTTTTATCAAATTAATTCCCCTTACTATAAAATGACCCGTATATATATGAGATAGCTTTTTAACTCTATTTCTTTAAGTGGCATTCTGTTTCAAAAATATTTAACTTAATTCGTATTTCAAATTTATTTCAAAGCGTAAAGTATTTCCTGAAAAGCATTTTTTAAAAATCTTTTTCTCCTCTTCCTTTCTCTATTTCTTTCTTTCTTTTCCTTTTCTACGCTTTTTTATTCTTTATCATGTTGCTATTTGTAATTTGAGAAGAGTTATGACGAAAAGAACATTAAAAATGAGTATCAAAAAATAATCAATGAAAGCAAAATAACTTTGTAACTTTTTTGCACTAATTTGACTAAATAAGGAGATGAGTTGAAAAAAATTGATCTTTGTTTAATAGTGTTGTAATTAGAAATAATACTAGATTCAAAAATATCAGTCTGACTAAAAAGGATAGACAAGAAACGTCTAATTAATGTTGTTATTAACTTTTCTAATTTATTTCAATGAATGTATTTAAGTATTAATATAGTAAAAGAACTTTCAATAAGATTTTCCTAAATGTTCATTCGACGGTTTTTGGCAAGAACAAGATTGAGAAATAGATAAAGAAATCTACAATAAATACCTTTGAGTTTCAAATATGATATTTATGAGTAAATAATTAATACACAGGAATTTAAGCAGATATCTTTTTAAAAAAAACAGTTCAGTGTTACAACGTTCTTAATGTGAAACGTAATCATGTAAGCAATTAACCTAATAGAATTGCTTGATTTAATGACGTTATTCAATATTTAGCGTCCCTAGAAGAGAGTCAACGAAGACAGCTTAATATATGTTTGTCTAACGATGACTGTGAAAAGAATAGTCGACCCTGCTTGGACCCGAAAGACGGAGAGTTGTTACACTCCCTAATATGCAGAAGAAAACAAATTGAACTTTTTAAAAAAAATCAATAAAACGTTCCTTCTCCTTCACGTTCAATAAAACTTGATTGAGTGAAAAATTGCAGCCCAAGCACCCTCGCACACGTAAACACATACATACATACATACATACATACATACATACAGGAGGTGCACGAGGTGTAGTGGTTACAGTCATAGGAAATGGATGCGGTGACACGAATTCAAGTTGATTACATTTCACATAGCGCGAATACGCTTGCGAAATGTATGAATCCATTAATTCTCCCTCCAGCAATAAATAAATAGTAGGGCAGACTGGTTTCTTTTGCCTTGGTTAGGCAACTAGTCTAGGAGAAGGAAAACTCTGAAGTCAAATCTGTTAAACTCAGGTTAAAAAATTGACCAATGTCACATCCTGCCCGTGCGAAGGGGTTGGTAAATATATACATTTTCTGATCGACTTGCACGCTGCAATTTACTATATATATATATATATATATATATATATATATATATATATATATATATATATATATATAATTCATAAACTAACACACACAGATGACATTAAGATAAACATATAAATCAACACTAAACTAAAATTTTGTAGATATATTATCATAAGAATTAATAATCAGAATTAATTAAGCATTATGATTCCAAATTATTTTTAAAAAATCATTTCAATATATATTCCCAATACTAATCCAATAAGTCTGGTAGTTTTTTTAATATGCTACTAGGGAGCCATGGGTTAATAATAATAATGTGAAAGCCCCGTAACCATGTTTGACCCCAGGGTCATCATCTGATGTAGACTTTTTTGGAAAAACTCTCCAGTTTACCACCTACGTAGAGCATTCCAATTCCATTTTTAAAATTCGAGGAGGACACTCGTGAAACCAAAGTTATGAACGAGTTGAAGGGACATTAGATATTACACATATAATATTACAAACTATACAAAAACGCAATAAAAAATATATTTCACTCTATTTTCAAAAGATGATTTCTTCTGATAATTTAGTAAAACACCATTGAATAAATTAGTGATCAATAAATAAATTGATGGTAGAAATTCTAAATGAATACTAAATATTATTAGTCATGTAGTATTGATTTTTTTTTTCTTGGGTATCTCACTTCACATTTAGTTGAAGTTATATAGGTGGCTGTCTGTAAAAGAGAACAAGAAAAAAGTCGGAAGGTACTAAGATTAAAAGACAAGGAAATAAAAGGGACACTTTTCATTTCTTGTGACAATCAAAAGGTAGGGTTGGTGAATCGAATGCTTACGTCATTAAGACAGAGTTCAAGTTTCATTCTCACGTGAAGCCAATCCTTCGACATTAATGTAAACAGTCATGAAATAAATATCCTCTGATGATAGCTTAAGGCCCAAACTGGTCGTGATAAACAAAGATCGACAACTATTTTGCACCACATATATTTATTTTTCAACATAATCTCCTTCCTTGTTGATGTACTTAGTTCAGTAGCGAATATCAATTGCATAAAGCAAACATCATACAGTGAAAAGTTCAGCTAATAATAATGAGTCAGGTTACATATTTATTGATGCACCTCCGTATACTGGTATATATCAAGAAAATGTGAGCGATTATACTTACAATACATTTATGCAAATAGAACTAAACTTATAATTTTTAAAACTGACATGAACACATCGCTGTACATTAATATCGTCATAAAACTGTTTACAGAAAACCAAACTTCTGCATTGGCAAATATCAGTTGCCTAATGCAAGTAATCTATATGCAAAGAATCCATATGCAATAGATTGTCACTACACACACACTCATATTGGGATGGGTTTCCATTTTAGCTGCAATCCATGATGATATTGATATTTCTGTTTCAATTTAGGGAGGAGTATAGGATTCCAAATTTATTTCCGCTGTATCGGGAATTTATATGATTACAAAATGACATTCAGTGAGAACTTAGAAATCACAAAATTATCTCTTTCAAATTAGACAAGAAATTGTTTTATTCTCCAAAAAGCATTTTATTGTATTGCCCTAATAAATATCTTGCTATTATGTGCCGATTTTGCTAATTCTGGTTACATATATATATGTTAACATAATGAATACTCTTTATCTAGTGGGTAGAGAGTGCGCCAATTACCCGGGAGACCGGGATTCTCTCCCAGGTTGAATCATACCAAAGACTCAAAAATGGGACTTGATACCGCCTTGCTTAACAAGGGATCAAGGGTAAAGAGGAGCAATCCAGAGAAAGGAGTTACGCCCTCTCCTACACCTCTGTGTAGTAGCTATTGAAAAGGGAGCCTTCGGGTCGCCCTCGACTGCGGTCGCCAACTTTACTCATATATATATATATAGGGAGAGAGAGAGAGAAAGAGAGAGAGAGAGAGAGAGAGAGTGCGAAAGAGAGGTTTGTGGTGTATGATTATCGTCGAAAGAAATGGACACGGCGAATGAAGATCAAATCATGGACAAGGCTGTTTGCATTTCTCATAGCGCTGATACCCTTGAGAAAGGTATGAGTCCAATTATTCTCCTTCCTGCTATGGGTAACTAGTAAGACAGACTAGGCTCTTTAACCTTGGTATGACAACCGATTTAGGAGAAGGAAACTCTTAATTAAAGCCTGTTTAACTCCGCTTAAAAATTGACCTTGCGTTGCATTCTGCTCGTGGCGGGGAGTACATATATATATATATATAATTACGGAAACCTTCTGAAAATGACGAGTTCTTTATTTGTCCCTGAGTGTTACACTGATCCCATAACTTTACTTGTCTCATCTGCTATTCGATGGAAATTTAGAACTTGTAACAACCATATTTCTTCATACCACTTTGCCTCGCCACCAGGTCAGTATATATTTCCCCCACTGCTTCACTCAGGATTTGAACACGAAAGTAGATAACATTTATTGACTTTTTTTATCCACAAGGTCATATCCTGTAGGTTCTTTCTTTCTTTTTTTCTTTCTTTCTTTCTTTCAGCTGTTTTTAATTAAAGGCTAATTGAAATTGGCTTGTAGTGAATTTAATACTTACTAGATGACCGACTGTTTTTGCTTTGATAGATTGCTAATCCTGCTTTATCTTTATTTGTAGAAATAAAAGTGCACCGAAAAAATATTCAAACTGCTTCTATAATAAAAATAATAATCTCAGCCAGACGACCAAACCAAGTGATAGTCAACAAAAAAAAAGAGAACCTGCCGAATAGTGGATTTTGTCGTCCTGGTAGACCACAGGGTAAAATTAAAAGTAAGCAAAAAGAGAGATAAGTACCTAGACCTTGCTATAGAGAACTGAAAAAAAAATTATGGAACATGAAAGTGACAGTGATACCAGTTGTAACTGGTGCACTCGGCACAATCCCCAAAGGTTTGGTAAAGGGGTTGGAAAACTTAGAAATCTGAGGACAAGTAGAGACTATCGAGATTACATCGTTAAGAGCAGCCAGAATACATACAGAGAAGAGTCCTGGAGACTTGAGGAGACTTGCTTTCACTCAAACTCTAGTGAAAACTATCATCTAACACTGGTGTGAAAAACTCTCAAAGGAGTAAAAATAATAATAATATAAATGAATTTTGAATCAGGTATTCCAGCATTTTAGTAAATATTATTCTGGATATCTGTGCTTAACAACTGATGATTCTCCGTTAGACATTCGCCACAATTCCTCGTTTGACATCTTTTAAACATTTGATTTTGGATGTTGCGGCTGAGATTTCACAAAGTAGCGTGTGCTTATTGTGTTCACATCACATCGTGTAAACTAAATTAATCATAATTAGCAGTGGATTTTCTTGTTGATACCGACAGTTCTTTTACAAGAAGCTGTTTTTTAACATTGCCAGTTTAGGCATACTGGATTATTTTAAAGACATAAACATTCAGAGATTTGTGATGGCAAATGTTTAGCCGACACGGAAGATAAAATGACTAAAGTATTAGAAAGACGAACGTTAAGTCGGTATGTATTAAACATTATCAAACAATGGCGCCTAGCTGTGGTATGATAGTTTACGAACTAGTCTGGAAACCCAACATTACTATTGAGAGTTCGATTCTCAGTGGGTGTTTTTCGTTTGTGACCCTTTTTTAGACTCAACAGCTTGTTTTGTTTTGGTTTCTTTGTTTTAATGGCATATCAACCTTCGTGGGTTATTTAATACCAAAGCCATCCTTGTTGAAGAACAATAGTGGTGCGATTCAACCCATAGTTGAGAGGGGGTTCATGCCTTTTCCAAGGGCAGTAGTCCGAAAGTGAGTGTAATAGCGTGAGTGAAGTTCGAACTCGCTTACTTCAAGGTTGCAGTCCAGCACTTTAGCCATTACCCGACAGAGATTCCTCCCAGGCTCAGCAGATTGGTTTGAGTTGTATGGCACATCAACCCTTGTAGGTTATTTAATGCCAAATATATTTTTATAAATATGAACAGTTCTATTTCAAACAAATCGGTTTAGTATAGGTATAGTTTTTGTTTACACGCAGTTAAATGTCAAAACAGTTCTATTTAAACCAATTCAGTTTAGCATAAGTACACAGTTTCAATTTCAAAACAGTTCTATTTCAAAAAATTAAGTTTAGCATACAAAAAAGTTTCATTTCAAACAATTCAGTTTAGCATAAGTACGCAGTTTAGATGTCAAACAGTTCTATTTCAAGCAATTTAATTTAGTATAAGTACACAGTTTACTTCTATTTGACCCATAGATAGAACCCTGTCAGGTGCTACTACTCCGGGCCAGAGTGGACATGGGAGCGATAGCAAAGAAGGAGAACTCTACATTCCCTAAAGTTTCAGCATTACTGGAAACTCACCATCAGATTGTCTAGTGTCATATCCAGGACGCTCGTTGGGAGGGGGTCTTACCCCTCTGCAGAAGTGCAGTCGGTGCATTCAACAGCCCCAGTCAACTGGGCAAAGGCTCAACAGAGTATATATATATATATATATAGAGAGAGAGAGAGAGAGAGAAAAGAGAGTGATAGAGAGGGGGGTTACCCATACCCCATTGGATATGGCCAAGTGACAGAAATGCTTGTAATGTTAGAAATAAATATCCCTTCAATATAATTTTGCATTAATAAACAAAATTACAAAATTCAAATAAATAAATAAAATAAATATAACTTCTCACAAGTATTAATTTTTAAGAATGATTAAAAGGACGTTTTTTATTGGTTGAGAATAAAAAGCTGTCTTTGTGTAAATATTAACTTAATAACTATAAATAAGCAGACGTTGTTTAAAAAGACACGTATGATAAATAACGTCACAGTCAACAAAAACTTTTCGACATGGAATGACGTCGCTTCAAATAACCAACGTTACACACGTTACTGAAAAGTAATGAATCTTCGAAGACAACTATTCTTTGAAAGAAAAGAAAACAAAGAACCTAAGCTAAGTATTAATTTAGTTGTGCTTTTATTTGGGTCTATATATGTATATGTGCTTGAATATGTGCAATATAAATTTGACTTAGCTATGTGTTCACTTTTCTCATAAAACTTCACACAAAAAAGGTAAGTATTACGTTGGTTAATAATTAACATAAATATTTTAAGTTGGATTGAATAAATTTTCCAATAGTAAAGCTTATTTGTTCTCTGGAACTTAAGTTCAATTCATAGAGCAAGCTTGTAAAGCAAAACTGATAGTTACAATTCGCTTGGATGAACACTGGACACGACAGGTATAAACATAGGACAAGAATGCCACTGTGGATCAATTGAACGTACCGAATGTGATCCTATTTACCGAACCCCTCCGCTCGGGCAGGATATGACACAAGGTCAATTTTTTAAGCGGAGTTTAACAGGTTTCAATTCAGAGTTTTCCTTCTCCTAGACTAGTTGCCTCACCAAGGCTGAAGAACCTAGTCTGCCCTACTATTTACCCATAGCTGGAGGGAGAATAATTGGATTCATACCTTTCCCAAGAGTATTAGTGCTATGTGAAATGCAATCAGTCTTGTCCAGGAATTGAACTCGTATCCTGTGACGATAACCATTACACCACGGGCACCTCCACGTACCGAATGTGATAGACGCCTAAAAATGTTTCAAGATGTTGGGTCAGGTGAAGAGAGGGTATATATTTGAATGTCAGAGAGACTAAAGCAAAAGAGACGTGAACTGGGAGTGAGACGTGTCTATGTCAGAAATTGGTGTTGAAATGAACACAAGTATACACCCATACACATACACACACACAATACAACACACACACACACACACACACACACAACACAACACACACACACACACACACAATACAACACACACGTACATGTCAATGTAAGAAATTGATGTTGAAATGAACACAAGTATACACCCATACACATACACACACACAATACAAAACACACACACACACACACACAACACAACACACACACACACACACACACAATACAACACACACGTACATGTCAATGTAAGAAATTGATGTTGAAATGAACACAAGTATACACCCATACACATATACACACACAATACAACACACACACACACACACACACACACACAACACAACACACACACACACACACACAATACAACACACACGTACATGTCAATGTAAGAAATTGATGTTGAAATGAACACAAGTATACACCCATACACATACACACACACAATACAAAACACACACACACACACACACAACACAACACACACACACACACACACAATACAACACACACGTACATGTCAATGTAAGAAATTGATGTTGAAATGAACACAAGTATACACCCATACACATATACACACACAATACAACACACACACACACACACACACAACACAACACACACACACACACACACAATACAACACACACGTACATGTCAATGTAAGAAATTGATGTTGAAATGAACACAAGTATACACCCATACACATACACACACACAATACAACACGCACACACACACACACACACAACACAACACAACACACACACACACACACACACACACAATACAACACACACGTACATGTCAATGTAAGAAATTGATGTTGAAATGAACACAAGTATACACCCATACACATACACACACACGCACAACACAACACAACACACACACACACAATACAACACACACACACACCCATACACACACACAGACACACAACACACTCACACACACAATACAACACACACATACCCATACACACACACACAGACACACAATACAACACACACACACACACACAGACAATACAACACACACACACCCATACACACACACACACAGACACACAACACAACACACACACACACACACATACACACCCATACACACACACACACAACACACACACACAGACAATACAACACACACACACACACACACACACACCCATACACACACACACAACACAACACACACACACACAATACAACACACACACACACCCATACACACACACGTACATGTCAATGTAAGAAATTGATGTTGAAATGAACACAAGTATACATCCATACACATACACAGACACACAACACGCACACACACACACACACACACACGTACATGTCAATGTAAGAAATTGATGTTATAACGAACACAATATAAACATTACTGTAACGTAATGGCTAAGGGATTTCGGTTCATGCCTTTGAGTTTAGTTAGGCTGAGAACCTTTCGGTTCAGCACATGGGTTAGTTAGGTGCAACATTGAGGCAGGTGTTAACGCGGGCGGACGGAGGTGTATAGATGTCACAATAATCCGAGATGAAACGGGTGACGGAGTGCGAGTGACGTCACGCACCGGAAGCGTGCAGAGGTTTGTGGAAATCTGAAGAAAGTTTGAGAGTTGAGTACTAGACGCCAAACGAGGAGGTTCGACTTTTGGAGCTCACAGACGCGAGGCGAACTTGCGCCCTATGGGGGCCGCTCGAGATGGGGGCCAAATGAATAAGACAGCATAGAAGATTGTGTCTATCCTCCTTGTGTCGAAACCTTTAACTCAAAGTTAATAAAAAGGTTTCGTACCTGAACAAACAAGTCGTTACGTGTTTTCGAATTTCGAGATTCCTATGTTCTTTATATGTTCTATCGTTATGAACATTATATGTCTATTTCGCACATGGCGTTAATTGTGGCTATAGTACAATACATATATACGGTTTGGTTTTGGTCTTTTTTGTTTAATGGCATATCAACCTTTGTAGGTTATTTAATGCCAAATCTATTCTCCTAGAAGAACAATAGTGGTGCTATTTAACCCATAGCTGGGAGGATAAAAGGGTTCGTAACTTTCCCAAGGGTATTTGCCCGAAAGTGAACGTAATAGCGCGACTGGAGTACGAACTCGCTTACAATGACTCCGCAGTCCATCGCTTTAACCATTACACCACGAGGACACCCCCCACATACATATATACGTACAACCCAACACACACACATATAGGCAACACACACACATATACACTTAACAGAACACACACGCACATACGTGTTTATGAAGAAAAATGATGTTGTAACTAATATATATAATCACACATACATATACGCACACACAACACCACAAAACACGCTCGCCCAACACATACACTCACAACATGCACGCATATAACACACACATACACACACACACACAAAACATACAGTCATAACACACTCACGTACAACATACACACACAACACATACATTCATAAGATACACACACATAACCAACACGATACATAGACACACAACACACACATACACACACAACACACACACACAACACACACTTATAAGTCTTACACACATACAACACAGACACATACAATACACACATATAACACACATACATACATACATACATACACACGCACTAGAAAAGACTGAAAAAACTTTCACTTCAGACAGCAACGTTTTATCGCAACACTTTTGTGTTTTAATAAAAACAATTCTAATTGCCAACATTTAACAACGTGAGTTATGACATTTTTTCTATATGCTGTGTTCGCATTGTTATTCCAGTGGAGATGAAGAAAGGTTTCCACTGCGATTCAAAAAGTTTTCATCTTCATGTCTTTAAAAATTTTTTTTTTAAATCCAGGCTTTACAGAAAACTTCCTCTTGCAGAATATATCTGTCAATTTCATGTAGTATCTCCAAACTTTCAACACACCTTCAACACGACTCCTGAACAAGTTTTATTGAGAACGTAGAAAAATGTCCCACATTCCACGAAATGAATCAATGCATAATAGTAATCATATCAGAAATTTAAACACTTTTCTGGAGATTGTTAAAAATATCCGTTTTGAGCCTTATAATGTGTTATAGCCACTTGCAAGAGATCTCTGATACACTTGTCAAAGTAAATATCATTTCTAATGGTTAGAAAGCTTGACTAGCAAACCATTAGTAGTGAGTGCTTGTCTCCCTGAGTGCTCCATACATTTGGCCTTATGCCATATCTAAGCAAAGATTAGTAAATAACTATTGTCAGAGTTTCCAAAGGTTTTCATTTCAGTGCCAGTTGATTCTTCAAGTGATTTTCAAATCTTCCACCTTCTTCCTCTTTTTTTTTTCAAAGATGTTATTAGAAGCATTTATTTTAACTACATTAAAAAATGTAGCTGTTATATCAACACGCATTTCTTTAATTGTCAAAGATGTTTAATAATTATTCTAAAACAAAAAATAGAAGAAAATAAGTATATTTTCCTTGTTTAGACCCATATGGCCGAGCAAAAGCAGGACGACCAGCGCGGACATACATACAGCAGCTATGTGAGGATACGGGATGTAGCTCTGAAGACCTGCCGGAGGCGATGAACGATAGGGAGAAGTGGCGAGAGAGGGTCAGGGATATCCGTGCTAGCGACACGACATGATGATGATGATGATGATGATGATGAGATCCATTGGCATATTTTACTTGTTTATTTTAATAAAGGTAAAAATGAGGAAGAAAAAACATTCGATTTGTGTATGGAAACTGTAACTGAGTGAAAGTGCCGAGATCTCACCGAGTGATGATCCATGGCCGAGTAGATCAGAAGAGTTTGAACAAATTCAAGATGTTGAGAATAATCAAGATAACATAAACGCAAGACATAGCCCCGATATGCAGCGTTGCAAATAATTTGTACCAAAAAATAACTTACAGGATAATATGTAAATGTTCCGTTTTTTTAAACAAATTGTGATGAACAGAGAAAAGTGCATATTTAAAAGAAACTGTAACACAAGGAATAGTGAGGCAAAGAAAATCAACAACTGCTAATTGTGCCAAAAGCCGGTCTTCATTCAAAGAAGGTAAGGACATTATTGAAAAGGGTTCTCTACTGTAAGTTATTATCGGAAGACCAAACGAACTAGCATTTATCTCAATTCGACCAACTACAGATTTCCATTATACCAAGTACTAATTTCAATTCGACAAAGTACAGATCTCAATTATAACAAGTATTGATCTCAATTTGACCAAATACAGATCTAAATTAGACAATCTACAGATCTCAATTAGACCAAGTACTAATCTTAGTTAGACCAAGTATTGATTTCAATAAGACCAACTACGAATCTCAATTAAAACAAGTATTAATCTGAATTAGACTAACTGCAGATTTCAATTAGACTAACTACAGATCTTAATTAGGCAATCAACAAATTTTAATTAGACCAAGTACTGATCTCAGTTAGAACAAGTATTGATCTCAATTAGACCAACTACAGATCTCATTTAGAAAATCTACAGATCTTAATTAGACCAAGTACTGATCCCAATTAGACAAACAATAGATCTCAATTAGACCAACTACAGATCTCATTTAGAAAATCTACAGATCTTAATTAGACCAAGTACTGATCCCAATTAGACCAACAATAGATCTCAATTAGACCAACTACAGATCTCATTTAGACAATCTACAGATCTTAATTAGACCAAGTACTGATCCCAATTAGACCAACAATAGATCTCAATTAGACCAACTACAGATCTCATTTAGACAATCTACAGATCTTAATTAGACCAAGTACTGATCCCAATTAGACCAACAATAGATCTCAATTAGACCAACTACAGATCTCATTTAGACAATCTACAGATCTTAATTAGACCAAGTACTGATCCCAATTAGACAAACAATAGATCTCAATTAGACCAACTACAGATCTCATTTAGAAAATCTACAGATCTTAATTAGACCAAGTACTGATCCCAATTAGACCAACAATAGATCTCAATTAGACCAACTACAGATCTCATTTAGACAATCTACAGATCTTAATTAGACCAAGTACTGATCCCAATTAGACCAACAATAGATCTCAATTAGACCAACTACAGATCTCATTTAGACAATCTACAGATCTTAATTAGACCAAGTACTGATCCCAATTAGACCAACAATAGATCTCAATTAGACCAACTACAGATCTCATTTAGACAATCTAGAGATCTTAATTAGACCAAGTACTGATCCCAATTAGACCAACAATAGATCTCAATTAGACAGACTACAGATCTCATTTAGACAATCTACAGATCCTAATTAGACCAAGTACTGATCCCAATTAGACCAGCTATAGATCTCAATTGGACCAAATACAGATCTCATTTAGACAGTCTACAGATCTTAATTAGACCAAGTACTGATCCCAATTAGACCAACAATAGATCTCAATTAGACCAACTACAGATCTCATTTAGAAAATCTACAGATCTTAATTAGACCAAGTACTGATCCCAATTAGACCAACTATAGATCTCAATTCGACCAAATAAAGATCTCATTTAGACAGTCTACAGATCTTAATTAGACCAAGTACTGATCCCAATTAGACCAACAATAGATCTCAATTAGACCGACTACAGATCTCATTTAGAAAATCTACAGATCTTAATTAGACCAAGTACTGATCCCAATTAGACCAACAATAGATCTCAATTAGACCAACTACAGATCTCATTTAGAAAATCCACAGATCTTAATTAGACCAAGTACTGATCCCAATTAGACCAACTATAGATCTCAATTAGACCAACTACAGATCTCATTTAGACAATCTACTGATCCCAATTAGACCAACAATAGATCTCAATTAGACCAACTACAGATCTCATTTAGAAAATCTACAGATCTTAATTAGACCAAGTACTGATCCCAATTAGACCAACAATAGATCTCAATTAGACCAACTACAGATCTAATTTAGACAATCTACAGATCTTAATTAGACCAAGTACTGATCCCAATTAGACCAACTATAGATCTCAATTAGACCAACTACAGATCTCATTTAGACAATCTACTGATCCCAATTAGACCAACAATAGATCTCAATTAGACCAACTACAGATCTCATTTAGAAAATCTACAGATCTTAATTAGACCAAGTACTGATCCCAATTAGACCAACAATAGATCTCAATTCGACCAAATACAGATCTCATTTAGACAGTCTATAGATCTTAATTAGACCAAGTACTGATCCCAATTAGACCAACAAAATATCTCAATTAGACCAACTACAGATATCATTTAGACAGTCTACAGATCTTAATTAGACCAAGTACTGATCCCAATTAGACCAACTATAGATCTCAATTAGACCAACTACAGATCTCATTTAGACAATCTACAGATCTTAATTAGACCAAGTACTGATCCCAATTAGACCAACAATAGATCTCAATTAGACCAACTACAGATCTCATTTAGACAATCTACATATCTTAATTAGACCAAGTACTGATCCTAATTAGACCAACTATAGATCTCAATTCGACCAACTAGGGTTCTCATTTAGACAGTCTACAGATCTTAATTAGACCAAGTACTGATCCCAATTAGACCAACTATAGATCTCAATTAGACCAACTACAGATCTCATTTAGACAATCTACAGATCTTAATTAGACCAAGTACTGATCCCAATTAAACCAACAATAGATCCTAATTAGACCAACTACAGATCTCATTTAGACAATCTACAGATCTTAATTAGACCAAGTACTGATCCCAATTAGACCAACAATAGATGTCAATTAGACCCACTACAGATCTCATTTAGACAATCTACAGATCTTAATTAGACCAAGTACTGATCCCAATTAGACCAACAATAGATCTCATTTAGACAATCTACAGATCTCATTTAGACAATCTACAGATCCTAATTAGACCAAGTACTGATCCCAATTAGACCAACTATAGATCTCAATTAGACCAACTACAGATCTCATTTAGACAGTCTACAGATCTTAATTAGACCAAGTACTGATCCCAATTAGACCAACAATAGATCTCAATTAGACCAACTACAGATCTCATTTAGACAGTCTACAGATCTTAATTAGACCAAGTACTGATCCCAATTGGACCAACTATAGATCTCAATTGGACCAAATACAGATCTCATTTAGACAGTCTACAGATCTTAATTAGACCAAGTACTGATCCCAATTAGACCAACAATAGATCTTAATTAGACCAACTACAGATCTCATTTAGACAATCTACAGATCTTAATTAGACCAAGTACTGATCCCAATTAGACCAACAATAGATCTCAATTCGACCAACGAGGGTTCTCATTTAGAAAATCTACAGATCTTAATTAGACTAAGTACTGATCCCAATTAGACCAACAATAGATCTCAATTAGACCAACTACAGATCTCATTTAGAAAATCTACAGATCTTAATTAGACCAAGTACTGATCCCAATTAGACCAACAATAGATCTCAATTAGACCAACTACAGATCTCATTTAGACAATCTACAGATCTTAATTAGACCAAGTACCGATCCCAATTAGACCAACAATAGATCTCAATTAGACCAACTACAGATCTTAATTAGACCAAGTACTGATCCCAATTAGACCAACAATAGATCTCAATCAGACCAACTACAGATCTCATTTAGACAATCTACAGATCTTAATTAGACCAAGTACTGATCCCAATTAGACCAACTATAGATCTCAATTAGACCAACTACAGATCTCATTTAGAAAATCTACAGATCTTAATTAGACCAAGTACTGATCCCAATTAGACCAACAATAGATCTCAATTAGACCAACTACAGATCTCATTAAGACAATCTACAGATCTTAATTTGACCAAGTACTGATCCCAATTAGACCAACAATAGATCTCAATTAGACCAACTACAGATCTCATTTAGACAATCTACAGATCTTAATTAGACCAAGTACTGATCCCAATTAGACCAACTATAGATCTCAATTAGACCAAATACAGATCTCATTTAGACAGTCTACAGATCTTAATTAGACCAAGTACTGATCCCAATTAGACCAACAATAGATCTCAATTAGACCAACTACAGATCTCATTTAGACAATCTACAGATCTTAATTAGACCAAGTACTGCTCCCAATTAGACCAACAATAGATCTCAATTAGACCAACTACAGATCTCATTTAGAAAATCTACAGATCTTAATTAGACCAAGTACTGATCCCAATTAGACCAACAATAGATCTCAATTAGACCAACTACAGATCTCATTTAGACAATCTACAGATCTTAATTAGACCAAGTACTGATCCCAATTAGACCAACTATAGATCTCAATTGGACCAAATACTGATCTCAATTAGAACAAGAATTGATCTCAATTAGACCAACTAAAAATCCCAATAAGAACAAGTATTGGTCTTTTCACCGACTATGGATCCCAATTAGAACAAATGTTGATCCCAATTAGACCAACTACAGATCTCATTTTGACTATCTACAGATCTTAATTAAAACAAATACAGGGTGGAACGATAAAATTGTCGCCCTAGAAAAGACGACACGATTCCATTTCCGTTTAATGAAAACCGGTTTTCTTTTTTTGTTGCAGACCATCTACTAGTTGGCCAGTTGTGTACAAATCCCAAGAGCGATAGCAGCCTTCTATCATGTCTGAAAGTGACACAATGTTCAACGAGCGAGATCGGAGATGCGCCGCTGTACAACGCATGCTCTCTACCGATCCAAGTTATGACAACAGGACCATTGCCAGCACCCTCAAAATGCAAATCTGAATTGCCACGAATAACAGGTACGTGCACAGAGTGATGAAAACAAAGTTTCCAGCAACGGTTATGGTCTTTGGTGTGGTTTCAAGTGAGGGCCACATCATGCCACCTCACATCTTCGAAGTCGGCTTGAAAGTCAACACCAAAGTGTATCTGGATGTGCTGAAGAGTGTGGTGATCCCCTTGGTGCAATCAGGTGGCCGGTGGCAGACCCTGGGTGTGGCAGCAGGACTCGGTGCCGGCCCACAAGTCCAAAGAGACCCAGGCTTGGCTTTAGAAGGAGTGCTACGACTTTGTACCCTTCTCTCATTGCCCCCTCCTCCTCCCCCGACCTGAACCCGCTGGACTACTTCGTTTAGTCATACGTTGTGAACATCACCAACATGACCTCCCACAACACCAAAGCCAGACTGATCGCCGCCATCCGCCGAGTATTTGCCGAGCTCCCGCTGGCGCTTGTGGAAAAGGCATTCTCCCAGTTCCGGATCCTTATCGAGGCGGTGATTGTGGCTAAAGGCGGCTACATTGAATAGATGTCAGCTCTACAACATAATCAAGTTACCTGAATTGATTTTTTCAATAAAAGTTTTAAAATAAAGCTGTAGTGTTGTTTTCTTAAAGACGACAATTTTATCGTTTCACCCGGTACTGATATACGCCGTCACCGACTCGGTACCATGTCAAAAGTTGTAACACAACACAAAACAAAACGACCCTGTTCTTTCTTGATACGAAAATTTATTGCTCCAACTGTTTTTACAGTAGTCGCTGCGAAACGAGAGCTAGAAACTCAGAATTACTTGGGCCTATTAGATTTATCCCGTGACGGGCGAAACGGACAATCACAGACTTAGACATTTCTTTTTCACCGACCAAGCCCTTCCCAACAGTGCCGTCTGACTCAACTGCGACTCTCACATCTCCAACTCTGACTTCTGAACCCAAGTCCGACTGCAACTTCAACGCGAACTGACTCAGCGTCTTAGAAATTTTATATATTTTATTCTAATTATTCTCTTGAATAATGTCTTAATCACTCGAAATCACTTAAACTTTTTAGTGCCATGTCATTCTAAATTTCAGCTGATATTTATCTGGAAGTTTATTTTAATATATAGCTGACAGCTGATTTCAAAACAAACCCATCAACTCTTTATTTTGACAGGAGCTGACACGCGAACACAAGTCCTGGCCTTTAGAAATCGAAAATATGCGACTTCGGATTCAAAGTTTTTACCTAGCACACAATTTATCATTAAAATAGAATAATCAATTAAAATAATTGATTAAAATCCCTAATTATATTACACTGATCTCAATCAAACGAAATAAAAACAGAGATCGCGGAAAAGCGTACGGAATTAGTTAACAGAATGTACTTGATATTCAGTAGGGTTTCTCAATATCCATGGGACCCATGAAACTGCTAATAACTCTACTACTAATAATGTGGGGGGGTTGTTTCAGATTTGAAACTAGTATACTATAACAACTATTAATCCTCGATCACAATGCCTTGAACAAGATAGGAAAAATATTTTGCGTCACAACTTATTTAGAAACAAAAACATTTAAAACTGTGCAAACAAAATTTTGCACGAATGTTAACTTAACAATTATCCCCAGAAAAGCCAAATTTATCGTTGGGTATACAAATTTCAAGCTACAGGGTCAGTAAACAACCTCAACAAGAAAGCAGAAAATCCTAGACCAGGCAGGAAGTTGACTGCATGACATCCTGACAATGTGGATGCAGTGAGAGATTCTGTCGGAAGGATTCAAAAAATTCCCTCCAAAGACGTTCCCAAGAACTTGGTTTTTCACGTGCATCGTTGCAAAGAATCTTAAAGAAGGATCTTCAGCTGTAAACATACAGAATCCAGATCAAGCATAAACTCACACCAGCTGACATGGAAAAACGTTTAGTGTTGCGTTAGTGGTTCGATAACAAGATTGAAGAGAATTCTGACTTTCTTGATGATGTTCGGTTCAGCAACGAAGTACATTTCTGGCTCTGTTGACATGTCAATAGCAATAACTGTGTGTACTGAGGACCCAGACGTGGCGCTTTAGAGGACCTTGCACTCAGTGAAATGCACAGCCTGTCAAGACATGGAATAATCGAACCGTTTTTGTTTGAAAAGGCAGACGAGGAGACAGTCACTGGAAAAAAAGGAGCGTTACATTGATGTACTGAAAAAGTTCTGGAGTGTACTTGGAATACGTCGTGGTGTGATAGATAGGGCAAGTCCAGATACAGCTAACATCTCCATGGAATGGCTTGACCATTAATCGACTGATCAGCAGGCGCCGCAAACCCATGTGGTCTCCGCATTTACCCGATCTGAATATACCCAGATTTTTTTCTCTGGGGGTTCTTGAAGGACGACATGTAGGAGAACAATACACAAGCCATTGCTAAACTCAAAGTGGCCACCAAAAAGGAGATTCGTGCCATACCGAAAAAACATTTCGTCATGGTGATTGACAACTTCGCTCGATAAATTCAAATTGTATTACATTTTTAACCGGCTCATTGGCCGAGTGTTTGCCAATGGCCCGGGAGATCTGGGTTCAATCCCAGGTCACGTCATACCAAAGACTTTCAAAATGGTACTTGATACCTCCTTGCTTAACACTCAGCAATATAAGGTACGTATCAAGGGTAAAGTGAAGCAATCCAGGGAAAGGAGTAGCGCCCTCCCTACACCTCGGTGTAGTAGCTATTGAAAAGGGAGTCTTCTGGTCGCCCTCGACTACGGTCACCAACTTACTTTACTTACATATTAATCTCAGTGTTGGGCGCCTCGAGTGGTATAATAGCTAGAAAGCTAAACTAGCAAATCTACAGGAACTTGGAAACCTACACGGAACTTCGAACTACGTCCTTTATTGAATCCACGGGGGTCACCTGTTCTGATTCCATTAACCCTAACCGGGTACAAGTGTTAAGAATTCCTTTATTTTAACTCACCTACAGTCAGGATGGGCGTTGATTCCCTAAGCTTCTAAGGAGACAATCATCTGGAGGTTGCAGGTTCAATCCCGACTGCAGGCGAGTAACAATACAGGAATTCTTAACGCTTGTACCCGGAATCAGAACAGGCGACCCCAGTGGATTCAATAAAGGACGTAGTTCGGAGTTCTGTGTAGGTCTCCCGAGTTCGACAAACACCTGAAGAAGGCTGGAGGACTTATCTGCCGAAACGTTGTGGAAATAACAATAAAGATGAATACAATAATCCGAAAACCCTTAATGATAAAAATCATTCGTCTCAGAAATTCAGACAACTATTTTCCAATGATATTACCATTATGTGAAATGAAAACAGCCTCATCCAAGATTTGAACTTGGTTCACAAAATCTATTACCAATGATGATAACCATTACTCTACAAGCTAATGTGTGTGTGTGTGTGTGTGTGTGTGTGTGTGTGTGTGTGTGTGTGTGTGTGTACAGCCTATTAGACTAGTTGGTAAAGATTTCGCCGGGAGACCGGGGTTCAATTGCAGGTCGAGTCATACCAAAGACTCAAAAACTGGTACTTGATGCTTCCTTGCTTCCTAGCTTAACAGCACAGCATCATAAGGTACGGATCAAGAACAAAGTGGAGCAATCCAGGGAAAGGAGTAGCGCTCTCCCCTACACCTTGGTGTAGTAGCTATTGAAAAGGGAGCCTTCAAGTCAACCTCGACTACGGTCGTCAACTTTACTTACTTTACTTTATATATATGCATTTTATTTGTGATGTCAAAATGATTTTTGTGACGATCAAAATCATTTCCAAACAAAAGTGTATAAGTTTATGTGAATAGTTATTCCATAAAAAGAACCCCTGTTAATATCAACGCAGAACAAATATCTATTTGGTTTGGTTTGGTTTGTTGGGTTATTTAACGCCAAATCCATTTTTATGTAAATAATCTGTTCTATTTAAAACAATTCAGTTTAGCATAAGTACAAAGTTTAATTGTCAAAAACATTTCTATTTCAAACTATTCAAGCAGTTATATGTAACAATTCAGTTAAGTGTAAATACAGTTTTAATGTCGAAAAACAGTTCGATTTCAAATAATTCAGTTAAACATAAGCACGCAGTTTAAATGTAAGTACGGTTTAATTGTCAAAAACATTTCTATTCAGTTTACTCAAAGAATTCATTTTAGCATAAGTATGCTGTTAGTTCTATTTAACCCACAGATAGGGCCCTTATCAGGTGCTACCACTCCGGGCCAGAGTAGACCTGGGAGCGATGACAATGAAGGGGTACTCCGCATTCCCCAAAGCTCCAGCACTGCTGGAACCTCACCATCAGATTGTTTAGAGTCATAACAGGACACTCGTTAGGGCAGGTCTTACCCCTCTGCAGAGAAGCAGTCGGTGTATTCTACTGCCCCAGCCGACTGGGCAAACAAATATCTGTAAAAAGTTACCAGTTTGGAGACTGATATGAAATGAGATGATCGTCAATGAGATGATAAATTGATGTAAATAATTAGTTCAGAACAAGTAGACATGAATGGGTAGGAACAGTCAGCAACTTGGAATTGATTTCGTTTCTTTGTTTAATGGTATATCAACATTCGTGGGTGATGTAACGATAAAGCCATCCTTGTAGAAGAACTGTAGTGGTACTATTTGACCCACAGCCGGGGGTGGATAAGGAAGTTCATACTTCTCTGAATGGTATTAGTCCAAAAGTGAACGTGATAGCGCGACTGCAGCTCGAACTCGTTTACAACGATATCGCAGCTCAACCCGTTAACCACAGCACCATGGGGATTCTCTTCAACTTGGGATTGAACAAACTAAAGCTAAAAGAGTCAAAACTCAACAGAATAGTAACCTTCACCAACCCGGTGACAGAAATGACATCGTCAACCATATAATTGAATGTAGAACAAAAAATAGACTTTGTGAACAGCGACACACAGTGAATTACTTACTAAACCAAACGCACGGTTTTATGCCAACTAATATTATCTAATTCTAGTTGATTTTTCTTCGAACGTTTCAAAATTTTGATTTATTTTATCTGTACATCTCTCTTTTCTTTGTTTTCTCGTCCCTTCAACTTCTATTTTATTCCTCAATCCTTTTTTGTTATCATTCACACAAAAATAAAGTCTTTTCACGAAACCTTTTCTCCACCACTAACTCTTCTATCTTTTTTTAATTCAAGAGAATTATAACAAGTTAGCCAAAACCTTTTCCACGTCTTTTCTAAACAGTAGTCAAAATGGAAAACACAGACGTTTAAAAGAAAAAATACACAGAAGCCGCCAGAGGGCGCCACTGTTGTGGGACTAGTCTGTCTTAAGGGATAATGTCCCAGTGTTTAACGATAATAGAAAACCGTTGCTTCTGTCACTTCTGTTGAAGCGTGCCAAGGAATGGATTGCTCTCATAAATCCTCCATGTTGAAATGGCAGGCGTTTCCTACAAGCTGTAAATCATGCCAGATAGGTTTTGGGGACCATGTGGATTCAGTCAGTAATAGGACATACAAAAGTCTACTTTGGTAAGCAGAAAGCATCAGAATAAAATACTTATAATAAATGTTTATTTTCCCTTTTCTATCTCATTCTTATCTAGTGTGAAGCCATTAATAGTCTTTTCAGCAGAATAAGAGACAAAAATAAAAGGCAAATATATACAACAGTTAAAATGAGCAAAAATCAACTTAACAAAATTTTGAATTTAGAAAATGGTAAATTTTCCCTTCCAATAATATTATCTATGGTGGTCTGAATGTGTGAGGTCTTGTAATCAAAGCGTAAAGAAAATGTCGTAAAAACGAATTCCCATTATTTTATTGACTGAGATTTTCGCGACGTGCGCTTAAAAGCAACAACTTTGTTTTGCGGGTGTGTTTTGAATTTATTTGAGGTTTTATGGCCCTGTTTTTATGAAGGAAGCATGAGAATGATCAGATTCTATCTTCGGAATTCACGTATTTTCAGACGATTCTTTATCTAAGGGACTAATAATTTCGATTTAGCTGATATGCTTCAACCAATTGCTCGACTTGTGTCTCAGTCTTTCACACGCTAACTAAACTCTGACCTCTCAGGGTCAGATCCGTTATCAAATTTTATATATCAACTAGAATTTTTTTTTAATTTTATATTTTCCTCAAATATCGTTTCTCGGTTGTTTTTTTCCCTGCCTTCGTTTAGTTGTGCAATAAAGGACGGACAAGGTTATTGCTTTACTTAAGCTTGATTCAATATAACGTAACTGTCGTCCCAATAAAGTGAAGAACCTTCAGTATCTATGGTGAATTGATCCAAGGAAGAGACAACTATATTGGACTTCAGCTCAAGTTGTATTCAAAAATCTAGACATTTGCAGACGCCTAAAAAAATTTCAACTCTGCAAGTTTAGTTCTAAAAGTAGGATTATTATGTCAATATGAATTTTTTTTTAAATGAATTGAAATGTGCCTGTGGTCGACAGCCCAATATATAAAAACACTATGAGATGTAAAAAAAACTCTTTACTAATTTTTAAAACAGTGTGAAAAAAACCTATAAAATAGATTACGTCAACTGGGGGCCTCGATTGGTGTAATGCTCTGCAAGCTAGATTAACAAACCTTCACGAGTGAGTTCGAGTCTCATTGGGTGCCCCATTCATACGTCCTTGTGTCACTTCTAAGCAAAATGCTTCGTAAATTAACAGATTACGTCAACTGCTGGTTTTACCAGCTATGCGAACCGGAATAAAGATCTAAAAGTCATCATAATATTCATTTTAGAACAACAAATGTACTAAGTATTGATTTGTCTTTTTGCAACACAATGTTGTTATAGCTGCGTTATTAACGGTCAGTGTTTGATCTAACATGAATGTTAATTTTTCTAATGCTATTTGTAAAACCAGCTTGTCTCTCCTCCTCCTGGAAGGTTTGGTTTGGTTTCTTTGTTTTATGGCATATCAACTTTTATAGGTTATTTAATGCCAAAGCCATTCTCCTAGAAGAACAGTAGTGGTATTATTTAACCCATAGCTGGGAGGATAAGGGGGTTTATACCTTTCCCAAAGGTATTACCTTGAAAGTGAACGTAATAGCGCGACTGGAGTACGAACTCGCTTACTATTATTCCGCAGTCCATCGCTTTAACCATTGCACCACGAGGACACCGCCTCCTCCTGGAAGATTGACGTAACACATTCTTTTGCTCATTGTCTTCTAATCTGCCTGGTATCGTACTTAGGAAATAAATACAAGCAATGAAAGTTTCTTCTGCTCATCATGCAGTCAAGATGATAATGATTAAATTCTTGCTAAATTTGGTTTGGCTGGTTCAGTTGAGTTTTATGACATATCAACCAATGTTGGTTATTTAATGCCAAATCCACTTTTATACAAATAAACCGTTCTATATCAAACAATTTAGTTTAGCATAAGTACACAGTTTAATTGTCAAAAACATTTCTATATCAAGCTATTCAGTTTAGTCAAACAGTTCTAGTTCAAACAATTTAGTTTAGTATAAGCATTGTTTTTGTTTACACACAGTTAAATGTCAAAATAGTTCCATTTCAAGCGATTCAGTTTAGCATAAGTACACAGTTTAGTTCTATTTTACACATAGATAGGACCTTATCAGGTGCTACCACTCCGGGTCAGAGTGAACCTGGGAGCAATAGCAATGGAGGGGTACTCCACATTCCCTAAAACTCCAGCATTACTGGAACCTCACCATCAGATTGTTTAGTGTTATATCCAGGACACTCGTTGGGAGGGGGCAGGGTCTTACCCTTCTGCAGAAGTACAGTCGGTGTATTCTACAGCCCCAGCCGACTGGGCAATGCTAAATTTCGTTTGGCTGGTTTGGTTGGATTTTTATGGCATATCAACCATTGTAGGTTACTTAATGCCAAATCCTCTTTATACATGATATATATAATTTGTAAACGCATCATTTGTAAATAACATTTTTAAATGAGCAAATACTGTTACTGTTACTGTTAAATAGTTATACATATAATTTCTTAGTCAATAGTTTGTTTGTAATCTTATTTTTAAATGAGTCAGAGCTAATTTGTTTGTACACAAGTATTACTATTGCTTGCACACAGTTAAATGGTTCCAAATATTCTAACATGAATAGTTCTATTTAGTATTAATCATTTGTTTGCACACACTTTCAAATATTGCTATCTAACACAAATAATCTTATTAGCACACAGTTAAATGGTTTAAGCATCGCTATGTAACACTAACGATTCAATTTAGGAACACAAATTTTCAGGTATTGATATTCAACAATAATAATTCTATTCAATATTACTTAGCTGTTAGTACACCTTTAAATTGTTCCAAGTATTGCAGTGTATCACTAACAATTCAATTAAATATCAATCATTTGTTCGCACAAAGTAAAAAATTCACCCATAGACTGGATCCTTTCAGATGCTACCACTCCAGGTCAGAGTGAACCTGGGAGCAATAACAATGAAGATGTACTCCATATTCCCCAAAGTCCCAGGCCTGGAGCCTCACCATCAGATGGTTTAATGTCATATGCAGGACACTCGTTGGAGAGGAAGTCTTACCCCTCTGCAGAGAATCACTCGGTGTATTCAACAGCCCCAGCCGACTGGGCTATAAATTCTTGCTAAAATTGCAATAATATCACAATTCACTATTCTAATTGTTAATCATTATTATCTTCAAACGTTTTTTTTTTTCAGAATGTCTTAGATGTTTTTATACTTGTTATAAGGTATTGCGTGCAATTATGTATATGCATTTACCCAACCCCTCCACTCAAGGAGGATGATACAAAAGGTCAACTTTTCAGAGGAGTTTAACATGTTTGAATTCAGATACCCATAGCTTATCGGAGGATAGATGGATGTATACCTTTCCTAAGGGCATTACTGCTATGTGAAATGCAAACAGACTCGTCCAGGATTTGAACTCGGGTCACCGTGTCCATTTCTTGCGACAATAACCGTTACACCACAAGCGTGCGATTATGTATACAATAAACACGATGAATGTTATTTTTCTGTTATCTTAAACCTTTTGCTCATATGCCCTTTTCCTTCCATGGAGAGACAATCTGTAAATTTCAATGGCTGGTAAGGAGGTCGTCCAGTCCTGTAAGTTTCTGCGTGAAAAGATTGAGTGTATCTTAAATCCTTTTAACCAATGCCTCCCTCGCTGAGCGTCTCTTGTCTTTGGAGTTTAGATAACCAGCTGGTTTGCAAAAAGATTTTTCAGTTAATCACACATTCGATTTTTGGACGGGATTCACCCGTAAAAGCGTTTTCAGGCGAGTTATACAAGGATGGGTTTGGTTATGCCCCACCATTCATTCATTCTCTCTCTCTCTCTCTCTCTCTCTCTCTCTCTCTCTCTATCTATCTATCTATCTATCTATTTGTTTGTCTGTCTGTCTGGCAGGCTATCTATCTATCTATCTATCTATGAGGGAAAGGGGATTATGAATCTTTTATTCTCGGGTGGCTTTACACGAGAAAGTAATTCAGGATGTCCCGGCATCTCTTTCCCTACCTCCCCCCCCCTCTCTCTCTCTCTCTCTCTCTCTCTCTCTCTCTCTTCCAATGAGCGCACTTTTGTCTCGATTTTGTATTTTTGGATGGGTTTGGACGATGATGCATTCACACACCCATTTTTCTTTTTCTCTTTCTTTCCATTGATGACAATGTATGTATGAGAGAGAGAGAATCTTTTATTTTAGAGAAGGTCTATACAAGGATCTGAGGGTGTGCTTCTAATCTTTACCTTTTCCTTCCTCTCTCCTTGTACATATATGTGTGTGGGAAGCTTTTATTCAAAAGCGGATTTATTTGAAGTGTTATTTAGTTATGTTTGCCTCCCTCTGTATCTTCTATCTGCGTTCTCTCTCTCTCTCTCTCAACATATATATATATATATATATATATATGTGTGTGTGTGTGTGTGTGTGTGTGTGTGTGTGTGTGTGCCTCAAAGTGTGTACGTGTGTGGTTATGTGAATCTCTGTATTCGGTACCATTTTTTGTTTTTTGTTTTTGTTAATGCGTTCATTATAAACACAAAAATCTAGAGTTGAGAATTATGACTTCTAATATTTTGAATGTGGGTTTCTAACGTAAAGTAGTCCCCCCCTTATCTACGAGAGATATGTTCCAATACATCGAGCCAGATGTGTGAACCTTATATATATATATATAGAGAGAGAGAGAGAGAGAGAAATTGTTGGTATTCATGCTGCGTTTTTTATTATCCTTCTTATTTGTTAATTGCAAAGTTGCGCAACTTTTTCTCTTCATTTGTTTCATGTTTTTTTTTAAATTTATATTCATTTTATATTTCATCATCATCATCATATCGTGCTGGCAGCACGGATATCCCTGACCCTCTCTCGCCACTCCTCCCTATCGTTCATCGCCCTAGGCAGGTCTTCAGGACAACATCCTGTATCCTCACACAGCTGCTGAATGTACGTTCGTGCTGGTCGTCCTGCTTTTGCGCGGCCGTGTGTGGGGATCCATAAGAGTACATCTCTTATGAGTTCATCTCTGCTTCTCCAGCAATGTCCAGCATGTCTGGTTCGCCTAACTTGAATAGATTTCGTGATAGGGGGCAGGTGGCCGTACAGTTGGTGTCTCGTGGGGTGCCGCTGCCAGGACTTGTTGAGGATTGCACGCAGCATTCTTGTGTAATTGCCATCTAGTTTCTTCTCGAGCCGTTTTGTTAGCGTCCATGTAGTGCATCCATATAGCAGTATCGATGTGACCGCTGCCTGGAAGAAACTGCGTTTCATTTTATCGGTTAGGTCTGATTTCCATATAGTCGATAGCCTATTGATAGCTGTCCATGCTTTCGTTAACCTCGTTTCGATGTCCTTTTCGGTTGATTCGACGCTGCTTCCTAGGTACGTGAATTTGTCTACTAGTTTAAGAGGGGTTCCTTCTAGAGTGGAGATGTCCCCCGTTTGGTTATAGCACATATATTCCGTTTTGTGTGCATTAACATGGAGGCCTATGCTTGCTGCTGCTCGTTCCAGGCTATGCAGAAGTGTTTCGGCTTGGTCAGGTGTATTTGCCAGTATCGCTATGTCATCGGCGTAGTCGGCGTCGGTAATTGTTGTTGCGGGATATCTTCTGCTTCTTTTCTTCGTCAGTTCGAAGCCATTCTCTTTGATTTTGTCAATCGATGTTCTAAGTACGTAGTCTAGACAAATGATAAAGAGATACGGAGCCAGCGTGTCCCCTTGTAGTACTCCTGCTACAATGTCGAAGTATTCTGTGTCTCCATCTGGTGATCGTACTTTTACTTTAGTGTTTCTATAGAGAATCGTTATTGCCGCTACGGTTTCTTTAGGTATGCCGTACGCTAGTAGGATTTGTTCCATCTTTCCTCTGTGAATGGAGTCGAAAGCCTTGGTAAAGTCGACAAATATTAATGTCGCTTGTAGGTTCTTTGCCCGTACACCTTCAAGGATTCTGCGGATGGTTAGTATTTGTGAGGTCGTAGATCTATTTCTTCGGAAGCCATTTTGGTTTTTTCTAAGTATGTTGTCGATTTTGGGTTCTATGCGGTTTCGTAGTAGGGCATTGTAGATTTTGGCAGCTATGGATGTAAGTGTTATGCCTCGGTAGTTTTTGGCTAATCCGAGGTCCCCCTTTTTAGGGAAGGGGAGTATGCATCCCTTCGTCCATCTATCTATCGGATTTTGATTGTATACTGCGTTGCAGTGTCGGAGCAGTATGTCGTCGAATTGTCTGGTCTTCCATACTTCCGGGGGAATTTCGTCCAGTCCTGCAGCTTTCCTATTTTTAATTTTTCTGAGAACCGAGTCGAGTTCTCCTTGTGTGAACGGTCCAAGTTTAATGTCTAATTGTTTGCTAATTATTCTGGTGATTGGTTCATGTGTTATTTTTGGTGGGTTTCCAAGTAAGTTTTCGAAGTGCTGTTTCCACAGTTTTATTCTTTCTTGTTGGTTTGCTGCTTTAAGTTTAGCTTTGGCTGTGCTCTTTCTTCTGCTCACTTCGTTTATTGTTTGCCAGGCAATTCTAGATTGTCTATCTTCTACCGAGTCTCTGATCTTATCTATCTGATTTTGAATGTATTCTGTCTGTTCCTTTATATAAATGCCTGCTAATTGATTTTGTGCCGTTTTTAGTTTTAAGGCATTTGTGTTTGTTGGGTTTTTTCGATAGTTTTTGGAGGTTGTTTTCACTAGTGCACGTTTTTCTCTCACCGCTAAGGTTTCCCATGGGACTCTATATTTTGTTTTAATTTTTGTTGGAATGTATTTTGCTGCTGCCTCAAGGTGTGCATTGACGAAATTTTCGTATTCGTCGTTTGGTGTACTTTTTTCCGTCTTTTCTTGTTGTGTTTCGAATCTGTTTCTCAATTCTAATACGTATTTATCTCTGACATCTTTGTTGTTTAATAGGGCCCAGTCATAGTGTTTGGTGGTCACTGTTCGTTTGGCGTTTTTTCGTAGGCTTAACCGTATTTTCGCTGTGACTATTCGGTGATCGGTGGACACACCCTCAAAAGAGGAGTATGCCTCGCAATTCAATGCACTATTCTTCCATTTCTTGTTTATAAGGACGTAGTCTATCTGAGCTTTAGTATTGTTTGCGTACGTGTATGTCCATAGTTTGCCCTCTCTTTTTTGGTAGTTTGTAAAATTTTATATTTATATTTGTTTAAATTGCGACAAGTTTTCTTGTGTGTGTGTGTGTGTGTGTGTGTGTGTGTGTGTGTGTGTGTGTGTGTGTGTGTAGTCGGGATCTAAATTACATCTATAAGACTATTGAATTGTGCAGCTCAGTCGGCAGGACTGTAGAATACATCGACTGCATCTCTGCTGACGGGTAAGACTGCCCCCACCATGAATGTCCTGCATATAACACTAAAGTCTGATGGTGAGGCTCCGGTAATGTGGAGTACCCCTTCATTGCCATTGCTCACAGGTCCACTCTGGCCCGGAGTGGTAGCACCTGAACCTAGAATGGTTGATATGTCTTAAAACCAAACCAAACCAAAACAAAATAAATCAAAGCAAACCAAAACAAATCAAACCAAACCAAAAACCATGTTAGTTAAACACTATGCTTTTATGCATACATATGTGAAATATATATTTGTAAAGAGGATTTAGCATTAAATAACCTATGAAGTTAGTTTTGTTCAATGAAAAGTTCCATAGATTTTTGAAGAGAAATATTTTGAATTTCAATGAGTGATACATATGCCATAAATCCAACCAACCAAACCTATTAAATTGTAAATTAGTTTTTTTTGTTTTTTTTGTTTTTTGTTTTTTGTTTGTCTTCTTTTTATTAAATCAACATGACCTTCTGAGGTCAAACCAACCTATTGAATATATTACAAAATCATACGTATATTAGAATGTACAAACCAGATTATAGTCAATGTTTCAAAATAACACAATAAAGAAACAATTTTACTATTAATCATAGAGAGTAAGGCAAGTCTTGAAATGTAAACACAAGAGCAGTTTGTATGGATTGAACTCACGAGCAACTGTTTAGTGGGGAGTAAAATCATTTCAATGAGGAAATCTCAAGGAAAAAGATTGTGTTGCAGCAATGTTCTAAGTTTGGTGGAACGATCTG
The DNA here is from genome assembly GCA_963585895.1 of Sepioteuthis lessoniana. Lineage (NCBI taxonomy): Eukaryota > Metazoa > Mollusca > Cephalopoda > Myopsida > Loliginidae > Sepioteuthis > Sepioteuthis lessoniana. The sequence continues at coordinate 32,072,073 of OY757929.1, forward strand.
TTTTAAACATTAAGTTTTAATTAGGGTACGAGAACAAGTAGGAAACTACACACCCACCTTAATATATATATATATATATATATATATATATATATATATATATATATATTTGTGTGTGTGTTTCTTGTTTCTTCCATTAATGGCATATCAACCATCATGTGTTATCTAATGCCAATGCTTTCACTGTAGCAAAATAGTAGTGGTACTACTCCATTCATAGATGAAGGAATAAAGGGACTCAATGTCTTTCCTACGGGCATTTGCCCGAAAGTGATTGAAGTTTAAACTCGGTTACAACAATGTCGCAGTCCAGCACGTTCGCAATCATTCCACGGGGACTCCTCTGTGTGTGTGTGTGTGTGTATGTGTGTGTGTGTGTGTGTGTGTGTGTGTGTGTGTGTGTTCTAGCTGAAGTACTTATCTATACCTTGTTTGAGGTCACTGCCTAAGATGAACCTTGTATAATCTTTTCGCAATTCGAAATTTGTACCAAACAAATGGTAATTGTCGCTATAAAAGATAAATCAACGTGAGAGAAAATATATTTACACATTATTTTTCATATTACTTTATGAAGTTAGTTTTGTTCAATGAAAAGTTCCACAGATTTTTGAAGAGAAATATTTTGAATTTCAATGAGTGATACTAAGGTGATTTGTCGCTGCTTTATTTTCCTCTATATAACCTTGTGCCAGATTAAGTTTAGTAAATGAACAAATAATCCCCACTGATAATTTAACTCATTAACCAACAGATTGCAAAACTGTACTAGCTATTAGGAGTTGGTATAAGTGCTGAGCACTTAATGAGGGTCAAAATTATATAAGTAGTAATTGTTTGCTAGGCTAGTTTACAATACGCTTAGCTTAGTTGGGCCCCGGGTTACAAATGTGGACCACCCAATAGGGATAAAAATTCATTTCGCTTGTAATAGTCGATGAGGTAAGCAAGAGAGAGTGAGAAGACATAGAGAGAGAGAGTACTAAAAAAAGGTTACATAATTTTGTTTGGGCGTAAACAGGTAAAGGGAAAAGGATTGGATGTGGAGCTTCAAGCTGTAATAATAATTTGGCTAAAATGGTTATTAGTCAGAAGATTGATCGTTATATCTGGGCTGGCTGCTTGATCTGTCATCGTGTTCAAGATAAGAAAAAGAAAGAAAAAAAAAAAGAAAGACAGAAGTTTCTGTGAAAATACGTTGACAGAATTTTACTCAATCCATCACGTTCATTAATCTCTCACTATTTTTAATCGAGAACACATTTACACATACATTTTTAAGTGTGAACACATCTATTCATACAATTTAAGACAGGAAAATTTAATTGAGGACAATTTAAGCAAGAACACATATATTCATGCAATTTAAGAGAAAACACATATGTACTCATACAATTTAAGCGAGAACAATTTAAGTGAGAATATATATATTAATACAATTTAAGTAGGAACACATATACTCATACAATTTAAGAGAGAACAATTTAAGTGACAACACGTATACTCATACAATTTAAACGAGAACACTTATACAATTTGAACAAGAACACATATATTGATACAATTTAAGCGAGCATAAAGTGAGAATACATATTCAGTTGAAGTGAAAATCCATATATTAATTAACGTAAACGAGAACAACTTAAGCACGAACATTTATACTCATAGTTTCCCACATTTACATAGAATCGTAAGAAAAAATACACGCATTTATGTAAATTCCCATTAACAATCTCCTTGGCATTCCTTGCACTTATTCCGGTGGGTTTTTCTTTGTTCGAAGCAACTCTGAAATTCCTCTTCTAATATAGAATGAAGTTGTACCGCTGCATTTCTCTTTATGTCTTTTACATCCTCAAAATTCCCTTTTGAGATGAATTTTCAGTTAAGGAAACAAAAAAAAGTCGCACGAAGCTGAAGATCAATAAAATAAGGAGGGTGATGCACTTTCACTAACCTGGAGGCAACAAATTGACTTTTTTTTCTTTTTTCAGCAAAGTGGATTGCTATCATTTAATCGATGAAGCAGTGAACCAATCACCTCAAAATTTAAATTCCTAAACTCCTGATAATCATGTATTTCTTTATTTTCGATCCATTTTTAAAGCACAATAACCTACAATGCAAGAGAGTAATGCATTTACGTTATGAATAGACATTCCTGTCAATCAAATAATTTCAAATGCATTTCAAGGGTGAGTAATTTCCAATAAATTTCTATAGTAAAATCATTTTTCTAAGCTTTATTCATTTATTTATAAACTCATCTATTTATCAGTAAAATCATTTTCAATGTATTTCTTTAATGAAACCATTTTCAATTTATTACTGTAACAAAATAATTTATACTACAATCTATATAAAAATAATTTTCAATGACATATATATATGTATATATATATATGTGTGTGTGTGTGTGTGTGTGTGTGTGTGTGTGTGTGTGTGTGTGTGTGTGTGTGTGTGTGTGTGACTCAATCTAGTCAGCAACACGTGCTTTACTTTCTAATCAATGGTAATCTATTGTTCTTGATATTTCAATTGACAGCATACAGATTAAGTGCCGAAATTTGCTAAAACAAATTCTTGGTAAAAAAAAAAGAAAATTTTGGTGAGTAATTATTATATGTAAGTTATGCCCGAAAAGTTTAGTAGAAACAATTATTTGCTTTTTGTTTAATGATATATCAACGTTCGAGGGTTATCTAATGCCAAATCCATCCATGAAGAAGAACAGCAGTGATACTATTTAACCCTTAGGAATAAGGGGACTTATAAATTTTTCCCGAAAGTAAACGTAATAGCGCGACAGGAGTTCGAACTCGCGACATTGACTTTACCGCAGTCCAGCTCGTTAGCCACATCGCCAAAACTTTACTCATCCAACATTTGTATTGCAATAAACCATTGTGCATATGTTAACAACACTACTTTTTCACATAGTCACCAAAGATACTAATGCACTTTTCCCATCGATGCATTGATGCATAAATATCCTCTAAAATGACAAAAAGTAATATGTTTGCGCGTAGAAAATTTGATTCAAGATAATAAACGATGCAAATTTTATCATTCGAAGTTTCCAAAAGAAATTGAGATATTGGAAAGTGTCTTCTTGTTGGATCCAAAGTAATTGATTGAAGAACAATTAACTTAACGTGGCGTTTGGTTTGGTTTGATATATCGACCATTGTTATTTAATGCCAAATTCTTTTTATACATATATATTAGATATATGATTTCTAAACACATTTTGTAGATATCATTTTTAAACCAGCCTCAGCTAATTTTTTGCACAGTTCGATAGTTTCACTTATTTCTATCTTATACGAATAATTTTATTTACTTTTAATCATTTGTTTGCACACCGTTAAATGTTTTTGAGTATTACTATTTAACACTAACAATTCAATTAAAAATCAGTCATTTGTTTAGACAAAGTAAAATGATCAAATAGTTCTATTTCAAAAAATTCAGTTTGGCATAAGTCAACAAAGTTAAATAGTTCCAAGAATTGCTGTGTATCACTAGCATTTGTTTGCACTCAGTTTAAATGTCAAACAGTTCTATTTGACCCATAAATAGGACCCTATCAGGTGCTACCACTCCAGTCAGGGTGGACCTGGAAGCGATGGCAATGAAGTGATACTCTGCATTCCCAGAATCTCCAGCATTACTGGAGCCTCACCACCAGATTGTTTTGTATCACATGCAGGACACTCGTTGAAGAAGTATTACCCTTCTGTTTGGTTCGGTTTCTTTGTTTAATGGCATATCAACCTTTGTAGGTTATTTAATGCCAAAGCCATTCTCCTAGAAGAACAGTAGTGGTACTATTTAACCCATATCTGGGAGGATAAGGGGGTTTATACCTTTCCCAAGGGTATTTGCCTGAAAGTGAACGTAATAGCACGACAGGAGTACAAACTTGCGTACAACGATTCCGCAGTCCATCGCTTTAACCATTACACCACGACGACATCCCCCTTTACCCTTCTGTAGAAATGCAGTCGGTGTATTCTGCAACCCCAGTCGACTGGACCAAATGTCACGTTCTTCGAGGACGGTAATTATGCAGCCGTAGAGCAATGGGACAAGTACATTCGTCTCGATGATGACTACGAGAAAAATAACATTGTTGAGCTGGTCGCATATGATCAATGTTTTATTTTTATTATATTAAACATGTTGGATTAATAAAAGTTTGTACCTTACTTTTCAGACATCCTTTGTATTTTCCTTAGCATCAGAAATATTTAGTTTCTCCATGCAAATAATTTCTAAGATAATGTAGGAGTGTGATGGAGTAGCGGTAAAGTCAATGTGCAACGAAACAAATGAAACCCTTCCAACGTTTACAGAGTTCAAATCAAGACGGTGTTAGAATGCAATTATTGTTTCATTTTTTTTTACTCTCACCAATCCACATCTATGTTATGTTTACAGGGAATGAAAGTTTTGACGAGTTTTTTTTCAAAAAACGTATACACTAAATGAAAAATAAAGGTTTTATTTTGAATGTCATAATACGTTCACTAAATTTTCATTGAATTGTTGATTGCAGGATGAGAGCAATGTCACTGTGAAAAAGGTGGGAAAACTTTTATTTTAAAAAAAGAAACAAGCAAATACATGATTCTTTCTTCTGTTTAATAGCATCTCAACCTTCGAGGGTTATTTAATACCAAAGCCATCCAAGTAGAAGAGCAATAGTGGTATTATTTAACCCATAGTGGGTGGGATAAGGGGGATTCATACCATTCCCAAGGGTATTAGTCAAAAAGTAAACGTAATATTACGACAAGAATTCGAACTCGCTTACTATATATATATATATATATATATATATATATATATATATATTCTGTCAAAAAGTGTTTCAAAATGTGTTGTTATTGATTACTATTGATACTCAAAGAAATCTGCCAAAGTATTCTTACATCTGAAGAAGACTTCAAATGCATTTTTCTTTAATAAAGACACTTTTTCTTTGATAAAGACACTTGTATAAATCTGTGTTAATATTCTTTAATCTCCCTGTATAATTAATGAGTGTAATCAAATCTTTTAACATTTTGGAATTTTCTGTGGTCAATTTAAAAGCAAATATTTAATTCTTAACAAATATTCGAATCAGCTTACAATTCAATATACTAATCAATTAAACGTTTGATGAATAAAGTTTCTAATATTTTACGTGTTTTACGATTATTTGAAGAATTGTGACAAAATTAGGCACTTTAATTGAATCATGATTATCAGTTTAAAATGTTGTTTTATATGCTTGATTAGTCAAACTTATTACGAAAAAGCTGACATAATAAACTTTCCCTTACCTCTAGCAATAAATTGACGCTTTTTAAAAAAATTGTTGTTTTATTAATCTCTGCCACGGCTGACTATGAAAGTAAGAGTTCTTTGCTGTAAAAGTATAAATAAGACAAAGGGTTGGTTCAAATGCTCACTCACCCACTCTCTTTATCTACCATCTTGGAATGCAAATGACAAGGCATTTTTTCGAGATATCTGTCCAGAAAATATAGCGTAGGAAAAGTGGTTCCATGCTTCTCTAAAAGGCATTAAAACAAAATGGCCGGAATTCGAATTCTGATTCTGTTATTACTCACAAAACATGCGGGTTTTCTATTATTAGAATCTTATGAATGCATCAGAACCTTGATCTACGTGATCATTAAATTTGATGGTCAAGTGATGGAGTACGGTAATGATCGAAAAGGTTGGTTTTTCAAGGGTCTTTACGTCAAGGTTTATTTATTCAGATACTCTGGGTATGCAATTCTGTTCACTTATATGTCTGAATAACCAGCACAGGGATACTGTCTGTATATCCGAAATTGTTCCAGAAAACATGGCGTCGGAAAAATGTACATTTACATAAGAAATACAACAGTCTATGTTTTACACCGTTAATCGTTTTTTTTTTTTGTTTTTTTTTTTCAAATTAACAAACGCCCTTCCTTTCATTCATTTGTGACAGACAACTACAGAGTTGGCGTCAGCGTTGTTCTTATGAAAATTTATTTCAGAGAGAATGAATAAGTAATATTACTGGAGCTTTGGGGAATGCGGAGTACACCTTTATTGCCATCACTCCCACGTCCATTCTGGCTCGGAGTGGTAGCACCTGATAGGATCCTGTCTATGTGTCAAATAGAACTAAACTGTGTACTTATGATAAACTGATTTACACCCAAGAAATACTAAGTATAAAAGCAGACAGGCAAACTGTAAATACTGGTGAAGAAGACACGGAGTATAACAAGTCAGATATAAACGTGGTCAAATGAAAGCAAAGAACGTAATCATATCACCTAATCTATGTAAGCATATGATTACGTAGTTTTTAACCATGAAAATGTATAAAAAAGCAACGAACCAAGTACGGAGGTTAGCAAGTACCAGGTACCTAGCAAGAGGAAGTATGAAGAGTCAAATTTCACTTCTGCCTTTCAGTGTGGTTGGAAGGAGTCAGACAAAATAACGAAACCTCATCCCTAGAGCAGCCTCTCATTATTTTTCCATCCAACATCACGATTAATGCGAGAACTCAAAACTACAAAAACACAACTCCGATCAGTAATGTTTCTACCTCCTACCCACGAAAAAGTACCGTTTCTTCCATCAAACCAGATACATTAGTAATAAGCCGAACAAAAGTTGAAACAACCGTGTCACGTAATAAATAGACAATATTTCTTAGTCAAATCATTAAAGATTCTTCGCTGCCCACTTTCCCAGGGGAAAATACTCTTAAGCTCTAATAAGTATTAACAGGAAATAGATATATCTCTTGAGAGTATTTTTATATATGTGGTAAATTAAAATAGTCATCAGCTTCGTAAGATATACGATGTTTGACGACTAATGCAGAATTCTAACAGGATACAAAAACTAGTGCATATATATATATATATATATATATATATATATATATATATATATATATATATATATCATTTAAGTTTGTGAATTTCCCAGTCGGCTGGAGCTGTAGAATACTGCAGAGAGATCCTGATATGACATTAAACAATCTCATGGTGAGGTTCCAGTAATACTGGAGCTTTGGGGAATATGAAGTACCTTTCATTGCCATTGCTCCCAGGGTCACTCTGTGCAGGCGTGATAGCACCTGATAGGGTCCTATCTATGGGTCAAATAGAACTAAACTTTGTACTTATGCTAAATTGAATTGTTTGAAAAAGAACTGTTTTTGATCTTGAAACCGTGTACTTATGCTAAATTGAGCTGTTTGAAATAGAACTGTCTGAACTTTTGCTAAACGGAATTGCTTGAAATAGGACTGTGTTTTGACATTGAAACTGTATACTTATGCTAAACTGAATTGTTTGAAACAGAATAGTTTTGACATTTAACCGTTTGTAAGCAAAAACTATACTTATACTAAACTGAATTGTTTGAAATTTAATTCGGCGTTAAATGATCCGAAAGGGGTTGATACGCCGTAAAACAAAACAACCAACCAAACTAAGTGTGTGAATAGACTTAAAAAGAATAATCCAAATAGGGTTCAATGCATATATATATATATATATATATATATTGTTTAAACAATACAACGGAACGTTTCCTTATCATGATCTTATGTTTTTACTCTATTCTTCTTGTTTGTTTCTTTATATCAAGGTCTAATTAATAAAGAAATTTTCTTTGGTTCGTTTATCAAGCGTTTTCGATTAGATTGACAGATCATCTTTTAGGGGATTTTTTTATAAATATTGTTTGATAGATCATCTTCTGAGGGATTTTTTGTAAGTATTGTTTGTTTTTTTGTTTAGTTTGGACGCGATTTTTATTTTATTGGAAGAGTTTATTGTTGGTGAGGGTAATTTGGTTAGTGTCTTAGTCGTTGAAGATGTTTAGTATATTAGTGCCTGCGTTGATGTTTGGTTGTTTATTTAAATTTTATCAAGATTTTGTTATAATTTTAAAAAATTACAATTTTAAATATCATTCGAATTTTATTGATGTCTGGTAGTTTATTTTTAATACTGACGGCTTCAAAGATTTGAAATCGTTTTTAGGGGGAGGTGCTGTTATATTTACAAATCATTTTGGTGTTATTGGTGAAGATTTTTCGTATTTCAGCAAATATGAATCCATCTGTGTTATTACTATGCGTTGTACTTTTATGTTGTCTAATGGTACTTACATCAGAGAAGTGATATATATATATATACATATATATATATATATATATATAGGGTGAAACGATAAAATTGTCGTCCTAAAGAAAACAATACTACAGCTTTATTTTAAAACTTATATTGAAAAAATTAATTCAGGTAATTTGATTATGTAGTAGAGCTGACATCTATTCAATGTAGCCGCCTTCAGCCTCAATCACCGCCTCGATACGGATCCGGAACTGGGAGTATGCCTTTTCCACAAGCGCCAACCGGAGCCCGGCATATACTCGGCAGATGGCGACAATCAGGCTGGCTTTGGTGTTGTGGGAGGTCATGTTGGTGATGTTCTCGACGTATGACCAAACGAAGTAGTCCAGCGGGTCAAGGTCGGGGGAGGAGGGGGCCTGACGGACTTGATTAGCCCGAGTTTCTTCGTCTTCTCAGTCAAGATCTGGCTTGTCTGGCGCCTGTAGGACCTACACTTCAAGTCCTCCTTCACACATGCATTCACAGTTGTGTGTGAGACGCCTAAATCTCTGGCAATCTGCCGAATTGGCCGCTGGGGAGTTTCATCAATGATTGCCTGGACCTTTTCGATGAACTTCTTGGTCCGGGTCTTCATGGCGGTGTCCTTCTGCTCCACCACCTCCAAAGGGTCGTCCGATGCGTTGAGCTGTGCCGTCTGGATTTGCATTTTGAGGGTGCTGGCAATGGTTCTGGTGTCATAACTTGGATCGGTAGAGTGCATGAGTTGTACAGCGGCGCATCTCCGATTTCGCTCGTTGAACTTTGTGTCACTTTCAGACATGATAGAAGGCTGCTATCGCTCTTTGGATTTGTTCACAACTGGCCAACAAGTAGATGGTCCGCAACAAAAAAAGAAAACCGGTGATCATTAAACGGAAATGGAATCATGTCGTCTTTTCTATGGTGACAATTTTATCGTTCCACCCTCTGTGTGTATATATATATTCGCATAATGGTTTGAGTGTTCACCAATGGTCCGGGAGGCCGTAGTTCAATCCCAGGTCGAGTCATACCAAAGACTCAAAAAATGGTACTTGATACCACCTTGCTTCACATTTACTATTTTAAGGTACGGATGAAAGGTGTTATATTTTGACCCCTCGCCCCGGCCTAAAAATGCTATTCCAAGGTGATAAACCGGAAGGAAGTGACACATTCCAATGGCCAGTAATCGAAAGAGATCGCGTGGGCGGATTAAGGCTTATGATATGGGACAAGGTGAAGGTCTCATTGTGCCACTACAGTCATGCACCGGAAGAGAGTAACCTCTGAACTGCATGACAGTTATTTCCGCTTGATGACGATTAAACATCCGATTCAAAGATCCAGTAGGCGATCGTGTGGGCGTTGAGTTATTATTTAACTCAGTTGAGTTTGGGTCCCAATCAGTTGCCAGTCGAATTCCAGACAGTAGAGACCAGATGTGGTAGGGAAGGCCACACCCGACTGAGGGAGCACTCGGAAAACCCCCGAAGCAGTTGCCAGTAGACTTCCAGACAGTAGAGACCAGATGTGGTAGGGAAGGCCACACCCGACCGAGGGAGACCTTGGAAACCCCCGATGCAGTTGCCAGCAGACTTCCAGACAGTAGAGACCAGATGTGGTAGGGAAGGCCACACCCGACCGAGGGGGCACTCGGAAAACCCTCGAAGCAGTTGCCAGCAGACTCCCAGAGGGTTAGAGACGAGATGTGGTAGGGAAGGCCACACCAGACCGAGGGGGGGGCCTCGGAAAGCCCCGATGGAGTAGACCCCAACATCAGGAGAACAATAAAGACACAACGTGACGGTCATAACAGTGGGGTCAAAATATGAAGTTTACGTTCGGTCTCCAGCATCCTCTCACATGCAAACCCTTAAACAACCCTTTCGAACCCTTGCAATAAAGTGAGAGGTAAAAATATTGTTAAAGAAGTCTTCCTGTCGTTTCTTCATGCGTCCTTCATTCCTGCGTCGTTTCTTCCTGTGTCTTCCTCTTGCGTCTTTCTGCGTGCATCTTTATTATTGAGTCGTTATGATACGGCAAATGAGTATATAACATATATTAATTTGGTGCATGTGCCAGCAGAGTTCTTCAAGGATTCAAAACGAACCTGGTTACCGTAAACGACAGTTTTTAAGCATCACATATAACAAGGGTAAGCGAAGCAATCTAAGGAAAGAAGTAGCGTCCTTCCTCACACTTAGTAGCTATCGAAAAGAGACCCTTTGGGTCACCATCGATTACAGTCGGCCAACTTATATATATATATATATATATAGTTTATTTTCTTTACTTAATTGCAAATTAACCATTGTGGGTCTTTTAATGTCAAAACTATCCTTATAAAAGAATGGTAATAGAACAATATGATCTCTAGGGAGAGGGATAAATGAGTTCATGCCTTTCCCCGGAGTACTAGTCCGAAAATAAACACAATAATGCGACTAGAGTTAAAACTCTCTAACTATGATGTTACAGTCCAGTACGTTAGCCCCTATGCCACGGGGACTCCATGAAATATATATATATGTATGTATGTGTGTATGTGTGTGTGTTATCTGACCTCTTCATGTTGATTTCATTACTAAAAATAAAAATACAACCGTCAGATGAAATATACAAGTGAAATGAACGAAGTATACATAAAAGTAAAGTTGACGACTTTAATCGAGGGTGATTCGAAGGCTCCCTTTTCAATAGCTACAACACTGAGGGGTAGAGGAGGGTGTTACTCCATTCCCTGGATTGCTCCACTTTACCCTTGATACGTACCTCGTAATGCTGTGTTAAGCAAGGCGGCATCATGTACCATTTTTTGAGTCTTTGGTATGACTCGACCGGAGATTGAATACTGGTCTCCCGGACCATTGGCGAACACTCTACTCATTAGGCCAAACACTGAATATTACTCTGAAGATGTAAAAAAGAATGGTTGTATGGCATTGAAGCAGAGGGAGGAAAAAACGGCGGGAAAAAGAAAATCCGCTGTTGCAATATATCAAAAATTAGTAATAAATTGGTCCTAAGATATGAAGTAGGACTTACCAACTGAACTAACTTGCTCCCCTAGAAAAGAAAAACGACTGCGTAGATGTAATTTTCCAAAATTATCTCAAATAGGCCAGTTTTCCCATTATACTGAAGAGAGATAGTGCAAGAAGAAACTGTTTGAAACAGGAAGGAAAAGAAATTCCACAATTACAAAATAAATCAAAAATAGTAATAACTTGGTCCTAAGATATGATGTTGGTTTAGCGGCATATCAACTTTCGTAAGTTATTTAATGTTAAAATGATTCGAATAGAAGAACAGTAACGGTACTATCAAACCCATAACTGGGAGATAAGGGTGTACATACCTTTTCCAAGGGTATAAAGTCCGAAAGTGAATACAATAGCGAGACGAGAGTTCGAACTCGCTTAGTACAATGTCTCAGTGCGGAACGTTCGCCACCTGGACTCACTCTTCCCAAGGACATGAAGTAAGCAGCTAAATAGATTAAATCAAATTTCTGCACAAAGAAGGAAAAATGGCGGCATTAATGGAATTTTGTCAAAAAATCAACAAGATAAATTATGTTACCATACTGAATGAAAATAGTGCAAACAAAATTAAAGTTTTATTACTAATTTGGTCAGGTTGGTACCAAAAAATAAAAATATATATGCAAATTAATGCATAAAACAACCACAAAGCAACAAGGATGGTGAATACCAAATCAAGTTCTAATTTTAGAAATAAAGGTTTAAACTTATGAAAATATTTGCATGGTAATACAGTATGTTTTTTCAATAGTATTTCTTTATTGTGAAAAAGCAATATCTAAAGTTTCGCCTCTAAGTATAAATTGCAACGGGATCCACTGCTAGAATATGCTTTGGCATATTTGACAATGGATCATCTAATATTTACACAAATAAGTGTTGTTTTCATATCTTCTACTGGAGAGACGCGTCTTGTGCACTTACCAGCAAGCCATTCACTTTTTAAAGGTTGATCTTCACTGACACGGCAATTTTGACATGGTTTAATGTGGCTGTTGGCATGGATGATCTTCGTAGGATATGCGGTAATAATCTTGTTCATATTTTTAACGAGAATTTCTATTAAATGATATCTTTAAAGGGTTACACTTGAAATCTTTGTCAATTGATTCGAGGAAGGTGGCTGTCACGGTAGTTTTGATTATGGCATTATAGGGCTGGCTGAACCGAAAGATTTTTTATGCTTGGTATTATATGTAAGACTAAATTCCAATCCAGAATTTCCAAAAAACATTAATGTAGTCAGAAGCAGCCCTATCTTAAATTGTTTTATTCATCGAATTAGTAGATGGTCTACTGAACATAGACTTATCAATGTTTTAAAACTACAGGGCGATGGTTTGAGTTGGTGTTAAAGAAGACAAGGTTATTGTTAAGCTTTCTGAATAGTTTATATATATATATATATGTGTGTGTGTGTGTGTGTGTGTGTGTGTGTGTGTGTGTGTGTGTGTGTGTGTGTTAACCAAACCCCTCCGCACGATAAGTATACGATACATAGTTAATTTTTAAGCAGATTTTAACAGGTTTGAATTCAGAGTTTTCCTTCTTCTAGACCGGCTGCTATACAAAAGTTAAAGAGCTCAGTCTGCCCTACAGAGTAGTAAAATCCCCACAACGAATGTGTCTTAGATATGACATTAAACAATCTGATGGCGAGGCTCCAGCTTGGGAATGCGGAGTACCCTTTCATTACCATTAGTCCCAGGTCTACTCTGGTCCGTAGTAGCAGCAATTGATAAAGTCAATCTATGGGTCAAATGGAACTGTTTGACTATTTAAACTGAGTGTAAACAAACGACTAATGTTTGATTGAATTGTTAGTAATCCATAGGAATACTTGGGACCATTTAACTTTATTGAGTTATGCTAAATTGAATTGTTAGAAATAGAACTGTTTGATCATTTAACTGTGTGTGAACAAATGACTGATGTTTAATTGAATTGTTAGTCATAAATGGCGGTGTTTGGAAACATTTAACTGTGTGCGAAAAAATGAGCTCGGGCTCATTTTAAAAATGTTGTCAACAAAATGTGTTCACAAATCATGCATGTATATATATGTATAAAGATGATTTGGCATTCAATAACCTACAATGGTTGATATAACATAAAACCAAACCAAACCATTCTTTAACCGATAAGTTTTCTTCAAAAGCAACGCCGCTTTTTAACAAAATGTTATACAGATATTACAAGCGGGTATAACGGTTTCGATTTCTTTGTTTGATGGCATACCAAACTTTTCGGTTCATTTAATGCTATACTTGAAGAACAACAATAGTGGTACTATTTAATCTATAGCTGGAAAGGATGGAGGTGCTCGTGGTATAATGGTTATCGTCGTCGGAAATGGACACGGCGACACGAGTTCAAATCCTGGACGAGACTGATTACATTTCACATAGCACTAATACCTTTGGGAAAGGTATGAATCCAATTATTCTCCCTCCAGCTATGGGTAAATAGTAGAACAGACTGGGTTCTTCAGCCTTGGTGAGGCAACTAGTCTAAGAGAAGGAAAACTCTGAATTCAGACCTGTTAAACTCCGATAAAAATTAACCTTGTGTCATATCCTGCCCGAGCGGAGGGGTTGGGTAAATATATATAGCTGCAAAGGATAAAGGTGTACATACCTCTCCTGAGGGTATTAATCTAAAAATAAACATAATTGCGCGACAAGATTTCAAACTTGCTTACCACGATATCGTAGTCTAGTAAGTTAACCACTACGCCACGGGAACTTTCTAAACAGATATTACAAAGAAAAATCTATCTATGAGCATCTTCAAAATAAGAAATTCCTCTCCTGTTGAACGTTTGATTTGTTCTGATTTGGTTTTATGGCATATTAACCATTGTATATCATTTAATGCCAAATCTCGTTTAATATGGTTTTATGGCATATCAACCATTGTATGTCATTTAATGCCAAATCTGATCGCGTATATATTAGATATATATGCGTTATAAATATGTCAAAGTTAAACAGTTTCAAGTATTGCTATGTATTACTAACACAAGTTACTTGTTTATACACAGTTAAATGATCAGAAAGTTCTATTTCAAACAATTCAATTTAGCATAAGTCATTTGTTTACACTCAGCTTAAATGTGGCCCAGTCGGCTGGGGCTGTAGAATACACCGACTGTATCTCTGCAGTCGGTGTATTCATACCAAGGACTCCCCCAACGATTGTCCTGGGTATGACACTAAACAATCTAATGGTGAGGCTCCAGTAATTTTGGAGCTTTGGAGAATACGGAGTACCTCTTCATTATCATTGCTCCCAAGTCCACTCTGTCCTGGAGAGGTAGCACCTTATAGTGTCCTATCTATTGGTCAAATAGAACTGTTTGACATTTAAACTGCGTACTTATGCAAAACTGAATTGTTTGAAATAGGACTGTTTGATCATTTAACTGTGTGTAAACAAATGACTGATGCTTAGGGATACATAGCAATACGCAGAACTAACTTTGCTGACATGCTACACTAAATTGTTTGAAATAGAACTGTTGGATAATTTTACTGTGTGTAAACAAAAAATTGTGTATTTATGCTAAACTGAATTGTTTGAAATAGAATTGATTTTACATTTATCTGTGCCTTTGTATTAGACAGAAATAAGTGAATCCATTTAACTGTGTGAAATAATGAGCTCAGGATCGTTTAAAAATATTAATCATATATTTAATATATTTGTATAAAAAAGAATTTGGTATTAAATAACCTACAATAGTTGGCATGCCATCAAACCACACCAAACCAATCAGTTTAAATATCAAACATTTCTATTTGACCCATAGATATGATCCTTTTAGGTGTTACCACTCCGGACTTGAGTGGACCTGGTAGTAATGACAATAAAATGAAACTGACATTTGATTGGTTTGGTTTGTAGGTTATTTAATGCCAAATCTTCTGTATACATATATTTTAAATATATATGATTTGTAAACACATTTTGCTGATAACATTTTTAAATGAGCCTGAGCTCATTTTTGTACCCAATTAAATGGTTCCAAGTATTGCTATATATCAGTAATAATTCAATTAAATGTCAGTAATTTGTTTACACACAGTTAAATGATCAAACAGATCTATTTCGAACTATTCAACTCAGCATTAGTCATTTGTTTACACTAAGACTGAACCTGGAAGCAATGGCAATGAAAGGGTACACCGCATTTCCCAAAGCTCCAGCATTACTGGAGTCCCATCATCAGATTGTTTAATGTCATATCTAGAACACACGTTGGTGGGGGTCTTACCCTTCTGCAGAGATGCAGTCGGTGTATTCTACAACCCCAGCCGACTGGGCCATGACATTTGAGCTTGCTACTAAATATTTAAATTTACTTTTCCCTTTATATACAGAAAAAGAAGAATTTGTTTCTTTCTTCCGTTCTGGTTTTCAACACAACGCCTCCAGACCTCTCTCTCTCTCTCTCTCTCTCTCTCTCTCTCTCTCTCTCTCTCTCTCAATTGATAAATAAATAGAACTGTATGAAAAATTATACTGGTTTCATAATTTGGGATTTCATTCACTTCTCCTTCGAGTTTTTACTTATAATCTGCCATCTTAATCCCAATACAACGTAAAACTTACATAAAGAAGCGCTCTATTGACTTCAGATAATTTCGGCACCCGTAAAGTTCATAAAGCAAGGACTTCCTCTTTCGTTGCATCACATTCCAAGGCAGATAGATATAAAGGCAAACCGTTATAATTCCCCTTATTTTTTTTTCTATCATCCAAAACATTGCAACCTACAAGGTTGGAGGCAGTCGGTCTAACCGTGACCTAGAGGCCTTATTCCTAATATAAGCTTCTCTTGCTTTATTTACTTTCACCCCACGTCATCAACACAATGACCATCATATATGTTGTCCATATATATCAGCCATCTCCTCTACCAATCTCATACCGCGTCTCTTTTGATTGTTCTCTTTTTTAAAATTTGCTTTTGTTTCTTACCGTCAGCTGTCTATGCTCAGTGTAAACTGCAACCACGCCCAAATTCTAGGACCATCTGATGTCATCACTTTCTTTTGATTACTTCTTTTTTGACGTCATTAGTAACGAGAAGGCCTTTAAAACGCCCGAATATCATTTCACTTCCCTGTTTGGAACGAGCCTGACAGCGTTAAAAGATATTTCCCCTCTATCCGACCCTTTCGCTCTGTCCCGTCCCTCATTCCTTCTTTTTGTTTTGACCATTACTTTCCTTATTTTTGTCTAATTTGGCTGTCTTTTTCTTTGTTGTCTTTCTTTACTTTTCTTTCCCTTGTTTACTGTTTTGAGCAGCTTTTTCTTTTCTTTTCTTTACCTCTCTCTCTGTTTCTCTTTTCTTCTTCATTATTCTCCATTTGAACAATCCTCTAACCCCTCTTCTTATCTTTCCATTTTCCTTCACTTCCGGTAATATCCTTCTCTAAATATTTTCTTTTTCTTTTTTTTTTTGTAACTCTCTCTCTCTCTCTCTCTCTCTCTCTCTCACACACACACACACACATATTCACTTTGTGTTTCTCCTTTTTGACTTTCTATACCTCTTTCTACACAAGAATGCTATGTACCGTTTTTAACAAATCTTAGAAGCAGCAGCCTACAAAACACTACCCTATAGCTTTACGGCCACTTACTTCCCATCTCACTAACCTTCCAAGCAAGACGATCAAAGCATGCTGGGCACTGCTGGAAAAGTAACGAAAAATTCATAATCAACGTTCCCAGAAGGACGTAGAAGCACCCGTGTTATCCAACCAGTAAATAGTTATATTAACCAATTTTGTGCAGACACTGGATGCTGTTAAGGGGACTTACAGAGAGCGATGGTATTCAAGATGGATAGCGAAAGAAGGGAATCTGTGCAATCGGCTCGATCTAATGACAGTAGTGATCACTTTCCTTATTAATTTCTTTGTCAAATTCTTATTTCTTTTACATTAGTATTAATAAAAATTAGTATAATCCGGCACAAAGCTACAATTATAGGACTCTTGGTGAGAATCAAATTCGCTACATTAGTAATGGTATGGCCGATTAGTTTACTAACAATTGCTTTACGGCGAGACGCTCTGATATTTTCTATATTTATTCTCATCTGTCACAAAAGCATAGAATTAAAATTCTTAATTGGGAGCGATATCTGCTCAGCCGGGCCTTATAGTTCAAGGCAAACAAATTTGGGAAATCCTGTAATAATCAAAGTCACTGCATGACTAATCCACCAAAAGACACTCTTCTCATTTGCTTATTTTTCTCTTTTCTTTTCTTTTCTTTTCTTCTCATTTTTTTTTCTTTTTTTTTTTTTTTTTTTGTCTATTATTTTCCACTCTGTCATTTTGTTTACTTTGAATCTCTTCTCTTTCTTTCTCTTCTCTCTTTTATCCTTTGTCTCTTTTTACCTATTTCCTTTGCTCTTTATTCCAAAGACCCTCCCTCTAAGTTTCTATTCTTTTTCTTATCATTCTTTCTCTCTCTCTCTCTCTCTCACACACACACACACACACACTTATATATATACATATAATTCCTAGTGATTTGTTGACATTTCAAAGAAATGTTGCTTGATAAATAAATGACCTGTCGGCACTCTACCGGTTCTTTGGGGTGAGTTCGTCCTCTTTAAATGATCGTGTGAAACGTTGGCTGTTGGAAAGTCGTTCAGTCGATTGGCACTGGACATCAAGATAGGTTATCACTTATCCACCTGGACGAGGGAAGGATCAAATCACAAATTACTATCAGCCATCTACTATTAACTGCAATACCAGACCGCTGATTCTGTTTTAGTATGCTCTCTCTCTCTCTCTCTCTCTCTCTCTCTCTCTCTCTCTCTCTCTCTCTGCGTGTATATATATATATATATTGCTTTCTCTTGTCGTACTCAAAGAGAGACAAGAAGGCGTGGCGCTCCGCGAAAACCAGGGCAAGAACCCGTTTTGTTAGACGAGCGATGTGCCAATAACAATGAGGAAATACCGCGAGCAGAAGACACACAGCGTGAATTGCGAGCAAAAACACAACGAAAAAATAAAGGGAACACAAACGCAGAAGCTGCGACGAGGATACACCGACAGTGGAGGAAAGAGTTACCGAAAGGAGGTGGAGACCATTTCCTACTGGTCCGATCGCACCGAAGATGACACGCTACCCACGAGACCGCCATTGCCTTCGCCTTCAACCTTACAACCCAAAACATTTGAAACGACAGGGACCAAATCCGCGGCCCTATGCTCACAACCACAATGCACAAACGGAGTGAACGCTAGAACCCCAAACCGGTTGCATTCTTCGCACAAACCATTGGCCCTCGATCCTCGGAGCAAATTCCTCTTCAAAGCTATGGATCCATTTTGCCGACTTCTCTTACCAACATTATTGCTATCGACGAGCATTTGTACACCTGGAAGACCTGCTGCGAATGGTGGGTACGGATCTAGAGCTCGAAAAAGCACACACACCGGACGCTGCCCAAACCACGGTGCCCGACAGGCACCTTTTTATTTATTTTCTAATTTTTTTTTCATATCTTCGGGCAATTTGATTCCACAGATACAGTCCTTTACGAAGAAAAAGCAACTCTTCCCGGTGCTTATGGTGACGATTCCGGGTTCGATGGCATCACCGTAATTTCGCGAAAAAACGACAACGACGGCCCAGGAAAGCAACCACTGTCAACAGCATTGCAACATCCGGGTTAGCAAGTATAAATCCAATTCTCTCTTGACGGAAGGCTGCCAGCATTTCTTTTTTATTGGATTTAAAAAAGAATGTCTGTGGTATTGTCCAATTCTTTGGGTAGAAAAGACGGCGTTTTCGAAAAGATAATCACCCGCATTTTAGGACTGACTGACCCGTGCTCGACCACCGGTCTTCGAAGGTCATGATCAAATATTTGTAAGTGTCACCGAGATCTGCACCCGCGGTCGGCTCCACCAGGGCTCGCTATCTAGGCTTCTTTGCTCGCTGCGGCACCCTCCTACTCGTTGCAGCATCGATTCAGTGTGATTGTATTTGTGCCTCACAGCCATCTAGTATCGAAACCGGTCGTTTCAGCAGTTGTTATACACTCTTCAGTGGATTTCAGCATCTGTGGCCACCGTCTGTATCAACCCTCACACTTTCGATGATCTCATGGACATCGCGTTTGGCACCTTCGCCAGATGTTTGATTCATTTCATAGTACCTGTTCTGTTTACCCAAAGAGGCCCACATGACACTTGCATTTGATTATCGTTATTCAGGAAACTCGACCAGTTCCACCCGTCCTGGTTTCGAGAGTAGGTCGAGGCCGTGAACGGTCCCGGGGCCTCCAATCACTTGCTCTATCGGATGGAATTGCGACCATCGAGCGAGGGATTCTTCTGAGAGAACCAGCAATTAGATGACTCAATTGATCTTTCATCCCACATGCGATTCTGACGATCGATTTGTACATCCAAGGCGCATCGAAATTCCACCAGAATTTCCTCTGGCTTCAACCTGACATGACATGGATAACCACCTTTCGGGTCCCTAGCCACTCACTCGCTACACCAGATTCAGCTAAGTCGTACTTGCAAAAGAAACTGAATCAGGGTGTGGGGTTCCCATGAGCGCTTCAGCACATGGGATCTCGCCGACGGGCGGAGGAAGAAAACGACAGCCCTTCTGCTACGGCTGAAACTTTCTTCTCTCAATTACGATTTAAAAAAATTATCCAGTTACTGATGAAAACGAACGCAGAGTTAACGATGAGGATTGGAAAGCGGGAACGCCACTCCGGTGGAATCGATCTGAGGTCGGAAGCCGGAAAAAGAAAGGAGGAAACCCCTCGCAATTTTGCCGTAACAGATTTCCCGGTTCCGAGCCCTCCGTCAGACTCACTCGCTTTCATTAGACCTTCAGGGTTAGTCAGTGGGGGCTCAACGACTCCTGAACGTCCAGGATTCCTCTGTTTGTATTTCAGGATGGGTCGGGTGAGATACCGATTTACGTCAATGACCCATAGGGGAAAACTACTAAGGTCTGCTTTTTGTTTATTTGGGAACGGGTTGTTTGTTTTATTTTGGGAGGTACCTATTGTTTTGTTTTTTTTCGTCATCATCACCATTACCCAACCAAAACAGGACAAAAACAGTTTCTTTGTACGGAGCGACGTTACAATCTGCCAGCAGGAAACAATGGTCAAGTGAACGGTGTAACGCGGTACTAGCAGCCTACGACGTCCCATTTTCCAAGTATTTACAGACGGTCAAAAAACATGAGAATGGTAAGGTTTTTTATTCGTTGCTGCTTGTAACATTTGGCAAAGAAGACATACTATTTTCCGCCTTTCGATCGGATAAGGGACCTCGAAGCCACAATGTTCGTTGAGTCTTACTATTCACATCAATTTTCGAATTTATTAACGGACGTTCTCCTCCGTCCAGGATTTTTGCGGGTTTTTGTTTGTTTGTTTGTTTTGTTTTGTTTTGCTTTGCTTTTTTTTTTTTTTTTTTTTTTTTTTTTTTTTTTTTTTTGGGGATGCGTTTTTGCTTAACTTTTTCATTTTTTCCTTTTTTTTTCAATTTCTTTCTCTGTTTCTTGTCTCCGACGTTTTCGAGCCGTTATTTCTCCTTCATCCCTCTCTCTCTCTCTCGCTCTCTCTCAATAAATTGTTAAGATTTTTACCTGGAAATGACTAAGAAATTTATTTTGATTCTTCTTTCTTTTCCTTTTTTCTTTTTTTTTTTTTAAGAAATTTTAAAATACGTAATGAGAAGAAAATATTTTGGCATTATTTAGAATTAGACAATAGCATAGGCATGGGTATTTGCCTTTTGAGGTTAAGCAGATTAAACTCTCTGACTTCAACTGTGGTTAGAACTATTGATAAAATTATTTTTGAATTATTTGATTGATTTTTATTCTCTCTCTCTCTCTCTCTCTCTCTCTCTCTCTCTCTCTCTCTCTCTCTCTCTCTCTCTCTCTCTTTGCAGAGATCCACTCTCACATATTTTTCGTTCGTTTATCTTCCAATGACGGTAATGATTCTTTTACAGGTTCACGAACGGAAATCTTTGGACTTTTACTTCCTCTAAACAATCGGGTTCGATCGTTTTCTTCACACCTCCGTTACTGAGGCGACGAAGATGGCAGAAAAAGAAATGCGAACACCCCCTCTTGACCCACTAGGCAGCCCAGCAGTATCGTCAGCCACACCTAACCAGAACGATCGATTGGTAGTAGCGATGGGCGGTGAGTACAAAGGGACGGGGCGTGATCAATGTGGTCTGTTTTTCTTATTCTTTTGGTCTGACGAGTCAGGAAAGTGAACATTAGCGTATCGCCGGTCAGCATCGATTTACAGTCTGAACAACATCGTTATCTGATCGTCTTCAAACCACCAACTTTCAATCTTGATTGAGGAAAACGTGCTTACCACAAGCCAATACTACTATTGGTCTTGCGACGATTTTAAAATTCCACCTTTCACGTCGCAATATGAATAGCTCCCGACCGGTCCCTTCGATCATTACCACACCGTAAACAGGGGCGACAGACGTTAGACAAGACCTTGTATTATTCCATGCTTATGCAAACTTGAACTGTTTGATCTGACGAGAACATGAGTAAGTTTTAACTGCATATTTTCTTTGATCTGCTGGACTCTTTGTTGGGATTTTGAAGGAGCCTTTCCCACCCCGGTTAACCATTTTTAGGCCCGTCTACAACAGGCGTGATCATCTTCCATCTGAAGCAGATGTCGAAAAAGTCGAATGTCTGGATTTATCCGAGTTTTCTCCCAGTCAGATTTGACATGAGCTCATTTTATTGTAGAAACCACACAGGAATCAAGACTCGTGCGAGGCTTTCACAAAAAGATTGATCCTCTTCACATTCCTCTTTTGGGGCGCCTCCGGCTCCCTTGAACTTAGTGATGAACTTACAATGGTCCACGAAGCGCGAATGTCAGGTAAACACAATCCTAAACCAGGTTATTATCTTCCACGTCCATTCACTTCCTTCGATTGACAGCTGTCTGGGACTAACAACTCCATAAGCTCTTTTAAGTAAAGCTTCACCCCAGAAATCCTAATGACAGTTGATATGAAGTCCAGCTTTTCCTCCATCACCTCGTTGGCTTCTGAGAATAATGTTGTCATCTATGTACGCTGTTGTATCTCTAAATTGGTAATGGAGGTCGGAGCTTGCGTAAGTTAGAGATCACCTCCAGACGGGGAGTTCGGCCAATTCTAAACACCTCCTAACGAGTAACTTATGTAGGCAACACAACAGCACTAAATACACTAAATAGGCCAAAATTAAACTAAATGAGGAAGGTTCACTAATTATATCTGCCTTTGAGGGCAGAATGAATATGGGCACTACCAGAGAACAAAACTAGGGTCGTTGAAACTTGGAGGTTACCTAGTCCATTCGAAATAGGGGCAGTGTTTGCCCATGTCCCGTGGCGTACCCTGCATTTCATCTATCTTTTGGGGCTTCAATAAGGACCGCAAATCCTCCGTTTTCCTGGTCACCCTACGGATGTCGCTCTCATTTTGAGTAGACATGATGTCCACCTAGAACTTCCCAGTCTTTAGGAGATTAACCTCCTTCCAACTCCCGTTCGGCACCATCCTTGCAGCGTCTGCCAAAGACAATGGACTTTCACATGTACAACATATTTTACTTAAGGTCTTTCAGTTTTCTGGTTTTAGGGTTCTAGAAATCCAGACAGTTGGAGAGGTCACCTTCCCTTTCTCTTCGTGAGCGTCTATTAAGGACTCGCTTTCGATACCTTGTATGGTTTTCTAGATGATATTCAATAGAGCAACATGAGTATTCTTAGTTTTCCCACCTACTCTCAACCATGGCCTTTAGGGCGAATCCCTTAGCATGACCTTAACTTTTCTCCGTAGCAGTTTCAATGGCCTCTAGTGTTCTGGGGGCTAGCAACTCCTCTTCATTAATTGCTTTTTCTACCTAAGCTTACCCGGTCTTCTTTTTAAGCAGCTTCAGACGCTTAGTATGACCTCAGCCGACTTACCCTTAAAATGCTTAACAAACTCTTTGAACCGGTATTTTTTTTTTAAACTTAATCTTCACTCTTCTCAGGATGCTAATGTACGCCTACTTTGGTGTTTTCCTTATTCGGTAAGTTGACGTGACGATGTCTTTTGGATTGAGAGAGTACTTTCTTGGACACCAGGGGTGAGGATGCTCTGACGAGGGGGTTTGGACGTGGAACCGCATCGATGTCGGTTCTTAATATTTTCATGATTTGTAGTTGTAACCGTCACTTATACGAACGCTGATCCTCTGCGTCACACCATTTTTAGGTCAACCTGGGCGGAAGAGACTATCAGCCCTACTGCCGAGAACCAACCCAGTGGGTGAATGAGTGTGTATGTATGTATGTATGTATGTGCGTGTGCGTCTGTTTGTGTGTATGCGTCTCTGTGTTTGTATGCGTACGTGTGGGTGTGTGTATGTGTGCATGTATGGCTGTGCGTCAGTTTATGTGTATGTGTGTGTAAGCGTCTGTGTGTGTGTGTGTGTGTGTATGTGTGTGTACGTTTGTGTGTTTGCGTATCCATGTATGTACGTCAGTTTGTGTGTATGCGTGTGTAAGCGTCTGTGTGCGTGTGTGTCTGTGTGTATGTGTGTGCGTCTCTGTGTATGACTGTGTGTTCGTCTGTTTGTGAGCGTCTCAGTGTGTGTGTGTGTGTGTGTGTGTGTGTGTGTGTGTGTGTGTGTGTGTGTGTGTGTGTGTGCTTCTGTGTGTGTATGTGTGTGTTTGCGTCTGTGTGTGTATGTGTGTGTGCGTGGTTGTGTGCATCTGTGTGTATATGTGTGCGCATTTGTCTGTGTGTATGTGTATGTACGTCTCTGTGTGTATAAGTGTGTGTTCGTCTGTGTGTGAACGTCTCAGTGTGTGTGTGCATCTGTATGTGTATGTGTGCGTCTGTGTGTATATGTGTGTGCATGCCGGTTTTTATGTAATCTATGACCATATTTGTTAGTACAACTGTAACAAGCCTTTGAACTAGGATTATTAAATATTTTGTGGAGCTTATCCAATTCTGCGAAATATCTTAGAGCTTATCCAATTTGAGAAATATCATGTATCCGTTTATTTTAATATTCTATTAAACAAAATCTAATATTGTTTATGGTTTTAATATTTTATTCTCCGGTGGATTGAACTAAATGATATTTCTTCTTCAATCTTTTTCCCATCGCATCTGATAAACTCCATAGAATATATGGAGGTTATCGAACGAGAACCGGTGTATTCAACGTGAGCTGTCCACTATGTGAGAGTAGCGCCAAGAAAGATACTCTTATTAATGTTCTCATCTCCTGTGAAATTAACCATCGACAACAGACAGCCTAGGCTGCCCTCAGACAACATTGGTGGTAAACAACCACTAAATCCACCACACTCTTCGAGAATAGCTGTATCGTCTAAATGCATAGAAATAGGTTGCGTCACAAAAATTATAGTACTGCAACAGTACCAAATTCCCAGACCTGCGATACAAACCACATCAGTTGCCTGCGTATCTGCATCAATCGAAAAATGCTTTCATGAACCTTTGTTCGCGAAACCCAGCCATACATGGATGGGCATTATATGCTAGTGCCACAAATCAGCCGCTATTGGCAGTTCACAGGTTGAACTGCAACATCATAGTAAGCGAGTTCGAACTCCAGCAGCGCTATAACGTTAACTTTCAGATTCACATCCTTAGGGGAGGAGAAATGAATCAATTTATCTATCCAGCTATGGGTTCTTTGACATGGATAGCTTTGGCATTAAATAACCCACGAACGTTGATATGCTATTAAACAAAGAAACCAAACAGAATCTTCAGTGTTGAATCTTCATTTGGCTCTGTGTCGAAAAAAGCAAAACTTTGTTAATATCAATACCTTACTCAAAAAATATCTATCAGTTTGTCTTCATTTATCTTTCTATTACGGTGATGTTAGCCATTCATTTAATGAGTGTATGAGGTAGTGTAATGGTTATCGGAACGGATCGGCAAACCGAATTTACATTTCAATTAAAATAGTTTGTGTTCACTTCGTACTGTTACTCTTGTGATAGAGAATCGTCGTGGTGTAGTGGCTAACGTGCTGGACTGTGACAGCGTAGTAAGCGAGTTCGAACTTCTGCCGCGCTATTACGTTCTCTGTCGGACTAATACCCGAAGGAAAGATATGAACTCTCCTTATACCCCAGCTGTGGGTTAAATAGTACCACTACTGTTCTTCTACAAGGATGGATTCGGCATTGAATAAACCATCAAGGTTGGTATGCCATTCAACAAACTAACCGAACCCGAGATTATGGTGAAATGTATTAATCCACTTTCTGTATGCACGCTGTCGCCTGATATTTTTTCAAAAATATTGGCTAAGACAAGTTTAGGTGAATGAGCAAACTCTCTCTCTCTCTCTCTCTCTCTCTCTCTCATGACTCCATCGCCGTTCAAGCAGTAGTAATAGTGTAAAGCTGTTTACGTCCATTGTCAAGCTAGACGGTGGTGCAGGGGGGGGGGTCGAATGAATAAATAAAATTACTTGAACAGAAAATATAGAGAAGTTAATTTGCAACATTTCAGCTGACGGAGCCAAGACTTTACCCCGACTTGATGAATGTCCGACCAGACGAACGATAAAAGTGTTATTAGCTGCGAGCAAAATTATGGATAAACATGCAAATAAATGCAAGATGTGTGTTTGTTAATTTGCTAGGATAAAGGTGTTATATTGTCCACTCGAGTGAAAAGTTCCACGAGTACAACGAGAAGTGAGAACAGGGAGGTGGCGTTGGGCTATCGAGCTAGACAACAGGGGTCTTGAAAGGCTCATAGTAGATAATTTGAACCGGAAAATATCATATGTGAGCAAAGAAATATCAGTGCAAGGAGTGGGGAGAGATATAGAGTAGATCAAATGAAGAAAAAGAAAGAAAATGAAATATATAAACAGAAAGATTAGCTTCGTGTGGCACAAGGCCAAATGAAGGGGGTAGAAAGATTGAGAATGCTTTCCATTCTATATGACAGGAAAACCAATGTTGGATATTATGCCAATAAAAACCGTGTATTTTGGTTGTTGAAACGTTAATGGGTCAGCTGATGTATGTGTTTACCAATCCCTCTGCACGAGTAGGACGCGACTCAAGATCAGTTTTTAAGCGGAGTTTAACTGGTTTTAATTCAGATATTCCTTCTCTTAGACAGGTCCCCATAGCAAGGATAAAGAACCCAGTTTGTCCTACTATTTTACCCATAGCTTAAGGAAGAATAGTTGGATGCCTACCTTTACCAAGGGTTTTAGCGCTATGTGAAAATGCAAACAATTTCGTCCAGGATTTGAACTCGAGACGTCGTGTCCATTTCCTACGACGATATTCATTACACCATGAGCGCCTCCAAATGGGTAAGCCGATATAACTGTTGCTGGAATTACGCCCAAGTCCGAAAATTTTCTATACAGACTGGCGATTTACAGTCGAATAAAATGGCCGTGCACAATCTTTCTAGCTGCCTTCCTTGCAGTTTGTCGCTCATTCCGTTCTTTCTTGATTTATCAATCGATTAAATTATTAATACAATGGAAATACCGCTGGATAAAAATTGTTATTTACAATTTCGTCTTCTTCAATCTATTTGGAAAAAAAACGTTATTTTCTTCTTACGCAATATCTTCTGCTTTCCAATCATATCACTGAATATAGCCAGGTTGGTGTCATAGCAAAAAAAAGTATTCCTCGACATATTTACGGGGAGAATTAAAAAGAATCTCCGTTTTAAAATATTTATTATCTATTTCTTCGAAAAATTATGCGTAGAAAATAGATTCTAAGATTGCCCGGTCGGCTGGGGCTGTAGAATACACCAACTGCTTCTCTGCAGAGGGGTGAGACCCCCCTCCCTAACGAGTGTCCTAGATATGACACTAAGCAATCTGATGGTGAGGTTCCAGCAATGCTGGAGCTTTGGGGAATGCGGAGTACCCCTTCATTGCCATCGCTCCCAGGTCCACCCTGGCCCGGAGTGGTAGCACCTGATAATGGTCCTATCTAAAGGTTAAAAAGTACTAAACCATGCTTCTTTCACTATACTGATTTTTGCATTTAAACTGCGTATTTATGCTAAACTGAATTGTTTAAAATAGAACTGTTTTGACACTGGAACTGCGTACTAGTTCTGAACTGAATTGCTCAATTGACGTCTAAACTGTGTACTTATGCTGAACTGAATTATCTGAAATATAACTGTTTGACATTTAACTCTGTGCATTGCCCAGTCGGTTGGGGCTGTAGAATACACTGACCAAACGAGTGTCCCGGATATGACACTAAACAATCTGATGGTGAGGTTCCAGCAGTGCAGGAGCTTTAGGGAATGCGGAGTGCCCCTTTGCCATTGCTCCGAGGTCCACACTGGCCAGGAGTGGTAGCACCTGATAGGGCCCTATCTATTGGTTAAATAGAACTAACAGCATATGCTAAACTGAATTCTTTGAATAAACTGAATAGCTTGAAATAAAAATGTTTTTGACAATTAAATCGTACTTACATTTAAACTGCGTGCTTATGCTTAACTGAATTATTTGAAATAGAACTGTTTTTCGACATTAAAACTGTATTTACTCTTAACTGAATTGTTACATATAACTACTTGAATAGTTTGAAATAAAAATGTTTTTGACAATTAAACTGTGTACTTATGCTAAACTGAATTGTTTTAAATAGAACAGATTATTTACATAAAAATGGATTTGGCGTTAAATAACCTACAAAGGTTGATATGCCATAAAACCCAATAAACCAAACCAAACTAGATTCTAAGAATTCTAAAATAGGCAGTTATTTTCAATTATTTACATATATATATATATATATATATATATATATATATATATATATATATGTATATATATATATATATATATATATATATATATATATATATATATATATATTTGCTACTAATCGTAGCAGCCCAGTCGGCTGTGGCTGTAGAATACACCGACTGCACCACTACCAAAAAGACTTCCACCCCCACCAAAAGGTGTTCTGGAAATGACATTCAACAATCTAATGGTAGAGTTTCAGGCCTGGAGCTCTGGAATGTGGAGTACCCCTTCAATGCCGTCGTTCCCTGGTCAACACTGACCCGGAGTGGTAGTACCTGATAAGATCCTATCCATATTTACCAACCCCTCTGCTTGGACAGGATATGAGACAAGGTCAATTTTAAGCGGAGTTTAACAGGTTTGAATTCAGAGTTTTCCTTCTAGACTAGTTGCCTCATTAAGGCTGAAGAACCCAGTCTGCCGTACTATTTACCCATAGCTGGCGGGAGAATAATTGGATTCATACCTTTCCCTTTCTCCTTATAGGGTCCTATCTAAGGATCAAATAGTACTTTTTGATATTTTAACTGTGAGTAAACAAATGACTTACGTTAAATTGAATTGTAAATGATAGAACTGTTCAACCATTTGTGTGTAAACAGATGACTGATGTTTAATTAAATTGTTGGTGATACATAGCAGTTCTTGGAATCATTTTACTGTGTGCAAACGCAGGAGTAATGTTGAATAGAATTATTACTTTTAAATAGCAATACTTGAAACTCTGTAACTATGTGCCTAAATTGAATTATTGGTATTACATAGCAATACTTGTAACCACATCACTATCTGCAAACAAATGATTAATATTGAATAGAATTATTAGTGTTAGATAGCAATAATTGAAACCATTTAACTGTGTAGAAACAATAGCAATACTAGAGTGCAAAACAAATTAGTTCTAAGTCATTTTAAAATGAAATTACCAATAAACTATTCACTTACAAATCATATAGGTATATCCATTTAAATGTGTGTAAATAAATGACTTATGCTAAGTTGTTACTTTTACATAGTAATACTTGAAACCATTTAACTGTATACAAAAAAATGAGCCCAGACCCGTTTAAAAATGCTCTATACAAAGTCTGTTTACGAATCAAAATTTAATATATGTCTAAAATAGAATTTGGCATTAAATGACCTACAATGGTTGATATGCCATAAAACCAAACTAAACCAAATACTTATCGTTAAACGATCAATGCTCAAAAAAAATATATAATAAAAGATAACATAGATAAATAGATACATACGTCAAGGCATCTAAGAAAAAAGGAAACAAACCCACCATAAAATGAAAAAAGCAACATAGAATGAGGTCGGAAGTAACGTAATGGTTAACATAGTACATGGAATCGGCAAGCCGAGCTTTGGCTGCTTATGTCAACTCTTAGCAAGATGTGAATTCATATTCCTGTATTCCTTCTGTTACCATATATCTTGACAAATGTTTCTCTTTGCAAGATATCACAATAAATGACACTGAAAACTATTTTATCTGCCCGGACAATCGAAAGAATAAAAGTTATGTTTAGCTTATTTTAGTTCGGTTTCTTGGTTTCATGGCATATCAACCTTCTTAGGTTATTTGATGCCAAAGCCTTCCTTGTAGAAGAACAGAAATGATAGTATTTAACCCAATGTTGAGGGTAGAAGGAGGTTTATGCCTTTATCAAGAGTATTGATCCGAAAGTGAACGACGTAATAGCACGATTGGGGTTTGAACTCGCTTACTTCGATGTTGCAGTCCGATACGTTCGTTACGACGCCATGGGGACTCCCCTCCAAAACAGACCCGTTGTTCCCCTTAACAGAAGCAAGAGATAGAGATACAAAAAAACTATTAGATTTGGTAATGGAACCCACAGGAATCCTGTCAGGTCGTGAAGTTTTCCTCTTTCGACATTTTAAGTGATATTCTGGCAAAAATGGCATAGTCAGTTTGAATATCTGCTGAGACTAACCTACTACTGCACAACTAGAAACTCCCAAGATGGAAGATATTTACAGATTTGGTAGGAAGGCCTACAGGAATTCTGTCAGATCGTAAACGTCTTCTGTCCCGACTGTTTTCACTGATACGAAAATGACGCACCCCTTGACCGAAGAAGCCTCCAAAAATTTGTGTTCGCTACTCCTCTTCCTTCTTCGCTCCGTAAAAGTAAGATAAATTATCACGATATCCATAAGTCAACATAGGCGAGTGGAAATGTGTCAGTTTAGTGATTCAGAAAGGCATATGTTGTTTATTCAGTTGTTATGTAACTGGACGTCCCCTTGCTAATAAGTAACTCTTCGACATATGTCGGAGAGGCAAAGAAAGCAAAAAGAAAAAACAAATTCTACGGCTTAGTATTACTCACTAGGATATTAAACGATAAAACAAGATTGCTATGATCTCCGTATATATGTGCGTATATTTGTTAGAACTTAGTTGTAGAAACGGCCAAATGTCAAGATACTTAATTGCAAGTACTTTATAGTTATTATTGGCTTAGTCTGATACAAAGTTACTTTTTTAGGGTATATGATCACAATCCGAAAATCATTTCACAGAAAAAAACTTGTTTCTCTGTATTTCACTTTTATTATGATTGAAAATATCCTTAAAATGTCACTGGGCGAAATCTTTATACTGTCTTACGAGGTTTCCTTTCAAAAAGTTAGAAGGTTATCATTACGACTCTTCCTTTTTATTAGTTTTTATTCGTTGGTATCAATGCTAGTAGTTTAGACTATTAATTAATACACTGAAGGTGATCACACGATAAAACTGACTTTCTTTTATTCTGCTCGCTGTCTTACTCTTGAAGAAATCCTACTGTATTGAAAACATACATTTGAACCTTTCAGATTTTCTTGGTGTCTTTAATGCAATTTTTACTCAACACACTAACTAGGGAGAAAAATTTTCTTTTGGGCAGAATTTATTCACTGATTCCTCGGTGAAAGAACGGGTTTCCAGGAAATTCAAGTGATCTCGATTCTGCAGAGATTTTTGATGCTATCATAAAGGAACGTGTTAAAAGAAATGTTCTCTTGGACCTTCTCAAAGAGGTGGGTAATTCCCCGTGGTATAGTTGCTAACGTAATGGACTGTAACATCTTAGTAAGCGAGTTGGAGCTCCGATGACGCTATTACGTTCACTTTCGGACTAATACCTTTGGGAAAACTATGGAAACCCAGCGATGGATTAAAATCATACCGCTAATGTCCTTCTACAAGGATAGGTTAGGCATTGAATTACCCGATATTTGTCTCTGCCTCCCACCGGACAGGACTTGACATAAGGTCAATGACCCGAGGGTTGATTATAGTGGGGGTTAGGGGAGGGATCGTGCCCTGCTTGACTATGCTGGTCATCGACCCACTGCAATGTGGGCCTGATGAGCCTTGCTGGACCTGGACCCAAACCTGGGTCCAGGCAAATATGCCTGATTATAGG
Source organism: Sepioteuthis lessoniana (assembly GCA_963585895.1). Lineage (NCBI taxonomy): Eukaryota > Metazoa > Mollusca > Cephalopoda > Myopsida > Loliginidae > Sepioteuthis > Sepioteuthis lessoniana. The sequence goes on from OY757929.1 coordinate 32,103,657, forward strand.
AGTCCAGTGCTGTACAAGGGTGACAAAATTGTCAATGATGCAGCTCGCCCACCCGAAGGTGGTCTCAAGTCTGCCGTAGAGCATTGACCGTCCGGCACGGATGCCAGACAGTCCACTGAACAGTCAGCGAAAATACACAGAAAAGATTGATATGCCATTAAACAAAGAAATCGAAACCTTCCCAAAGGTCAGCTGTATTCTCAGAATTGATTGTCATGAGTGATTTTTAAAGTTTTAAAAGAATTAAAGCTGGTTTGATTCGGTTTGGTTCCTTTGTTTAATGGTATATCAACCTTCGTAGGTTATTTAATACAAAAGCCATTCTTGTAGAACAAGAGTAGTACTGCTTAACTCGTTGCTGTAAAAGAATTAAAAGACGAATAAACAATATTCAGAAACCACCACCACTTTGTTTAAAATCTAGTGGTATTTTGTAAAGGTTTATACAGGAAATCAACTAAAAATATTAATGATAGGTTGATATTACTTATTTTAAAATGGTTAGTTCTATTATTAGATATATTCTAGCCAGGTTGATTAAAAAAAATCATGATTAAATAATTGGGCTATTAGTCAGAAAGAAAAATGAATCTTTACAATTAAGTCTGTAAACTTTACTAATATTTTGAAAATCAACGTAAATATTTTATCTCTCGTCGGAATACGTGAAGATTTAGTTCCTTACCAAGACATTTAATTAAGATTCGATCTCATTGTTAACGATCTGTGAGACGAGATACTTTCTAATCATTACAGCTCGACAAAATATCTATGTGTTTGTACGAGAAGGTGCACACGCACAAAGAGGTCATTTGTGGCGTTTGTCTGAGTCTAAGTCTAAGTATGTCTGGTGCATGGGGTGTGATGAGGGAGTTACTTAGTACGTGTTTGTGTTTTATTTTAAGTATGAAAATAGTGGTAAGTAGCGTAAATGCTATGAAATGATTTGAAAAATAAAAACAAATATCTCAACTAACTGCAGAAGGTGACGATGATACTACGGAGATTTTTTTCTTTTTTTTTTGGTAATTTTCTTTACTTTTTTTAAAAATTTTATTTCGTTTTTATCTTTGTACGACACGAACCCTAAAGGATATTTATGAAAAAATAACATCGTAAATTTAATGTACGAAAGTGATATCCGTGCGTGTGTCGACACTTGGGGAAGGGGCTTAATTTAGTCCCAAATTCCCACTACTTGTCCATGTGCTTGTTTGGGGGCGGCAAAAGCGTGTATCTCTGTTGTTTTAGACTTTTGGTTAAGGGTAAGGAATAATAATAATAATAATAATAATAATAATAATAATAATAATAATAATAATAATAATAATAATAATAATAAGAAGAAGAAGAAGAAGAAGAAGAAGAAGAAGAAGAAGAAGAATATATTTCTAAACATGGTACAAGGCTTCTAAAGCAGGTCAGTGCGAAAGGATCGAGCTAACCATGGACGTGAATGGGTGGAAATGAGACTAACCATTGCTCTCAGTCAGCAAACTTGTTTTTCTAAGATTATAATGGCTATTTGAAAGCTGTTTTGTTCAGGAGTTTCGCCATGATGTATCAGACAAAATGACCGTGTCTTTCAACACTTTCTTCACAATATATCTGCTGGCCACAGAAATAATCTGATATCCAACATTTTCTAAATTTACGGCGGAAAGTCGTATGTTTAAAATGTCCTAGATTGCTTCCACTTCCACTCCTCTACCTTTCTCGATATTTTCTCTCCAGCAATATATTTATCGATCTATCTATCTGTCTGTCTCTCTCTCTCTATATATATATATACTTTTTAACTTCTCTATTTTAACTAATTGGTTTGAATGAAAGCCATAGGCAGCAGGTGGCATTGACCTCCATGTGAATGCTGACAAAACGGAGTACTTGTGATTTAATCAAAAAGTAAATATCTCCACACGAAATGATGGCCCTCTGAAATTATTGGACAAGTTCACCTACCTCTGAAGCAGCGTCTCATCAACTGAAAATGATATCAATGTGCAAAGGCATGGACTGCTATCGATAACCTATCGATCATATGAAAGTCAGGCTTATCCGATAAAATAAAACGCCATTTTTCCATGCAGCGGTCGTGTCAAATCTACTATATGGATACACCACATGGATGCTGACTAAGCATATAGAGAAAAAGCTAGACAGGAATTTTACAAGAATGCTACGAACGAATCCTAGAAGCAACATCCCACACAAAACAGCAGCTGTACGGCCACCAACTTCTCATCTCTAAAACCATCAAAATAAGACGGACAAGACATGCGGGACACTGCTGGACAAGTAAAGACGAACTCATAAGCGACATTCTTCCATGGACCCCTTCATGCGTACGTGCAAGTGTTGAATGACCAACAAGAACTTATCAACAACAGCTTTGTACGGACACAAGATCTCGTCTTGAAGACTTGTCGGAAGCGATAGAAAATAGAGACGAGTGACGAAAGAGTCAGGGAAATCCATGCTAGCAGTACGACTTGATGATGATGATGATGATTTTAACTAAATTTCTACAAAACTTTTATTTGAATTCTCGAGTCCTTTTTGTGTCTATAATTAATTAAAAAGTATTTCCCCAGGATATATGCTTGATTTGTGACAGAAAGATAGATATTGGTATTTACAAAGATCTGCTTAGTTTGAACACTTTGTAGCAGTAACGAGCATCGAACTCATTACACTATAAATATTTGCTAAATTTAACTTGGTCTTCTATGAGGCCATTGCCGTGAGGTATCCAGTAAGTTTCGAACTCACTAGAGTAGCAATAGTTTGCAGTACTAGCGAGCTAACCCTTACTCCCTTTCATCGAAGTTAAACAGCTTAATTAAGCCTGTTCAATACTTAAATAGGTGACCAGTTAAAAACAACAATAGGTTCTGTAATAAACTTGAGGCTTGTGTAAAAGACTTATATTGGCATAAAATAACCAAACAAGAATCGGCATGCCGTAAAACCCACCAATTCACTTCCTTGCGAGGCGTCCTTTCAAATCCACCACCACATTTCAAACTTGTTGCTTCTTGTGTATTAAGCACATAAAATAACGAAAGTACGTAACAGTCGAAAAGACAAAGTACAATTGAAATTACAAACTACTGACTTGTCTTTTCTTCGTGTTATTGTTACTGGTGAGGTTCCAGCTCTGGTGCTCCGGAAAGCCTAAAATATCCTCCTAGCCATTACTTCCAGCTTCACTTTGGCTGGGAACAGTAGTAACTGTCAGCGTCCCATCTATGAGTCAAATACCATAAATTGCAACGTACATGTTTACTTTTTTAAGTCTAAAAAAATCTCTACAAAACTAAGAGTTGACATACGGCAAAGTTAAAATCCAAACTTTTACCACAGAGTGGTCAACCAGTTGAACAGTATTACTAACAATCAATATACACTACTTACCGTAAGTCCAGTAGACTACCACCAATATTTCCAACTGTTGTATGGCCGTGAAGGAAGAAACCACAACACTTCGTTATAAAAATATAACTCTCTTTATTCTTCTTGGAGTCAAATCTGCTGTGGTGTGAGAGAGACAAACGGATAGAGGGAGACGAATACAGCCATATTGACCCATGACTTCTTCTCTTGACCATAGCACGTTGTGTTATCTTCAAGGCCCCACTTAGCAGTTCTTCTGCTTCTCGGTCGAGTGATACTTAATCAGAGGCCCGCTGGCGCTCCCGTGACTAACTGCTATCTTCTGACCGCAAGCTGAGACTCCATGACTCACACTGCCCGTATCTCACGTGGGCATCTGTATATATCATTTTATAACACCCACTCATTTCTGTTCAACCACGTGACTGCTTTCGTTTATTTTCACAGGTGCGTCCTGTGCAGAGAATCTCTGATTGACGGCTTGATCAAGGGTCAATATGCAACACAACTCCACCAAACGTGAGAATAAATTAGCTCGGAGATTTAATATAGAATAATAAAAATGTAATACAAATTAAGTATTATATCAACGTTATATCACGCGCCGTTTCCAATAGTTGATGTATTGACTTTAAACACTAACGGGAACATCTCTGGATTCGGGCAGCCAGTCAGACAACTAAGGTATGTTGTTCATCTGCACAATTTAATGGTAGCTTAATCCATACGAAAGTAAGCTTTAATGTGTAATATCTGTATGTTTCATATATTCTTCTAGTAGCCTACAGTATGTTTGGAAGTCAACCTATACAGTAGGGGAATGTCATCGTGGTGTAATGGTTAAAGCGATGGACAGCGGAATCGTAGTACACGAGTTCGTACTCCAGTCGCGCTATTACCTTCACTTTCGGGCAAATACCCTTGGGAAAGGTATGAACCCCCTTATCCTCCCAGCTATGGGTTAAATAGTTCCACTACTGTTCTTCTAGGAGAATGGCTTTGGCATTAAATAGCCTAAAAAGTGTTGATATGCCATTAAACAAAGAAACCAAACCAAGCCTATACAGTAGGTATAAGTCTAACCCAGAATTTCAAATATTATATCAACGCTATATTGCTCATCGTTTCAAACAACTGATGAACTGACTGTAAACACAATCTGGAGCGTCACAGTAGCCTACTGTATATTTGAGGGTCGACCTATACAGATTCTCAGCCAGAATTTTGAGCTAAAATCCTTGTGATCGATTTATATGACAGGTTGACTCGTACACTGCAATTCAAGATAGAACTGTTTTAATTTTTTAGCAATAGAGAGAAATACTTGAAACCATGTATCTATTTGCAAATAAAATATTATTATTAAATATGAATAATTATAGAAATCTTATAATAGTTTGGTTTGGTTTGGTTTCTTTGTTTAATGGCATATCAACTCTTTTTAGGTTATTTAATGCCATAGCCATTCTCCTCGAAGAAAAGTAGTGGTACTATTTAACCCATAGCTGGGAGGATAAGGGGGTTCATACCTTTCCCAAGGGTATTTGCCCGAAAGTGAACGTAATAGCGCGACTGGAGTACGAACTCGCGTACTACGATTCCGCAGTCCATCGCTTTAACCATTACACCACGTGAAATTCGAAGAGAGTTTTCTATGGAGAAGTAAAAAATCGATTCAAACAAATACTTGTCCCAATTAGGTAAATTAAAGATAATAATCGACGTGGGCTCGAAATTAATTGACTGAAAAATTTTAATGCTAGATTTTTAATGTTACAAGACAGCCTGTTTATTTAGTGATCCGGTAAAGTTTGTTACTTGATTGTGAATTTTTTACCATTCATTTCTATCACCAAATATTGAACCATTTATTCTGATCTTTACACAATTAGGTTTAAATAGTACCAAGACTGTTCTTCAACAAAAATGGCTTTGGCATTAAATATCCCGCTTCATATGCAATTCAACAAAGAAACAAAATCAAACAACTCTCAGCGAGATGTTCTTTGAATAGGACAGCGAATTGTGAATATATTTAACAATTAGAATTCCACCCTTTCCCATAACTTTTTAATGATGTCACCTGGTCCCTCACTGAACCACACTATTCTCAATTGGTGAGTCCCCGTGATGTCATGGTTCAAGTGTTGGACTGTGACATGGGAATAAGTGAGTTCAAACTCCAGTTGGACTATTACGTTTACTTTCGGACTAATACTCTTGGAAAAGGCATGAACTCCCTTATCCCCTCATTTATAGGTTAAATAGTATCACTGTTATTCTTCTACGAGGATGACTTTGGTATTAAATAATCCACAAAGATTGATACGCCATTAGACAAAGAAACCTAAACCTTTACAGAATTATCTAAATGAATTTTTCTTTAATTCTCTGAAAGATTTTTAAAATTCCCCTCCCCACAAGCAGTCATTTGCTGAGAAAGTTTTTTGGGGGATGGAATGATGACGTTCGTATAAAGATGATTGGAAACAGTAGAACAAAATGTTGATGGGTTTTTCCATAAACTTAACTCACGTTAAAAATATATATGCAGCTACCTCAGCAAGTAGGCTGATCACAATTCTCTTGTAACATACTGACCCTCGACCGAGCCGTCAATCAAGAGATGCACCTGTGTAAATAAGCAGAAGAACAGCGAAACAGGTGCATCCGGTCGAAGATATCGGAATATCACCTTGACCTGTGGACGTGGTTGAATTCGGTGCAGATGCGTACGCCCACAGGAAGCAGGTGGATGTCAAACAATCATATAACCAGGTGCCACAGACGGCTTGGGTGAGTCAGTTCGAGTTCCAGTTGCAGTTGGAGTCAGTTGGGGACAAGATGCCAGCGTGAGAATCAGCTTGCAAACTGAGGGCTTGCGGCCGTCAGTGACCCACGGTGGAGCAGTCCAGCCAGGACGCGAAAGAAGTGCTGCTATGGTCAGAAGAACTTTGGGTCAATATGTAGCAGTCTGTCTCCGTCTCCAACTCACCTCTCACACAAAACCGACATCAACCCTTTCGAATAAAGTGTGAGAGGTAAATTTTTATAAAGAAGTGTGTTCGTTCGTTATTTGAAGTCGTCGTTATTGTTGACTATGTTTCCGCATATATTTATATATATGTATATGTATTATGTATATGTATGTGGCTATGCAACACTCTGACCTAATCAGGGTTAGTTTCCTATCCATAAAACTTTCAATACAAAAAATTATATGAATAAGTGGTTTTCAAACTATGGTCAGGGAACAACAGGGCATCTGCAACGTCAAAAGTACGGGGTCTGCAAACGCTGCAAGGTTGCCTTGAAAATTTATACAATCCAATTTGCGATAAAACCATGAATTCGTATTTCTAGTTACTTGTACACATCTATTAAAATTCTGTTTAAACAGCAGCCACTTACAAAATGCTGGGTTAGTGTGGCTTCAAAGTTTTCATTGTTGTCTCAAAAGGGGGTCAAAATATTGTTACCTTTTGCGACAACATATTTATGCAAAACAGCATTTTCAGCACTTACCAATATGATGACCAAATACAGATCCAAACTTGTTCAAAGTGAATTGCGTGTATTTTTCTCAAAAATATCACCAAGAATTGACAATTTGTGCCGAGCAAGGCAAACACATCCCCTCATTAAATGTCATTACTCATAGCAAATATTGAATGTGATTTTCATTAAATATTTTTGACAAGTTTCATTTTTATCCATGTGTAATTGCACGAGATAAACGTTAAAATAGAAAGTTTGAAAACCCCTGGTAGAAATAAGAAATCTTAACACTTCTTTGATCTTGCATATTTTCGAATTTCGGATTGACTTCATTCATATAAACCCGATTTGATTTAAGGTAGAGATACGGCATATTCACTGGGGAATACAATAAGAAAATAGAAAAACCAACAGTAATGGTTGCAATATTTCAACTGATAAAAAAAATTAAATGTCTAAAATCAAAAACAAATATTTTTTCGACGTAAATCTCAGTCTCTTTTTTTTTTTTTTTTTTTTTTTTTTTGGCAGTGGATGGAAAAACTTTAAACAGACCTTAAAGTGTTGAACATCCGGTGACAACGGAGAAAGGAATGAATGTTGATATCGTTTAAGTTGGACTGCGACTTCCGGAGAAAAAAGGTTAGAAGATAAATTAATAGTGAGCTTTGCCGGGTACTTACCAGACCAACTTGAATATTGTTTATATGTACACACATACACACACACTCACACACACACACACACACACACATACATCTATGTAGGGGGGGAACGGGCCTCATTTATATATATATATGTATGAATATAAAGTGAATTTTACAGAACTTGCTTATTTCAGTATAAAAATTTAATATAAATTGTTTTGTTTTGCTTTGTTTTGTTTTTTGTTACCATTTGTGCCAAATAAATGCCGTCCTTTCTCAAGCCACATCTATTTGACTCAAATAGATGGATAAATTTATGCTTGAGATCAAGGCCCTGGGGATCGAACTTGCTACTCCAGTGAATTAATCTGATCTTTTTTAACTTCATATTTAAACTTATTGGTTGGTTGGTTGGTTTTATAGCATATCAACTCTTGCGGGTTATTCAATTCCAAACCATATATGTATATATATATATAATATGAATTGTAAACGAATAGTTTGTGGGTAACATTTTAAACGAGCCAAAGCTCATTTGTTTGCACACTGTTAGATGGTTTCAAGTATTGCTGTTTATTTTTTTTTACACAAAATTAAATGGTTTCAAGTATAAAAAATAATTACATATTTCTATTTGACCCATAGATAGGACCCTAACACTCCGGGTCAAGGTGGACCTAAAAGTAATAGTAATGAAAGGATACCCCACATTCCATAATTTTTTTTACTTCGGCTCCGTTTGAAAGAAATATGCTATGAATATAATGGTTGCTTGGTGTTTACTGGCATATGAACCCTTGTGAATTATTTAATGCCAAATTTATACATATTAAACAAAACTATACAAACAAACAAAAACAATGCAACTTTCAAGAACCAACCAATACCATAGATAAATTCTCTTGTGTAGAAAGTATAGATATTGAACCTGATAATAGCAAAACTCAATAATCTAATATATATATATATATATATATATATATATATATATATATATATATATATATATATATAGTGCAATTTGATGGAGACTCAAACTCGGTTAAGTCGACATTATAAATTTATTTCGGCGGAGAATATTACTATACCCTTCCGTCTCGTCAGATGACTATTTACACGCTTTTCTCGGAGTTGCAGAACAGCAAATGTAGAATTACAGTTTGTATTCAGAAGAATAAATAAAAGGATAAAAAATAAAAAGTAAAAAATAAAATAAAAATTAAAAATTAAAAATGAAAAAATAAAAATAAGACTAAAAATGAAAGTAAAATTACAAATTATTTCATTCACAGGCCAGGGCAGAGGAGGTCAAAATGTTTGGTGCTAGAACGATTAAGAAACAGGATTGGAGTTTATCTACAATCGTTCTAGCACCTAACATTTTGACCCCCTTTGCCCAGGCCTGTGAATGAAATAATTTGTAATTTTACTTTCATTTTTTTTTAATCCTTTTGTTTATTCTTCTGAATACGAACTGTAATTCTACATTTGCTGTTCTGCAACTCCAAGAAAAGCATGTAAATAATCACTTGACGAGACGGAGAGTATAGTAATATTCTCTGTCGAAATAAATTTATAATGACAATTTAACCGAGTTTAAGTCTCCATCAAATTGCACTATATACGCTCTGAATGTGAATTTTGTAACACCCCAGCGAATAAATAGGGAACTAACAAAAGGAATACATTGAGCACTCTCATAGATTTATATGATTTTCCTTATATATTTTATATAAAAAATAATCCACACCCGCTGTCTTTGGACGCTGACTGGATATTTTCGAATATATATATATATATATATATATATATATATATATATATATGTGTGTGTGTGTGTGTGTGTGTGTGTGTGTGTGTGTGTGTGTGTGTGTGTGTGTGTGTGTGAATATTCGAAGCAAGACCATCTGCAATGCATACACTTGTGAAACAGAATTTTTATACTGACTTTTGTGTACAAATGTGATACATCTATATATATATATACTTGATTATTGAGCTTTGCTATTATGTTATCAGGTTCAATATCTATACTTTCTACACTATATAATTTATGTAGGGTTTTGATTGATTCTTGATAGTTGCATTGTTTTTGTTTATATATAGAGTTTTGTTTTATATATATATATATATATATATATATATATATATATATATATATATATATATATATATACATATATATGTGTGTGTGTGTGTGTGTGTGTGTGTGTGTGTGTGTGTGTGTGTGTGTGTGTGTGTGTGTGTGTGTTTATTTTATTCTTGGTGTTAAGGAAATGATGGTGCGTTTGATATTTTCAATAGTTGTCATCGAAAACAAAATGTTTTTGAAAACTGTCGCGAGAGAAGATACACTAGCGATGTTACAACTTAGAAAATTGCAGAAGGCTTAAATATTACTCGTGTTTCCCTTAGATTCAAATTGAAAGAAAGAAAGAAAGAAAGAAAGAAAGAAAGAAAGAAATATGTTTGATTATGAAACAGAAGATGAAAACAATGACTTCACTTTCGAAGACCAGTTCATAAAAGAAACTTCTTTCAGCAGCTGATGGACGATTTCTTTGCAATCAGTAAAAAATCGTTTTCAACCGATATATGATGTTGCTAATGTGTTTTCGTTTCTCTTTATACAAGAGAATCTCTTAAGTGAAATCCTGAAGAAACATATTTCTGAAAAAGTGTCAGAATTTTCAGAAAAAGATAGGGGCATCAATCCTTTTGAAATGGAGAAGCAGTTAAGACGGTTCATTTGATCGTTATGGAAAATAAAGAAAACTTTAAATCTTCCAACGATTTTCTGAATTACATCAGTAGCAAACGTCTACAAGGAATGTATGCAAATCTCCTAACTGCTCTTCGCATTTTAACAACGTGCTCCGTGATAGTGGCAAGCGCTGAGAGAAGTTTCAACAAACTGAAATTCATTAAAACATTTCGCAGATTTACAATAATAAATGAGAGACTGTTTTCATTAGCTATGTAGTCAATTAAAAGAGCCTATGCACAGATTTTGAAATATGGTCATACCATTGATACTTTGGCTGATAGAAAGGCTTATTTCTTTCTCATCTGTGGTAGATTGATAGAGAAATCCATCTTGAAGATGTGTACACTGTTTCTGCGAGAGATCGTCTTCACTAAAGTGTGTAAATAATTGTTTGAAGTGTTCTCAAAATAAAGAGCGATTAAGTAATAAAGACATTTTGAAGATGAAGATAGAACATTGCAAAAGTAAAGTTGTCTCCCTTTAGTCGAGGGTAACCCAAAGGCTCCCTTTTCGATAGCTACTACACCAAGGTGTAGGGGAGGGCGCTACTCCTTCCCTGGATTGCTCTACTTTACCCTTGATCCGTACCTTATAATGCTGAGTGTTAAGCAAGGAGGCATCAAGTACCATTTTTTGAGTCTTTGGTATGACTCGACCTGGGATTGAACCCAGGTCTCCCAGGCCATTGGCGAATCGATGAATTCGCTAAAACGAAGAATTGATTTGATTAACAAATAAATCTTCATGCCTAATTTTTTTGTAGATTTTATTATTTTCTCTGGAAACCAATGGCGGTCATCTTTGTCACCAGGGTATTATCAGTGGAGTAGATAACAAGTCTAGTGGAGAGGAGTATCAAGTCTGAAGCGGAACCTGTCAGTAGAAGTCTATTTTATCAGATTAAAATTACATTCACCTATAGAGAGGGAGACAGTTTTCTAGGGACACAGAAGAGGTTCTCCTTTTCCATCTCCACCTTGCCGATTAGCCAACGCCCTGGTTTCCAAGTCACCTTCACCACTGATATAAACTATATCACATAAAGGCGTATGCTCCAAGTAATTTTTTTCAAAAATTACTTTTTTCTAAACTAAAGATAATAGTTTTTCCATTAGAATGTTTTATAGTCAAAACGGATATAATTAGGCATTAGTTATTACCAAACTCTTCAACATTGAAACCCTGTGACCGATACAAAAACAAATTTGGCAAGAAATAAATACTTAATGTATAGCGTAGGGATGTATTTGTTTCTGGACTGCTCCAAATTCATTTTTTTAATTATCAAGATCCAGTGCTACAAAGATTGATTATGAATAATCTCTAATAATATCCGTTTTTGCTGTAAAATGTTTTATATATATATATATATATATATATATATACTCTTTAAGAAAAAACAACGAAACCGGTCACATAGGATTATATATTTATTTCTATCCTGTTACGCATTTTTGAAATTTCCAAAAACACGAAAAAAATTAACAGGACTTAAAAAGATCTGAAGAAGTCCTGTTAATTTTTTTTCATGTTTTTAGAAATTTCAAAAATGCGTAACAGGATAGAAATAAATTTATAATCCTATGTGACCGGTTTCGTTGTTTTTCTTAAAGAATTTATTGCTCTGTAGTATTGGTACATTGAGCTCTTTACCAGGAAAATTTTAAATATTCATTCATGAATAATTTCTCGTCCTGATGGAATTACTCCCAACTCCGGTTTAACTGGACCAAGAATACTATATATATATATATATATATATACTCCTGGCAAAAATAGTGGAATTAACACAGAAAATGCTCACTGAGTATTTTTTTAAATTTAGTTGTAACTAGACTCATAACAGATGAAACTTAAAACATTTTAAATAGCTGAATATTTTAGTTTCATAAAACATTCTACCTTCATAAAACATTCTGGCTTCATAAAACACTCTTTTAACAAAGTAGATTAAATTGTTCCAAGTCATGCAGAGGAAAATATGAGGGAATAATGAATAATTCAATCATACAGCCTTTTTCTGATCGTTTTATTTGTAATTAGAATATACATTGCCCAGTCCGGTGGGGCTGTAGAATACACCGACTGCTTCTCTGCAGAGGGGTAAGACACCCCCCCCCGCCAACAAGTGTCCTGGTATATGACGCTAAACAATCTAATGGTGAGGTTCCAGTGAAGCTGGAGATTTGGGGAATGCGGAGCACCCCTTCATTGCCATCGCTCCCAGGTCTACTCTGACTCGGAGTGGTAGTACCTGATAGGGCCCTATCTATGGGTCAATAGAACTAAACTGTGTACTTATGCTAAACTGAATTGTTTGAAATAGAACTGATTATTTGTATAAAAATGTCTGGCATTAAATAACCTCCAATGGTTGATAGGCCATAAAACCCAAAGAAATAAACAAACAATAATCTTCTGCGTTAAAAAAGTATATTGTTATCAACAACTAAAAACCTTTTTGTGTATGATATGCAGTCGTCATGATAACTAGATTAGATACGTTTTGCATACATGATATTATCATCAGCATTTCCCAAACCCTCTCTCATCCCCCGTCTCTATCGTCCATCGCTCCCGGGAGGTCTTCAAGACTATATCCTATATCGGCACGGAGCTATTGTGCATAGGTTCTAGCTGGTCGACCTTCTTTGCTCGTCCATGTGAAGGGGTCCACATGAGTATATCGCTTATGGGTTCGTCCACACTTCTCCAGAAGTGTCCCACATGTCTGGTTCGTCTAACTTTGATAGTTTTCATGATGGGTGGTAGGTGGCTGTACAGCTCCTGTTTTGTAGGGTGTTGCCTCCAGAAATTATTCAATATTGCTCGAAACATTTTTGTATAATTGCCATCGATGATATAGAATAATTTTTAAATACAAAATTTTATTCATAAATGAAGTGAGTTTTAATTTTACTTTAAACATGGTTTTCTTAATGAAAACCAATAATTTAAGTCTGGTACGACTGCAACATTTTAATTCTTACGTCAATACCACAGAATATTTTATCTGAAATTGTTAACAGCTTATTTTTCGAAATGGGCCATGGAACCCGAAAATTTTGCGGAATCCAAAATATCGCTACTATATCACAACGACTCTAACTCAAAGTTTTAGTGAGCTTTCATCTATTGATTTATCATTACAAAATGTCAACTGTTGTGATTTGATATCGGCTTGTTGACTGTATGGAACTCACAATATGTTAATTAGTACTGCTTAGCAACACCCCTTTAGTAGAATGATTTTATTTGCTTTTTTGACGGACTAACGTCATACTATGACTGAAGGTCTCATTGGGTGCCCCATTCATACGGCCTAGTGCCACATCTACGCCAAAAGCTAAGTAAATTACTTTTACGACTGATGATTATTGAAGAACCAACCTGTGTAAATATTGTGATCACTCAAAAATAACAAACATGCAGACGTTTGTCTGAAGAATCTTAAAAATACTTTTGATGTCAGAATCTTTTCATTTTTGTTGTTCTGACAAACGACTGTTGTTGCTGGCACTTTTATATGACTTGTCATTAAGTTATGCGATGATGATGATGATTATTATTATTATTATTATTATTATTGTTGTTGTTGTTGTTGTTGTTGTTTAGTCGTAGTAGTAGTTGGAGCAGGTGGAGGAGGAGAAGGAGGAGGAGGAGGAGGAAGAGGATGAGTTTGATTCAAAAGTTCCCTGAGCTGTCTTTTGTCCGATCTTAGAGAAATCTTAAAAGTATTTTTGAATTTAGTTACTTTTTGCAAGGGTAGTACGTCGTTTAGAAAGAACAAAATAACAGGAACTAATGTTATTTGTCCTTCTCTTTTTTTTTTTTTTTCCAAACAGGAAAAAAATTGTCTTCAGACAAACGGCGAATTTTCCAGACTTGACACTTTCTAATTGTCCCTCATTTCTTAGCATGCAACACATTTGCTATTGATAGTATGGAACGAATCAAAAACTGGAATTCTTTAACAATGGAATGCAGAATTCAGCTGAAATGTGGTGCAAGTTCATAGACATCCTCCTCAATTCTCTTCCTCATTCAGGCAAGACAATCTCACACTCCACCTTTGAATTTCTAATTCAACCAATCCGTAGCATCTTCCTCAATACTCTTGTCGGTTTCAGCACTGTTGTCATGTAGATAGTCTCGGTTTTTCTTCGAATCTTTAATTCATCTAATCTTGTTTCTTGTGTGTTTGACACAATTCTAACCGCACAAATAATTATATATTATCAAGTTTCATTAGTTCTCGAGTGAGGTCCTGATATTTTTCTCTTTGTTTTTTTTTGTTTTTTTTTTTGTTTGTTTTATTTTGTTTTTTTTGGGGGGGGGCTTTAATCGTATAGCCATATCATTGATCTAGTGGATTACGTTTCATTTACTTTTCTTGTTTGGATGGAGGAGGTCGGTTCAGACCACAAAATCCCGCACTATTCTTTCTTTCTTTGTTTTTCTGATATCATTTTATTTACATGGTCGAACTTGTTTGAACATTACTCTCGCTAGATATCGTTTACTTTACAATGAAATGAACAGAAAAGTTAGTTGTTGCTATACGGAATTTTTCAGACCGTAAGTTTGGATTGATTTTTTTGTTTAATGGTAAACCAACATTGGTGGGTTATTCAATGTCGAAGAAGAACAGCAGTAATACTATTTAACCCATTGTTGGAAGAGAATAAGGGGGTTCATGCCTTTCCTAAAATTATTAGTCCAAAAGGGAACGTATTGGAGTTCGAATTCGCTTACTTCGAGGCTGCAGGTCAACACTTTAACCATTATGCAATGGGGTCTCCTCTCTCACCACCGAAACAGAGAGGGATTAAACGTTGGTAAGTCTCGGATATTAGCCAGTTTACTTGCAAAGTGGAATATACCGAGTTCATTTCTTAATCGACTGAATACTCTCTCTCTCTCTCTCTCTCTCTCTCTCTCTCTCTCTCTCTCTCTCTCTCTCTCTCTCTCTCTCTCTCTCTACTGAAAACCAATCTTAAGATTAAGAGATTTTGAGAATGTAGAAGACATTTCCTTAAATGACAATAGGCCATACATAAGAGGAGTTTGACGTGTGTTTCGACCAATGGCAAATACAGCTTCAAATGAACAGCTACAGCAGGAATTCGAATATACCCTACTAAAGTCAGATTGTCACAGCTGGTGAATTTCAAAAATGCAATCTGGACGTGAGGACACTTTAGAAGGACGATATGCAATAAAATTCTGTTTTAAACTTGAAAAAATGCCACAGAAACGTATGGAATGCTTCAGACTGCTTTTGTAGCATCTTGCATGAATCGAGCATCAGTTTTGAAGTGGCATAAGAGAATCAAGGAAGGTAGGGAGTCTGTGAGGGATGATGAGAGGTGTGTGAGGAGTAACGAAGTCAATACACCAGAGTTGATTGGCCAAAGGGTTAGGGTTAGAATTAGGGTTAATATGTTGAGGTTTTAAGGGAGTTCAGGAAGAGATTTCTTTGGAAGAGGCCAGAACCTTTCAAATCGGGTCAGTGGTATATCCAACAGGACTATGCACCAGTCCACAACTCCATCCTTGTCACAGACTATTTGACCAAGATGAGCATCAAGACAGTTCGTCACCCTCCCTATAGTCTAGACCTTGCTCCCTGTGACTTTTGGTTATTCCCTAAGCTCAGAAGCTGTCGTTATGAGACAATTGAGGAGATGAAAGAGGCCGTGACAAAGGTCATAGACACACTCACAGAAGAGGACTTCCATGGGGTCTTCCAGAGGTTGTTGGAACGGTACAACAAGTGCATTACAGCTGGAGGAGATGACTTCGAAGGGGACGAGAATTTCATGTGTACTATCAATAAAAGTGCCCATACAAAAAAAAAGTCTGGAAACTTATTTAATGATCCTCGTATATATATTGAATGCCAAGTGTATATATATGTCTGTGTGTGTGTTTGTGTCTGTGTGTCTGTCTCTGAGTGTGTGTATGCGTGTGTCTCTGTCTGTCTGTCTGTCTGTCTGTCTGTCTCTCTCTCTCTCTCTCTCTCTCTCTCTCTCTGTATGTGTGTGTGTATTTGGTCCATTAGAAAATTTTGTGAGAGAAAGAATGAAGTTGATTCTGAACATATGTATACATTGAAAAAAATGTTTTATAATTATTCCAGATGAATTTTATGTATTTTTAGTTGTAGAATTCAAAGAAAAGAAAACTATTTTTCTCCATCACAAACCACTTTTTCTTTTTTAAAATTTCGCATGATTTTGCACAATAGTCATGGATACTTTTTTTCTGGAATGATTTATATTTATTTTGGGGGTAGTGAATTTAAAATCCGAACAATTTTTCTCCACCATGTTGGGGGTGGAGTGCCCGTGACATAATGACTATGGTGCCGGACTACAACATCTTAGTAAGCGAGTTCGAACTGCGATCCCGCTATTACGCTCACATGCGGACTTGTGCCTTTGGGAAAGATTTGAAGTCTTCTCAACCTCACCCCCAACTATGGGTTAAATTGTTCCACTATTGTTCTTCAACAAAGATGGCTTTGGCATTAAATAACCCATGAAGGTCGACATGCCACGAAACAAAGAAACTTCACCATCGTGTAATTTCTTTTAACAAAACACGTTTTCTTGCTTTTCAGTTATAGATTTCCTATAATTTCCAATACAATTATAGGTTTTCCTATAATTTCGCACAATACATGAATGATTTGTTTCAACGACAATGTTTGAAATTAGATCTTATTCATATGAAAAATCATGTTTGTTTGTTTGTTTGTTTGTTTGGGTTTTATGACATATCAACCTTTGTAGGTTATTTAATGCTAAATCCATTTTAATACATTTCTATTTCAAGCTATTCAGTTTAGTCAAACAGTTCTAATTCAAACAATTTAGTTTAGTATAAGTATAGTTTTTGTTTACACCAAGTTAAATGACAAAACAATTCCATTTCAAACAATTCAGTTTGGCATAAGTACACAGTTTAGATGTCAAAACAGTTCTATTTCAAGTAATTTAATTTAGCTTAAATACGCAGTTTAGTTTTATTTGACCCATATATAGGACCCTATCAGGTGCTAAAGCTCCGAGCCAGAGTGGACCCGGGAGTGATGACAATGAAGGGTGCTCCATATTCCCCAAAGCTCCAGCATCACTAGAACCTCACCATCAGATTGTTTAGTGTCATATCAGGACACTCATTGGTGGGGATCTTACCCCTCTGCAGAATTACAGTCGGTGTATTCTACAGCCCAAGCCGACTAAGCAATAAAATTCATGATTTTGCTTAGATTTTAGTTATGTACATATTAGGTGAGAATTTTTTATTGTTTGTTATATATTACTAATTCTAAATATTTATCAGACGCAAGTTGAGATATGGACCCTTTATGTACAGTTAAATTCGATTGTTTCAAATTTATTTTAACTCAGTTTCCCACAATTATCGAGGGGTGTCACCATACAAGTTTACAATTCTCAACATTTAATCCCAGTAAAGATTTTATGTTTTAAGTCAGTTTGGATCTCTACTTTATTTTAAGAACGAGAAATGTCTGAATGAAAATAGAAATCATTATTTATTTCCACTTTTACTTCTTTAATCACATTTCCACTCGGTCGTAAATTTACGTACACATTGTATTTGGTGTTTAAATCATTTAACTGGGGTCGAATTTTCACAGTAGACTTTCACAAGCTTTCCGTTTTACACTGGCAGAATTTTGGCCCATCTTTCTTGACAGAACTGTTGTAACTGAATCAGGTTGAGAGGCCACATTGCTTACAAATGTTTTTTGTTTGTTTTTTATTTGTTTATTGGGGTTTTTTTTCTTGCTGTTGTTGTTGTTTTGTTTTACACACATTTCGCGTTAAATTCAGGTTTTGTGATGGCAACTCCAATACCTTGACTTTGTTGGTATTTAATCCATTTTGCCATAACTGTGAAAGCAGGGATTTATCTAACTTCCCACCAAGTCAGATTTGGCATGAACTCACTTTATCGTCTGTACGGGCTACGCACGAATCGAGACTCATGCATGGCCGTCACAAAAAATACTTGGTCCCTTGGCATTACCCTTCGGGGGCGTCTCAGGAACCTAGCCATAATCTCAGCCTTCCTCTTTTAGACAAAGGGGCAAATGCTGTTTGGAAGGAAGCACACTTTCCCTTGGAGCCAGCCGATTGACTAAATAGCACACCCGGTGCAAACGCCAGATGGGCTCTATTTGGTGTCCTTAATTATTTGAAAGACTCATTTGCAATAAAATTTTAACTTTCTAGTTGATGTCTTGAGATGTTGCTTCAACTTCAAAAGTGGAAAGGACATTTCAAGCATCTGCTTGGAACCCCACCCCCGAAGTCACAGACAAACCAAATGAAGAAATTATCTATGACCAACTAGACATTAAACAGGGACACTTTAGGAGCGGTGGATTGGACATAGCTCTGAGAGCAATTAAAAGCAGAAAACCTGCTGGCCTTGATGAAATACGTCCTTCTTTGATTATGCAATGCCATATATAACAAAAACGCAATAGATAAATGGATAAAAGGCTGCAACCTCCCCTTCCCAAAGAAAAGCAACCTCGGAATCTGTAAAAACTACATTGGTATATATCTTACTGTGATAGTTGCTAAGATTTATAATGTCATGCTTCTCAATCTAATCCAACCTGAAATTGAGAAAATTCTAAGGAAAAGTCAGAACGATTTTCGGAAAAATCGATCAACAACTTATCAGATTTTGTCTATTCGTCGAATCAGCGAAAGAATTCAAGCAAAAATCTCAAGGCAACACTATAGTTTGTTGGTTTCTCCAAAGTATTCGATCCTGTTCACAGATGAAAGATGAAGCGAATATTTCTAGCATATTGTTTTCCAAAAAACTGTTTCCGTTATAATGCTGCTTTATTAGGACACGAAAGCAATGATGGCGTCACTGACAGTTTGGACATCGCCACAAGAGTCTTGCAATGAGATACATTGGTATCATTTCAATTCATAATCTGCCTAGATTGCGTACAACGAACGTCAATAGATCTAATGAAAGAAAATGGATTCACACTAAAAAAAAAAAAAAAAAGGAGAAAAGAAGAAGCAAAATATATCCCTCAGAAACAATTATTGATGAAAACTACGAGGAAAACCAAGTGCTTCTTGCAAATACACCTGCTCAAACTGAACCTAATCTGGAGAAGCAGCAAGGTGCATTAGTCTCTATGTGAACTCAGATGAATCAGAGTTCATGGGCTTTAAACAAGATGGCACCATCTCCTCTTGAAATGGCAAGCCTCTGAAATTAGTTGACCAGTTCATATACATCAGTTGCAATATCTCATCTACTGAAAGCAATGCCAACATACATATTGGTAAAGCATGGACTGGAGGGTGTCCTCGTGGTGTAATGGTTAAAGCGATGAACTGCGGAATCGTAGTACGCACTCCAGTCGCACTATTACGTTCACTTTCAGGCAAATACCCTTGGGAAAGGTATGAACCCCCTTATCCTCCCAGCTATGGGTTAAATAGTACCACTACTGTTCTTCTAGGAGAATGGCTTTGGCATTAAATAACCTAAAAAGAGTTGATATGCCATTAAACAAAGAAACCAAACCAAACCTATACAGTAGGTATAAGTCTAACCCAGAATTTCAAATATTATATCAACGCTATATCGCTCATCGTTTCAAACAACTGATGAACTGACTGTAAACACAATCCGGAGCGTCACAGTATATTTACTGTACTGTATATTTGAGGGTCGACCTATACAGATTCTCAGCCAGAATTTTGAGCTAAAATCCTTGAGGTCGATTTATATGCCAGGTTGACTCGTACACTGCAATTCAAGATAGAACTGTTTTAATTTTTTAGCAATAGAGAGAAATACTTGAAACCATGTATCTATTTGCAAATAAAATATTATTATTAAATATGAATAATTATAGAAATCTTATAATTGTTTGGTTTGGTTTGGTATCTTTGTTTAATGGTATAAATTGGTTAAATAGTACCACTACTGTTTTATAGGGGAATGGCTTTGGCATTAAATAACCAACAAAGGTTGATATGCCATTAAACAAACGAAACCAAACCAAACCAAAGAATGGACTGCTATTGACTGGTTAATGTCTATATAAAAATCTGATGTCCGATAAAATAACAACAGGATTTCTTCCTACCTATAGCTGTGTTAGTACTACGAAAAAGCTAGATGGAAACTACACAAGGATACTACATGCGGTTTTGAACAAATTCTGAAATCAAAACAGGAGCTATATGGCCATTTACCTCCCATCACACAAACCATCCAAATAAGACAAAGAAGACACGCTGGGCACTGCTAATGAAGTAAAGACGAAATCATAAGCGACGTTCTTTTGTGGACTCCTACACATGGACACACCAGATTAGATTCATCAGTTCAGTGCGGACAGTGCATGCCATCTAGAGGAGTTATCAACAGCGCTGGCACAAGACAGTCTAGGGAATCCATGTCAGCACACTTTGATGAGGATGATGATTTTTTTTCTTACCTCGTGTTTCCATCTATTTTCTACCGAAAAGCACCAATATGATGTTGCCATCCAACCCTGCACTTCTTTTCTCTTTAAATATAATGATGCTTATCATGAATAAACAGTTCAATATTTGTTTTATCAGATCAGAAGAAAGTTTTCAAAATCTAATATTACTGTTCCCGTGCTTTCTTTTGGTAGTTTTAGAATAGCGCCTTCTTCCTTAAGATCTCTATTCCCATGAGAATTTCCCAAATGTAGCCTGACTTTTGATGGTAATTTTGCTGTTGTGGCTCCTTCTTTAAGGTTTCTGTTCTTATGTGCAGCTGCAAACTGTAGTCTGTTGTATGGTAGTTTTAGAGCAGTGGCTGCTTCCTTAAAATCTCTATTTCCATGTACAGTTCCGAAATGTAGTCTGCCTTTTTATATTTTTGGAGCAGTAGCTGCTCCCTTAAGATTTCTATCCCTATGTACAGTTCAGAACTGTACTCTGGCCTTCTTATGATGTTTTTGAAACTGTGGCTGCTTCCTTAAGATATCTGTTGTTATGTACAGTTTCTTGTTTTCTTATGATGGATTAGAGTTTTTGGTCTTGATAAACACACTTTAAAGTTATGTCGATATAAAACTAGTTTTATTCCTTTCCTCCAATATCTACCTTTGTTGTTGTACTGGTTAATTTTAATTTTTCGCACCGAAGAAGATTCATTTCAAAGAGACAATACTCTGGTCTTTTGTAAGCTGTACAACGGCTGTGTAATCACATTATCTTAATACTTGCCTACTAATGTTTGTATAGATGAACGCGTTACCTTTAGGTGTTAGTAAATTGCTCCCAGTGATGGAAGCAGACTTTTGGCGTTATACAATTTTTTTCTGAGGTCCTGTCTGATTTTTTGGAACTTTCTCATGATATCAAGCAAAGAGGCTCTGAGTTGTTACCTACTAAGATTTGCTAAGATATAGCACATTGTCCTCTGGTTATTTATAGTATCTACTATTGCTTAAATAGTCACCCACTACTGCTTAACTTCGGTGACCGAGCAGGGACCAGTGTTTTAAACGTGACTTATGTACAAAGCTCTTGCTTAAATATGGTACTCAGGCCTCAGATTGCTTACAGTACGTAATGTTATTTAAGTGATCACCCATCTAATTATTGAACAATCTCATCCATATTTACCAACCCCTTCGCTAGGACAGTATATGACACAAGGTCAATTTTTAAGCGGAGTTTAACAGGTTTGAATTCAGTTTTCCTTCTCCTAAACTAGTTGCCTCACCAAGGCTGAAGAACTCAATCTGCCCTACTATTTACCCATAGTTGGAGGGAGAATAATTGGATTCATACCTTTCCCAATGGTATTAGTGCTATGTGAAATGCGATCAGCCTCGTCCAGGATTTGAACTCGTGTCGCCGAGTCCATTTCCTACGACGATAACCATTACACCACGGGCACCTCCATTGAACAGTCTCATCTCTGCTTAACGTTGGTGACCAAGTGGGACCTAGTGCTTTTTAGCGCGACCTCAATCAAGCGGCTCTGCGTTTGAAGAGAGGTCTTAAAATACATCTAGAAATTCATCTCTGATTGACTCACATGACCTTAGGCAATCAGAGGCTTCCGCAGAAAAGGCTTCATTTTCTGGAATATTCCAAAGTCTTTGATTGTGATGCATGCAAACTTCTGACCCGTTGGGAATGTGAGAAAAGAAAGAAAAACTGAAATAAAACTTTATCTTCACCATTAATCTGTTATTTCACATTCTTGAAATCAAGTAGCGTTCCTAACTCGCCTTTATTAGGATAAAATGTCGGAAATCATGAAAAACTGAGTTTAAATGTATTTTATTTAAGTGTATGTAAACATTTGACTCTAACTGTATATCTATTTATCATGAATACATTCCTCGTTCATGAATAACGTATTATTTAAACACAAATAAAGATTACATACATGACAGAGCACAAGGCTCACAAAGGCTCCAACTGTATATATTGTAATAACATTACGCAATAATGCAATCAGTGGCACTAATATGTATATATATATATATATATATATATATATAAAGGTAAAATGTCTGTGTGTCTTCGGTTGTAACTACGATACTTAGCTACCAAAAACAAATACGTGGTGTCTTCAATAAGTTTCCAGACCTTTTTTGTACAGGCATTTAGATTTGTCGTAGACACTTGAAATTTCAGTATGTTATTGCTATACATCGTATGAGATCACTGACCAATTTTTATGATTTCAGCTTCAAATGAACAGCTACGGAAGGAACTGGAATGCACCCAACTAAAGCCTGATTGTCACAGCTGGTGAATTTCAAAAATGCAATCTGGACGTGAGGACACTTTAGAAGAACGATATGCAATAAAATTCTGTTTTAAACTTGGAAAAAATGCCACAGAAAACTATGGAATGCTTCAGACTGCTTTTGTAGCATCTTGCATGAATCGAGCATCAGTTTTTGAGTGGCATAAGATATTCAAGGAAGCCAGGGAGTCTGTGAGGGATGATGAGAGATGTGGGAGGAGTAAGGAAGTCAATACACCAGAGTTGATTGGCCAAAGGGTTAGGGTTATTATGTTGAGGTTTTAACGGAGTTCAGGAAGCGATTCCGTCGGAAGAGGCCAGCACTCTTCAAATTGGGTCAGTGGCATTTCCATCAGGACAATAAACCAGTCCACAACTCCATCCTTGTCACTGACTATTTGACCAAGATGGGCATCAACACAGCTCTTCACCGTCCCTATAGTCGAGACCTTGCTCCCTGTGACTTTTGGTTATTCCCTAAGCTCAGAGGCTGTCTTTATGAGACAATTGAGGAGATGAAAGAGGCTGTGACGAAGGTCATTGACACGATCACACAAGAGGACTTCCATGGGGCCTTGAAGAAGTTGTTGGAACGGTACAACAAGTGCATTGTAGCCGGGGGAGATTACTTCGAAGGGGACTAGAGTTTCATGTGTGTACTATCAATAAAAGTGCCCATACGAAAAAAGTCTGGAAACTTATTTAATCATCCTCGTATATCTGGTTCAATAACACTCTTGGCAACTTTCAGCAAAAGAATTATCATGGAAAAGTTTGTATAAGATATTTGCAATTTTAAAGATATGTAATAAGATTAAAAAACATAACATTTTTTAGCCTTTTAAATGTTAAAGTAAAATTACGATAAAAAAATACACTTATGATTTAAAAATAAACCAATCAGTCCATTAATCTTTCAACAAAATAGAATTATATAATAATGAATATATACTGTTTATTAAAATTTCTAATTATTCTATAAATCATAACATTTATACGGTAATTTATACCGGACATTAGCATGATGGTTAGAGTGTTCTTCAATGGCCCGGGAGACCTTGGTTCAATCCCTGGTCGAGTCATACCAAAGACTAAAAAAATAGTACTTAGTGCAGCCTTGCTTAACACTCAGCATTATAAAGTAGAGATCAAGGGTAAAGTGGAGTAATCCAGGGAAAGGAGTAGCATCCCCCTTACATTTTGGTGTAGTAGCTATCGAAAAGGGAGCCTTAGGGTCACTCTCGACTACGGTTGCTAACTTTACTTACTTTATACTGTAATTCTGGCAAAGTTTCAATAAAAAATACTCTTACCGTATAAGATAAACAAATCAAACCGTTTATCGTTAGTCCAGTCGGCTATTGAATATATCGAGGGGCAAAACACTTCACCACCACCAACAAGTGTCCTGGATATAACATTAAACAATCTGGTGGTTAGGCTTCAGTAATGCTGGAGCTTTGAGGAATGCAGAGTACTCCTTCATTGCCATTGCTCCCAGGTCCACTTTGACCCGGAGTGGTAGGACCTGAAAGGGTCCAATTTATGGGTAAAACAAATGAGTCAAAACAAATGACTAATGATAAATTGAATTGTTTGAAATAGAACTGTTAGATCATTTAATTGTGTGTTAACAAATGACTGATGTTTAATTGAATTGTTAGTGATACATCGCAATACTTAGAACCATTCAACTTTGTTGACTTATGCTAAGTTGAATTGAATTGTAATAGAACTGTTTGATCATTTAACTTTTTGCCTCTACAAAATGTGTTTACAAATCATAAATATTTAATATATATATGTAAAAACAGGATTTAGTATTAAGTAACCAATAATAGTTGATATGCCATAAAACCAAACCAAACCAAACCAAACCAAACCGTTCATTGTAAAACAAAAAAAAATTATATATATATATATTATATAATAATGTTATAAACTGTTTGTTACAATGTTTAATTATTTTATGAATCAGAACACGTATACTTTAATTCATTTTTTTACGCATAAAAATACAAAAACAATGCAAGCTTTCTAATTCTTACCAACGTAAAACAATGATGTTAATTTAATTTTCAGTTATTTTTGTGTTGAATTAATATCTATATTCCGTGATCATTTTGAGGATTTTTTATGGGTTAAAAACAAAAAATCCAACCTTATCCATGGGGATAATGTCTATATGGACCACTAGAGAAAAGAAAAAAGTTAATTTTTTATTATGAATAAATATAAACTTGCGAAATATACAAATGAAAATGATTCATTTACAAGAAAGATATTAATTTAAATCATTTTCTTTTATCATCTAAAAAATAGATAAATTATCTAAATGTGAAAAATAACATTATTTCGTTATTTTTTTATTTCTTATAAAGTCCTCAGATAAATGGTTTACTTAAAGAATTTAACTGGAATAAAAATTGTCTATGCTACACTTATTTGATAATTTAAAAAATTGAAAAATTTGTGTTATTGGTTGTTGATTTGTTATAATCCACAGGTAACGCCAGGTATCCCCGCTATTTTAATAATATAGACAAGACTGATAAATAGTTAAATATTTTCTTTCGTAATAATAAAGTAAAAATAAAGTTGGCAACCATAGTTAAGGGCGACCTAAAGGCTTCCTTTTCGATTTGTAGGGGAGGGCACTACTCCTTTGGCTGGATTGCTCCACTTTACCCTTGATATGTACCTGAGTGTTAAGCAAGGAATAATCAAGTACCATTTTTGAGTCTTTTTTATGACGACCTGAAATTGAACCTCGGTCTCCCGGGCCATTTACAAACACTCTACCCACTAGGCCAGTTGGCCGGTGGTGCTAAAAAATGAACATAATAGATGAGATTGAATTGGAGACCAGCTTTCTTTGTTTCAATTCATCTGACCACCTCTAATCTAACAAAAGTAGAGAAGACGTATCTGAGGATGGGTATGTATTTGTCGTTGCCTCCCACCAAACAGGACTTGACACAAGGTCAAAAGCCCGAAGGCCGATTAAAGTGGGGATAAAGGGGAGGAAAAGGTCGAGAACGACCCGAGACTCAAACCCTGCTGGTCTGTGCTGCTCATCGACCCACTAAGTGCAATGTGGGTCTAATGAGGCAAGCAGTTTCACGAATCCAAATTTGGATCCGGGCACGTATGCCCGGTTATGGCTTGAACTAGACAGCAAGGTCTAGTGCCATACATAGGGGACAGAGGATGCAGTTCACCCACCCGAGGGTGGCCCAACCGAAGTTGGGGGCTTTTCGGCCTCGATCTGCCATTGGTTTCGATACCCCATCCGTTTATTTGCCGCTGCCTCCCACCAGACACGACTTGACACAAAGTCAAAAGCCCGAAGGCCGATTAAAGTGGGGATAAAGGGGAGGGGAAGGTCGGGAACGAGCCGAGACTCGAACCCTGCCGAGACTCGAACCCTGCTAGTCATTGACCCACTAAGTGCAATGTGGACCTAATGAGTCAAGCCGTTTCACGGACCTAAATCTAGGTCCGGGCACGTATGCCTGCATATAGCTTAATCTAGACCGTGAGGTCTAGTGCTATACAAGGCGTGCAACGGGATCTGAAAAAGCAGCTCGCCCCCGAAGGTTGCCCAGCCGAAGCTGGGGGCCTATTCGGTCCCGAGTCTGCTCTTGGTTTCGATACCCCATCCGACACGAATGCCAGACGGCCCAGCCAAAAGGCCAGGTATGTATCTGAGGATGAGTATGACGGCGAACGCTTACTGGTTCCTATATATATGCGTTCGTGACGTGTACTTAGTTGGTCATGTGACGAGTTCTTATTTATATGATTTGCAAAATGTACTTAATTGGTCAACTGTCGTCTTGAAATCATTTTTTAATGAATATGAGAGAAATTTCCTTTGATAGTACCAACTATAATTGTTTTTGGTCAACTTAGACTGCATGTGCACACATACACAAACACACATTTAAGAATCCATCACACAGATCTTCATATTTGTGCAGTTTCTCTTTCTTTATTTCATCAGACCCACACTGAACACAGGAACATAAGCAGCCAAAATATGAACATCTGTGTGATGGCTAGATGAAAATATGTTGAATATGCAGGTTTTATCGCCAATGCTATTATTATTATTATTATTATTGTCAGTTTTTCAAGCAAGCGTTAGCTCATGGTCTTTCACTGGAGTCTGAGTAACAACAAGTCTTCTCTGGTCTCCAGGACTCTACTCAGTATTCCTGCTAATCTCGACTGTGTTGTAGCCTGAATGGTCTCGTTTCTTATTCCAACTTCTTTTTCTAGTCATTGGGGACCATTCCAATAATTTTGGTACTACTGTCCCTTTCATGTTTCATAGACTTTTCGGCTCTCTGTCAAAATCAAAGTATTTGTCTTTCTTTTCGCTTTCTTTTATTCTAACTCTGTTTTATTCTAACTTTGTCGTCTGCTGGAACAGCAAAATCCATAAGATAACAGGGTTCTTTTTTTTTTTTTTTTTCTTGTTACTCAACACTAAATCTAATCTTCTGGCCGGGATAAGATGATCCTTTTGGATTTCAAAATCCCAGAGAATTTTATCCGTCTCGTTTCCTAGGACGGATCTTGCTTTGTCCAAATACCGTTTGGTAGTATGGTCAAATTTTAATCTTTTGCGCAATTCCTAGTGGATCACCTTTTCCACCCCGTCGTTCTTTATCTTGTATTCCTTTTTTGCCACTTTGCTAGATTCGGGTTTGTTTGTTTTTTTTTTTTTGTTTTGTTTTTTACTCAGCTCGTCAGAACTCTTCTAAGTATTCTAGCTGATCTCAGCTGGCTTGTACTTATATCATTTGTCGATATGGAAATTTTTAGTCGCTTGCACAATTCCCAATGGATCATACACCCCACCCAATCGTACCTGCTCTTGTACTCTAGCTCTTTCTGTGCCTGTTTGCTACATTCACTTATATAAGTGTCCGGACGTCTTATGGAGACTTGCTGTCAAATAAAATAATGAAAAAAATGAATGAATAATGTTATACTTAGTTCCAATCTATGCGAGTTTTTCGCGCCATTTGTAACCGGTGGTTTTTCACTGGAGTCTGAATGACAGCAAGTCTCCAGGACTCTTCTCAGTATTCTTGCTGATTTTAAAAATGCTGTCATCTGGATAGTCATGATTTTTCCTTTGATATCCATTTCTTCCAATTTATTTGGGGGACAATTCCAAAGGTTCCAACTTATATTGGTATTTGGCTGTTATTTGGTTGTGTTTGTATCTCAAAATCTCAGAGAATTTTATGCGTTTCATTTCCAGAGACAGATTTTGATTTGTGCGTATATTATTTGTTAGCATGGCCAAATTTTAGTCTTTTGCGCTATTCCCAAAGGATCACCTTTCCTATCCAGTCATACCTACTCTTGTATTATCATAATATGATTAACTAATTCATCTCTGCCACCATATAACCTACACTTGCTTATTATCACTTTTTCTTTATATCATTATTTTGTGCTGTTATTAAAAGAGATTCAGTTTCTCCCCTGAGGCTTTTCCTTCGTAACCATGTCCAGGCCATTTCCTTAGTTTGTCGCTTGAAGTATCCATACTGTTGGTATCCTTCCCATTTTTATTTTATAGCGTTTTTTGTGGGTTGTTTTGCTGGTGCGTCTTTTGCCACTTTTTCTTGACACATAGAGTCTATCCGTCATCTTTCAGGAGTACGTTCTTGCGTATTGCCATCAATTTCCTTGTTCTATGGTACATTCGTCTGATTTTACCCTTTGTCTATTTTTGGGAGTATCCAGAGTATCTTACAAGGAAGTCTGCCCAGGTATTTATTTCTTTGATTAGATTTCTACAGCAGAGTTTGATTTTGAGAATTTTTACTTTTTTTTCTGCAATACTTCTTTTTTTAATTCTTCTTGTTCTTTTCAAAACAAGGCCAATTTTTAGGCTGATTTTAACAAGTTTAAATCCAGAGTTTTCCTTCTCCTAAACTGTTGGCCATACCAAGGTTAAAGAGCCCAGTGTACCCCACTATTTGCCCGTTAAGAATAACTGAATTCATACTTTTTTAACGCTATGCGAAATGTAAACAGCCTTGTCCAAGACGTGAACTTGGGTCACTCTATCCATTTCCTTCGACGATAACCATTACACCACGTTTATATACATGAGGTGGTTTATCTTTACCAGTGACTTCGTGAATTTTTTGCCTGCTATGCATTTTCTTAGTAATTAAGTGGTATCATTATTGTTGCAAATACTAGTGGCGCCAATGAGTCTCCCCGGACAATGCCTCTTTGGAATTTTTTTAACCTCTGCCAGAGTTTGTCTTCCTGCTGCTTGTTCCATGCTCCAGTTTTCTATTGCTTTTTTATGAAGTTTACGGTTTGCTTTTCTATCATCCGTGTTTGTAGGATCATGTCATATGCCTTTTTGTTGTCTATCCATGCTATGCTCCTTTAGAATATGTTGATCTAGATATGATAGTTCACTTATTCCTCTCGTTCTATTGCGAAATTATTTTTGTTCTTCTGGAAAGAACTTTATCATAAAATAGCAGGACACAGTAATTAGCTGAATCGTGATATGAAATTTTCCTGTATGATATTCATTTTGAATTATCAATGGGTAAATAGAGTTTAGCACAGTTAAAAGTTAGAAATAAATAACTGTTGTGAAAGATAAGTGTCTTTCTCGTCATTATGCTACGAGCTTATTTATGTACCTATGTATATAAATATATATTTTCACATGTATCACACAAATAATAAGATATATAAATACACACACACACACACACACACATACATACACACATACATACAGTATACATAAATATACTTTCGTATATCTATATGCACATATATATGTACGTATAAACACTTATACATATATAGATGTGTATTTACTCATAGACACACACGTATATATATATATATATATATATATATATATATATGTGTGTGTGTGTGTGTGTGTGTGTGTTTGTGTCTGTCTGTGTGTGTGTGTGTGTTTGTGTCTGTCTGTGTGTGCGTACTTGCGTGCGTACGCGTGAAGAAATACACAAATATATATTACAAATACATATATATTAGAGCATGAATATATAGTGGGGTATTATGTGCGGCACATTTGTATATAAATATATGTACATATATACATTACACACACACACACACACACACACATACATACATACATATATATATATATATATATATATATATATATATATGTATCATGAAGACAACGCTGTGCTTTCTGCCGGAGACAAGATGATAGGCTTGTGAATGTATTCTTTTACTCTCACTAGCTAATCCTTACTCGACCCTAAATAGCAATTTTTCCTCTTTTGATACAGACTTTTCAAATGTTTAGTCAAGCGAACGACTTTGGATCTTTGGTCGTCCGTAAAGAAAACCGACACTTCAGTGGCTGATATATAAAACAAAAGTAACAGATTAGAAGGCTTTTTTTTTAAGTTGGCCGTTATGAGGTTCGGTGAAACAAATGTTACTTCTATCTGGATTCTTCCTCTTTTCATGGCGATATTGATATTCACTAACATTATTTAAGTGCGGCAAAAAGTTATATTTGAAGAGTATATTGGTAGGAAGATTGTATTACGCCAAATGATACAAGAAGAAAGATTCTGCCTAGAAAATCAACATTCAAAATACTGGTTTTTACCTGGATTCCAATAGCAACAACTGAAGTAGGGAAATATGCAATTATCTCAGTCACGGCTCATGCCACAATAATGTTTACTCAGTTTAGCTACTAGACTAAATTTTTTAAAAATGTGAGAAGGGAAGACACATTGGGATAGTGGCTAACTTGCTGGACTGCAACAATGTTGTAAGCGAGTTCGAACTCCGGTCACGTTATTATATTCACTTTCGGACAAATACCGTTGTGAAAGGTATAGAGTGTCTCAATATAAATGGGACCCATGTGACTGTTAATAACTCTACTAATAATAATGTTACATTTTTTTTGTTACAGATTTTAAAATATCATTCTATAACAACAATTCATCCTTGATCACAATGCCTTGGACAAGAGAGGAAGATATTTTGTATCACTACTTATTTGGAGACAAAAATCATTGAAAACTGTCTCAAAATAGATGCAACCCATTAATATGATAATGATTTATTACTGAGATAAGAAACTCCAAAAAATATTGCATATCCTGAAAGCTGATATAATAACAATTTTCAAAAAACATTAATTTGATATCTCTTGCTCAAATAATACATTGCTTATAGGACGTGTTCCAAATGACCGCCATTGCACTTGTCTCAGTTATAAATCCTTACCATATTAATGGTTTGCTTCTATTTTAAGACATCCTGTATTATCTCCCTTATCCTCCCAACTATGAGTTAAATTGAACCATTACTGTTTATCTACAAGAACAGCTTTGGTATTAAATAAACCACGAAGGTTGATTTACTGTTAAATAAAGAAACCAAGACACACAAAAAATGTGAGTAAGAAGATTGTATTACGCCAAATTATCCAAGTGTAAAAGACCTGCTATTTCTTAACGTCAACATTCAAAATCCTGGCTTGTACTTGAATTTGAACACTGTCATAACCATGCCACGAATATTTTTACTAACTTTAGTTTTATCTGTCAGGTCCACTATAGTGAAGCATTTTATGTAATAGTGATTGCTGTAGGAGATGAATGCGACGACCTGAGTTCAAATCTTGGACAAGGCTTTTTGCATTTCACATTGTGCTGATATCCTTGAGAAATACATGTATCCAAATATTCCCCCTCCAGCTAGGAGTAAATAGTTGGGCAGACTGGGTCCTTTAGCTTTGGCAAGGAGGAGAAAAAACTCTGGATTCAAACCTGTTAACTCGCCTTAAAATTGACTTTGAGCCACATCCTGTTCGTGTAGAGGGGTTGGGTAAGTGCACATATTGAAATATTCACATGTATCGAAATGGCTTGCCAGACTATCTCGTTAACCATTGCACTAAAGTATTAGATCCTCTTGTATCAATGGTCGTGTTCAACGTATTGTAAGGTTTCTACCTTTGTAATCGCTGTGCTTCATATTCAAAGGTTTCACCGTAGGGCAGTGATTAACCAAAATAGTTGAAATCAAGTGTTTTTCAGTAGTTGCTGGAATTCGATTTTTTTTTTCATTTCCTCCATAAAAATGCTATAATTTAACATTAACACGGGATAGAATGCCAAATTCTTTTATTAACAAGAGAACAGATAAGCTTGAAAAATTGTTTTCATTATTTCTTACGTTTTTGTTGGTTTTTTTTTTTTTTTTTGAGGAAGAGTGTATTTTATCTCCATTTTTGTTGTTTTTGACGTAAGTGTTGTGAATATGGATTATCTCCTCTTTGATAATCCAAGCTATAAAAGCTGTACATTTCTGCTTGTCAAGTGGACGAGTAGTAAGATTCTTAATTGAATAAATTGTAATGAAAACAGGACAAGAGATTCTATCTAGTGATCTTTTATTCAATTAAGAATCTTACTACTCGTCTACTTGACAAGCGGAAATGTACAGCTTTTATAGCTTGGACTATCAAAGAGGAGATAATCCATATTCACAACAGTAAGGTTTCTGTCAATATATTCTTTGAACTTCCTCTGTTATCTAAATTTCTTTTTTTTTTTCTTTTTTCTATTTTACTATCTCTTTTTTTGGGGGGGGGAGTATTTTTATTTGTATTGTTTTTAATGAGAACGATAGTTCGAGTAAATCAATATGAGACAATGGCAATGGCGAAAATTGGCTTTTCCTCAATAAGAAGTATTGATTTTTTTTTCTTTTCTAATTGTATTATAGTATTTGCATGTTTTGCCATGAAAATTTTTGATTAACTTTTATATCAGTTTGAAATGAATATAAAGTCCGATTTTAGATTATATATTATAAATGCAAAAACCTTATGCTTATAGAAATATTTAATCATCAACTCAATAAGAATTCTATGGCATGTTGATAGACGGAATAAGGTTTTTGGAAACCATGGGGTTATGATTAAATATTTCAATTTGCAGAATCTTTTTTTGTTTTTTGTTGGGTTTTTTTTTTGTTGGTTTTTTTTTTTTTTTTACATTTATAATATATACTCTAAAATAGGACATTACTTTCGTTCTAAACTGATATAACCATTACTGTTATTAAAATGTGTGTGTACATTTTAAACCCCTTTTATAAACATATTTTTATGTATGAAATTAGGAAGTTCCCGTGACGTAGTGGCTAAAGTGCTGAACTACGACATCGTAGTATGTGAGTTCAAACTTCAGTCGTGCGATTACGTTCACTTTTGAATTAATACCCTAAGGAAAGCTATGCACCCTCTTATCCCCCAGCTATTAGTTAAATAGTACCATTACTGTTCTTCTACAAGGATGACTTTGGCATTAAAAACCCTCGAAGATTGATATGCTATTAAAAACAAGGAAACCAAATCATGAATGCAATACCGTAATTCAGATTGTAATGATTATTATGATGTATGAAATATTACATATGTAATACTGTAATTCAGTTTGTAAGGATTATCATTATGTATGAAATATTATTATGTATACAATACCGTAATTCATGTTACAATGATTATCAATATGTATGCAATACCGTAATACAGATTGTGAAAATTATTTGATAACGACATCTCAAATGGAATTGTTTAAGTAGAAGACATGATAAGTGAAGCCTTGCCTAACAAATGAAAATTATATATATATATTCTATTAACCCAACCCCTCCGCTCGAGCAGGATATGACATAAGGTCATTTTTTAAGCGGAGTTTAACAGGTTTGAATTCAGAGTTTTCCTTCTCTTAGACTAGTTGCCTCACCAAGGTTGAACAACCTAGTCTGTCCTACTATTTACCCATAGTTGGAGGGAGAATAATTGGATTCATACCTTTCCCATGGGTATTAGTGCTATGTGAAATGCTATCAGTCTCGTCCAGGATTTGAACTCGTGTCGCCGTGTCCATTTCCTACGACGATAAACATTACACCACGGGCACCTTCATATATATATATATATATATACGTTAAAAATGGTCAGTGTTTGAGACCACTTAAAAGCGAGGATTTAGAATGCTGATTTTCTCGGTAGATAAGCAGTAAAAAATATCTAAAATATTAAGGTGAGTTCTGGAATAGGGAAGAGACTTGCAGTCTTCATTGCCTAATCTAGGGACTGAACCCACGATCACCAGGTAACAGCAACAGAGTTAATCAGTGCCTATATCCACCAGGTCACCGTTCCAAAAAATATCAGCCGTGATGCTCATGTTAAGTAGATGAACAAAAGTAAAAGACTTTACAGAAACGCTTCTAAAGATCATTGAATACAACATACTCTTAAGGAAATCTCAAGTTAAAAATTAGTTCATTTGAACGACAAATTGAAATAGAAAATAATAATTGTGGACAATGCTAACTTTACAGCATAACAAACCCAATTCGAGTAGCAGAGCATTGTAAACCTTAGCTGCTATAGACGTAAGAGTTATACCTCTGTAGTTCTTGGTGATTCCGAGGTCACCTTTCTTAGGGAAGAGGAGGATACACATCATTCTCGGTTCATCTCTCCATTATATTTTCTTTATATACGGCGTTGCAAATTCGAAGAAATAAGTCATCAAATTTCTTGTCTTCAATACTTCTGGAGGTATTTTGTCGAGGCTATATCTTTTCCGCTTTTAATTTTTGTCAGTGCTACGTTGAGTTCCTCTTGAGTAAACTGTCCTAGTTTTATGTCTAGTTGTCTATAGATGATTTTTTATAGGTTTATTAGTGACTTTAGAGGAGTTTCCAGGGAGATTCTTGAAATGTTCTTTCCACATCTGTATTCGTTCTTCTTGGCCGGCTGCTTTTAGGTTTGCTCTCGAGGGGCTCATCCTTTTGCTCACTTCATTTGCTGTCTGCCATGCTATTAATGATTGTCTTCCTTCTACCATGTTTCTTATTTTATTGATATAACCTTGAATGTATTCTTGTTATTCTTTTTGGTATGTATTAGTTCCTTTTGTCCCTTCCTAAGTTTTTGTAAGTTAGCATTTTTTGGATTCTTTTTCCACATAAGGATGCTATTTTCACGTTATCTAATTTTTTCCTTGCTACTAGAGTTTCCCATGGAACTCTATGTTTGGCTCTTGGTCTGGTCGGTATGCATTCTGCTGCTACTGCTGCCATGTGAATATTAACGAAGTTTTGGGTTTTTTTATTTGGATTATGTGTTTCAGGTATCTCCTGAAGGGTCGTAGCTTATAATTTTTACTGTTTCTATCTTATTTCTATGTAGACTCGGGCGTATCTTTGCTGTAGCAATTCTGTGATTGGAAGATACGCTTTTAAAAGATGAGTACGTCTCACAGTTCAGAGTGCTGTTTATCCACTACTTATTTATGAGTATAAAATCTATTTGTACTTTAATATTATTTGGTTATGGCCATAGTTTTCCCTCCTTTTTTTTAAATTTAGTATTAAGGCATGTTAGACTGTTTTCGAGTGATAAGTCTCTTAGGTATACCTCAATTCTGTTTGACAAGCTGTGCAACCAGAATTTGTTTGTTTCGTCTTTGAGCATTCATGTCCCCTACGATGATTACAACGCTGCGTTTGGGGATGCGTTGGACAATGGAAGATAGCTCGTTGTAGAAGGTGATGATGTCCGTTTTGATCACTGCCATTGGTGGGAGATAACTGCTGTGCAGGGGTTGCCGTTAAATGAAACACACATTATTCTCGGTTATATTTTCTCGATGCTATTTAGCGTTTGTAGGGCACAAGGACTGAGATGCATCCCTACTCCTTCTATGACCACATTGAAGGTTTTTTTCTATGCAGATACTGAGACAAACATCCATCCATTACCAGTATCATGACATCTTATTTCTTGTTTGCTATGGTAGTATCTATGTTCTTGTATGCATACAATGTCTATATTATTTTCTACTGCAGATGCTGTCAGTTCAGGTAACTGGCCAATTCTACTTAAAATCATCATCATCATCATCATCATCATCATGATGTCGTGCCGCCAGCACGGATATCCCTGACCATCTCTCGCCACTTCTCCCTATCATTCATCGCCTCGGCAGCTCTTCAGGGTTACATCCTGAGTCTTCACATAGCTGCTGTCCTATGTATGTTATGTATATATGCGTGTGTGTGTGTGTGTGTGTATATTCGAGCTGGTCGTCCTGCTTTTGCTTGGCCATATGTGGGGGTCCATAGGAGTACATCATTTACGAGCTCGTCCTTGCTTCTCCAGCAGTGTCCTGCGTGTCTGGTTTGTCTAACTCTACTTAAAATAGTAACGTTAAATGTCACCATGCAAACTATGTTTTGCATCTAAATAATTCTGAATTGGATTTGAGTTTGAATTCTGTAGCTGATTTTTCGAACACTGGGGCCAGAGCTCCAACCTCAGCAGAACGTGCCCCTTGTTTTCCCGCGCGAAGGGCGATGCATCTTGGACATATAGTTTGATTTAGAGTCATGGTAATCTTGCAATCTCATCAATAAACGCCACCCTTATAGATGAGTAACAGTAGTTTCCTAGCTGAACAATTTGAGATTAGCCTTTGACCTGTGAAGATCTTCCACCAAGCATCTGGTAAGGCTTGCCGTTTATTAAATTTTGGATTCATCGGCCTTACTTCACATCTTCCATGCTGCTTCCCATGGCTTCTAGTGATATATGTTTAGAGAACAAACTTATATATATATATATATATATATATATATATATAATTTGTAAGTGAATAGTTTGTAGGTAACTTTACTTTTAAATGAGTTGTAAGAGCTCATTTGTTTGTATACAGTTAAATGGTTTCAAGTATTGCCTACTTACCCAAATAATTTTATCTAATATTAATTATTTGTTTGCACACAGTTAAATGGTTTCAAGTATTGCAATTTAATATTATTAATTCTATTTATCATTCTATTCTTATGAAATACGAACAATTAGTACACAGCTGTGTGGTTTCAAATAACTAATAATAATAATCCTTAATACATGACGGAACAGTTTTATTTGAGCCAATGACGGCACCCTAAAAGGTACTACCACTCCAAATTAGAATGGACCTGAGTGGCGGGTAGCATGTTACTTGACCAGTTCAGTTGCCGGGCCATAGCTCAGCCACCAGGATCCCGTCCTCAAACATCACAGGTCTCCACCCACGGCCAATAGGTAGCCTCGTGGAGGTGGAAGAAAATGTCTTACCCCTCTGCAGACAGGGTGGAATAATATTATGAATTTATTTGAGTAAAAAGATTTTATGGGAAACTTTTGCATCAAGCTCGTAATCGAACAAATTTTTCATATTCCCGATATAACGGCACCCTAAAAATTTTAAGATATCGTCATAACTAATTTGTTATGGGTAGATTGTATACGAAGCGTGTTATTTCAAGCTTATTGTTAATAGTTAGGACTTCTTTTGAATTTTGTATTAGTTAATGCAGTATCTATCCCTAGAGATCCTTATTTTTATCTTTTAGAATAAAATACTGAAATCTTCATGTATTTTGCTTAAAACTAATCTACTGCAATGGCGTTTCGAGAATATGGAAACAAATATGTCGTTAGAATGCGTGTGTTGTTGTAGAGTGCAGTTAAAAATTACTCACTTAGTGATTTGAGTTACATAAACTTTGGAAACTCAGTATTTATGCATAAAATTTATACGTAAAATAGAGACTAAAAAGAATTGATATAACATTTTTTTAAATTCTTTTTCATTATTGCTTGATGTTCTAAAAATACCTCCTAAAAAACGAAAATTAAGATTTACTGATTTTTAAAACAAGGAATAAAGTTACAATTCATTTGCAAAAGAAATGCCAGTATTAAGAATGTTTACTTAAAGTTTAGGGAAAAGTAGCGTTTGTTTGTTGTTTGTTTGTTTGTTTGCCTGCTGTTTATTTTCTTTCTTTCTTTCTCTCTCTCTCTCTCTCTCTCTCTCTCTCTCTCTCTCTCTCTTTTTTAATTCTCTTCTTTTATAACACTTTCATTCATTTTATTTTCGGAAAGAAAAGAAGTGAAGTGTAAATATATTCAAGGTATTTATTCTTGACATCTTTCGAGAATTTTCGTCCTTGTAGTCACCTCCAGAATATTCTTTTTGCCTTTCTTGTTTACAAAGACTCTCTCTCTCTCTCTCTCTCTCTCTTTCTCTCTTTCTTCTTCTTCTTCTTCTTCCCTCCTTTCCTTTCCCACATTTCTTCCTCCCAAACTTTTAACAGTTATCCTTTCTCCTTTTTTTGTGATTTTATTTTCTATAAATCGACTTCTTTTCAAGTATATTTTTGTTCTTTCTTTCTTTCTTTCTTTCTTTCCTTCTTTTTTCTTTTTTTCTTTTATTTCTATAAAACATTCTCATTTTTTAAATTCCATTTTTGTATCTTAACACTTATTCGTCCTTCTATTTCCTTTTATTGCTTCTTTCATTAGCCCGTTTTTTGTTTTGTTTTTTAATTTTTGATTTTTGATTACTTCTTTCATGTAATTTTTCTTTTAAAACTTCTCTTTTTTCATCCTATTTTTCTTTCGTTTTGTTTGTTACTTTCTTTTTTGTTTTGGGGGTTTTTTCTTATCGTATTTTTTTTTCTACTTTCAACACATTTCTTCTTTTTCTTTTGCTTAATCGTTCAAGTCTTTATTTTCTTTCATTTTTAAATACGCTTCTTCAAATGTATGTAATACCTCTACTTTCATCCTTTGTCCTCTCTCTCTCTCTCTGTCTCTCTCTCTGTCTCTCTCTCTGTCTCTCTCTCTCTCTCTCTCTCTCTCTCTCAAGCTTTCTTTCACACATTGTTTCTTCCTCTCCTTTTTCTTTTATTTTCTTCAATTCATTCCTGTCTTTTAAGTTTTCTCTGTTCATCCAATTTCATTAATTCTTCTTCTTCCTCTTCTTCTTCTTCTTCTTCTTCTTCTTCTTCTTCTTCACGTCATTTTTTTCTTCCTACTTTTGTCTTTTTTTCTGCTTCTGCTTCTTATATTTGTTTAGCCCCCACACACACACATGCACACACACACACACACATACACACACGCATTATCCGTCTCATCCACTTGAAGCACATTTAAACGTGCAATCCACAGTATCGCCGCTAACCCTAACCCTAGCCTACGAACTCTTCACCCGCATATTTCTACCGACTGCCTCTCCATTACCGTACACCTCTGGCTTCACGAGCCTTACTTAACCGCACACACATGATACCTGAACAATGTTGCAGCTATTAGAAAACGCCGTATGGATACAAGTGTGAACGCCTTCTAACGAGACTGGAGCTTAAGACTTACGAAAACAAGCTAATTATGTAATTCAGCGCGTGTTTATCAAATGATGCCTGAACACTATATTAATAAGGTTCTTCCTCCCTTTCTCATCTCTTTCTCACTCTTTATATTACATCTAACCTCAGTCTTTCTCTCATTCTCCTACTCTTTCTAAAACATTTACTATATATATATATATATATATCATCTTTCTTCCTTCTTTTTAATATAACTATTCTCTTTCTATTCCTCTTTCCTTCCCCTCTCTCTCTCCCTCTCTCTCTCTCTCTCTCTCTCTCATCTGTTTTTCCCTTTCTTCCGGTTTTTTAACATAACTTTTCTCTTTCTTTTCCTCTCTCTCTCTCTCTCTCATCTGTTTTTCCATTTCTTCCGTCTCTTTAATATAACTTTTCTCTTTCTTTTCATTTTTCTTTCCCCCCCTCCCCCCTCTCTCTCTCTCTCTCTCATCTGTTTTTCCCTTTCTTCCGTCTTTTTAATATAATTTTTCTCTTTCTTTTCCGTTTACCTTCCTTTCTCTTTCTCACTCTCTTATTCATCCACTCTCTTACAACATATGTGGTTCGTTTTGATAGTGTTAGTACGGCACAAGGCCTTTGGTCTAAGAAGATTGTTTCGCCAATCTTCCAAGGAGAGATTGTCTGCCTGCCTTAAAATTTAACTTTCGATATTCAAAATTTTACCATTACTCGAACTCCAGCTTCTGACACCAGTGTCTAATATGTAACTCTCTCAGCCACTAGGCCAGCTCTTGAAAATACTTTCTTTTTATCATGCCTATTACACACACATTCGCAAGCATACACACACATACACACATTCTCTCTCTCTCTCTTTCTCTCTCTCTCTCTTACACACACACACATACACACATACATTGTCTTTTTATCTGCCACTTCTGTCTGTCTCTTACTCATGTAATTTACAAAGCGCTTTGCTTTGATGTGGCACAAGGCCGAATGAATGGGGCGCCCAATGGTCTCTTACTCATAGACTCATTTTCTATCAGTCATACACACATACATGCACACATTCTCTTTCTTTCTCTTTCTCTCTCTCTCTCTCTCTCTCTCTCTCTCTCATTCACTCATTCTCTTATATCTCTCTCACACACACACTCACATTTTTCCCCTCTGTCTCTCTCACTCATACAGACATTCTCTTTCTCACATTTACATTCTCTCTCTCTCTCTCTCTCTCTCTCTCTCTCTCTCTCTCTCTCTCTCTCTCTCTCTTTATCTCTCTTGCTCTTTTTCTCTCTTACACATACACACACACGTGAGCGCACACATTCACAGATACAAATGTTGGCACAAATACTCTGTGTGTGTGTGTGTGTGTGTGTGTGTATCTTTTTCTTGCTGCTTCTCTATCTTATACACCATCTCTCTTTCCTTTTGTTTTTTAATGGTCAATTTGGTGGATATCATTGACCATTTCCCATCAAAGATATTGGTTGGTGCTCCCACCAAATATAAAAGTTGACATTTTTCTTTTCTATTACGACTGACTAACAAACCACAATCTTCTTTTACCATCTGGCTTAGCTTTTTGCAGCACAAAATTTAAAGTGTTGATATCTTTATATCTCCTTGTTCTTGTTCTTGATTTTATACACTAATTTTCGGCGTTCAGTTCTTCATTGCTTTTACACTATTAACTACCTTTCATCATCATCAAATCCTACTGACTCCTTCTTGCCATTCGTTCATCTATCTGTAGATCCTCTAGACTGCATTCTATGTCCACACATAAGAAAGTATTTGCTGGTCAGCAAACACTGGTGTGTCCTTGTGTAGGAGTCCACTGAAAAATGTCACTTATGAATTCGTCTTTACTTCTCTGGCTGTACTCTGCATGTCTTACTCGTCTTACTTGGATGGTTTGTGAGATGAGAGGTAAGAGGCCGTTCAGCAGCTGCTTTTTTAGGGTATTGCTTCCAGAATTTATCTAAAATAGCATGCAGTATTTTTGTGTTAGTAAAGTTGGCGATCGTAGTCGAAGGCGACTCGAAGGCTCCCATTTCAATAGCTACGAGACCGAGGTGTAGAAAAGGGCTTTACTCCTTTCCTTGGATTGCTCAACTTTACTCTTGATACATACCTTATAGTGCTGAATGTTAAGCAAGGAGTTATCAAGTACCATTTTTTGAGTCTTTGGTATGACTCAACATGAGATCGAACCGCGGTTTCCTGGGCCATTGACGAACACTCAACTTACTAGTTCCCATATAGTTTTTTCTCCAACCGTTTCGTTAGTGTCCAGGCGGTGCAACCATACAGTAGTATTGATATGGTGACAGCTCAGAAGAATTCTCGTTTTATTTTATCAGAGAGTATTAACACAATAATGATTTCTGAAAAAAACAAAACAAAAGCAATTGATTGCTCCCCCAATTAAGTACTTTTACTATTATTAACCGTTGGTCAAATGGGTAGAGCGTTTGCCAATGGACCTGGAGACCGGGGTTCAGTCCCAGGTCGAGTCATACCAAAGACTCAAAAAATGGTACTTGATGCCGCCTTACTCAACACTCATCATTAGAAGGTACGGATCAAGGGTAAAGAGGAGCAATCCAGGGAATGGAGTAGCGCCCTCCCTTATGGCTCGGTGTAGTAGCTATTGAAAAAGGAGCCTTCGGGTAACCGTCGAGTACGTTCGCCAACTTTTTACTTTACTTACTAATATTAAACCATACTATACTATATTATATTATATTATATATTAACCGGGCCATTGGCCTACTGCGTAGAGTGTTCGCCAATGGCCCGGGAGACCGGGTTCAATCCCAGTTCGAGTCGTACCAAAGACTAAAAAAAATGGTACTTGATCCCGCCTTGCTTCTCATATTTGTTTAGCCCACACTCACACACACACACACACAATCAGCATTATAAGGTGAGGATCAAGGGTAAAGTGGAGTAATCTAGGGAATGGAGTAGCACTCTCCCTTACTCTTCGGTGTAGTAGCTATTGAAAAGGGAGCCTTCAGGTCACCCTCGTCTAAGGTCGCTAATTTTACTTTACTTATATCATATATATTAAACCATACTATATCATACTTTCTGTGATATTCATAAATTGATATCCATAGATTTTTTACTTATCTTACCTGAGTTTAATACAAGGCCACGAGGGTGAGGTATTTTAAGGGTCAAACTCCTTACACAAGTACATAGTGTCCGAAACGACCTTAATAACCATCAGGCTACAGTAGGTGTCTTATCTACAATGCTTAGTTTGGCATAAAACCGCAAATTCAAAGCATTCTGAAGGAACGAAATTTCAACAAGACAGACTAGCTATTACTCCATGGCGAGGTACACTTATA
The DNA here is from genome assembly GCA_963585895.1 of Sepioteuthis lessoniana. Lineage (NCBI taxonomy): Eukaryota > Metazoa > Mollusca > Cephalopoda > Myopsida > Loliginidae > Sepioteuthis > Sepioteuthis lessoniana. The sequence goes on from OY757929.1 coordinate 32,146,418, forward strand.
ATTCATACATATGAAATGGGAATGGGCAAGCCGCCAGACAAAACTATCATTTAAAATTACTATAGCACTGGTGGAAAATACCTAATTATTTCAACAAGATATATATATATATATATGTGTGTGTGTGTGTGTGTGTGTGTGTGTGTGTGTGTGTGTGTGTGTGTAAAACTTGACTTAAAATGGCACAATGCTGATTGTAAGCAAGAAGATTGTCTTGCGCCAATATTCTTGCTCGGCTTGCTTTTTACTTTCTTTTTACTCTCGTTTTCACTTCCTTCTTTTTTCTTTTTCCATGTGTTTGCATGCGTGCATCTCTCTCTCTCTCTATATATATATATATATATATATATATGTATTTATTTATTTATTTATTTATATGTCTGACTGTCCTGCTCTATGCATTTTGCCTTCCTACGTATTTATTTTCTTCTTCTTCTTCTTCTTCTTCTTCTTCTTCTTCTTCTTCTTCTTCTTCTTCTTCTTCTTCTCAAGAACCCCTCCAAGTCCCTACTCGACCCTATTCTCGTCTTTCCCCACCTCCCAGCAGTAACTAACACCGACTCACTATCATTTCACATGTTGCATCAATTTGCTGCCACACCGGGAGGGCTTCTCCCCGACCACTGTCCCTAATCCCAACCGACGAATCATGATATGATGCTGTCTACCAAAGCTTGGCAAAGACCGACGAATTTTGCCAATGACTACTCGGGCGGTTAGTACCAAAAATTATTTCAATCTTTTTCCATTTCAGCTGCATCTATGCCCACACTTTTCCTCATACCCCTGCTTCCTCTAACTTACGGTTATCGCGCCATGGTACACCATTAGACTGGAGGTTATAACATACGAGGTTTACATGCGAGTAATTTGTAAATAGTTACATAAAATAGAAACTTCTGAAATTCTAACGGGGACAACAAAATTTTTAGTTACCGTTTACAAGCTTCATAAGTAATATTGATTTATTTAAGAGACAGATTAGCTGTAGACAAATAAAGATGTTACTACGGAAGGCATTGAACTCCAAACTACAAATCATTCACGATTACTAGCGTGACTAAAACTGATCAACAAAGACATTATAATTATACTATAGTTTTTTGGTTTGTTTTATTTCACTAAATTTGACTTTTATCTTATTCAATTGCCTTTTATTAAATTCTACAAACATTAATTAGTATGGATAAGAACATTCCAAATACTAATGATGACCTGTCAAAACGACTGCGTAGGAATTCTCATATATATATATATATATATATATATATATATATATATATATATAGTGTTTGAAGTTTGTAGTTTCGACAGAGAGAATGCATGAAAGAACTTATATAGGCAGAATAATACATAAATTAAAATCAGATACTGCAACTGACAGTTTCACGCCTTTGTGATCATCAGGCAATAATCCATTCGGAAGAGTTGCAAGTAAGACGGAAGAGCGGTACATATAAATCATGAAATATAAAATGGAATCTGATTAATATTACAGAAGATCCAAGAAGTATGTAAAACAATTGACTTAATAAAGATATGTTCAAAAAAATTTCCCAAATTACTATTTCTAATATATATTCACAGCGGTATCGTAAGAAGTTCAACAGAAACCTATTTTACGTGTTATTTCATTTCGTTTAGTCCTATTTCCATATACGACGGTATTTCTTTCGCTTTTATTGTCAACGCTGATAAGACTCGAATATATATTCTAAAAGGCTGAATTATTGAATGATCAAAATTGAATTATTTCTATATATCTATCAAGCTGGTTTGGAGACCATAACGAAACGATACAAAACGAAACACCACATGGTAATAGGTTTCTGTTGCGCTTGTTATGACACTGTTATATATATATATATATGTATATATATATATACATGAAGGAACTTTAAGCCTTTTTATATTCCTTTCTTCCAATGTACCACTCTCCTATTTATTGCAATATGAGGTTTTGATTTCAACGTAATACTGCGCGCACGCGCACACACACACACGCACACACACACACACACACACACACACACACACACACATATATATATATATATATATATATATATATATATATATATATATATATATATATATGCGGTCGTGATGTAACAGTTATAATCGTAGGAAATGGTTCAAATCTTTGACAATCTTGTTTGCATTTCACATAGCACTAATATTCTTGGGAAAGGTATGCATCCAACTATTCTCCCTCTAGCTATGAGTAAATAGTAGGGCAGACTCGGTTCTTTAACCTTTGTATGGCAACCGGTCCAGGAGAAGAAAAATTCTAAATTCAAACCTGTTAAACTCAGCTTAAAAAATTGATCTTGTGTTGCCTCCAAGTCGTGTGGAGGACTTAGGTAAATACACACACGTGTGGAGGACTTAGGTAAATACACACATACATGCACACACACAAGCACTCACACAACAGTTTCGTGAAGAAATTATATCAGCTGTATGAACAACTGCCGGTTTTCTGACGACAAGATGCATTCCTCCATCCATATAAAATATATTCAAGAACAAAAAAAATGTCAACTCAGTCTGAAATCCTCGAACGGCCTGTAGATTATCGTTCAGTGAAAAAGAAATTTCTCAATCCACATTTGACGCGTTCGACCATTCACAGTGCCTTTTCCATAAATGTATAAATCTTTCTTTTCTTTTGTGTCTGAGTCGCATTTTGGCTTTTCTTAAAATAAAAAAAAAGTATGATATAGTGAAAATGTGACATATTTTCTTCCATCTGTTATATGAGAATCAATAATCAAAACTATGTTAATTCCGACATTTTTAAATGCACGCTTATACGAAACCGATGCTTTTGAATAGAGTTTCTAATGTAATGAAAACAGAATGAAGTCTTGGTTCTAACCAAATAGGAGACACTTCTGGTTATCGTTGTAGAAAAGGAGTAAGGCGAACCGAGTTCTAATCCTGAACAAGGTGGTTTCCCATATCGCTAATATCCTTAGGAAAGGTATGCATTCAACTATTCTCCCACCAGTTATGGATGAATAGTCAGGTAGACTGGCCTCATTGACCATGTTATGGAAACCGATCAAGGAGAAGGAAAACGCTGAATTCAAGCCTGGTAAACTCCGCTTAAAAACTGACCTTATCTCACATCCTGCTATTGACGGAGAGGTTCTTAAACACACACACACACACACACACACACACACACATATATATAGATATATAAATATATATGCAAATGAGAAAATTTTGCTGGACGTCACTATAGTCGAGGATATATTCAATTCAGATGTATAGATATAAGTATATAAATATAGATACGGAATATCACTGGAGGAAGAAAGAAGCGTCAGAAAATACATAAGTTAGTCTAGAGTAGATATTTCAAAGAGATGTAATTTTTTTCCTTAGCTAGGAAAGAATCGAACTGAATTTCTGCGTATCAAAATACTAAAATACTGATGTAAACTTTATTGTAAGAATTTAATCACCTATGTAGTCTGTGTTGCTAGCCAAAAACCTGGCTAACCAATACATTTGCCACAATTCTTTTATTTGCTACTATTTCTAGAAAAGAGGCATCTCTTTGTATTGTAATAATTAACAAGTTCGTACCACAGACTACAGAGTACTAAATTCGTTCCTCATTGAGTACTCCATATTTGTGGCCTTGAGCTAAAACTAATTCAGTCTTACCAAATAATTAATATTTCTGGAAAATGAGACATTGCCTCTTTCGTTGCAAAAGAAAGCTGTTCAATCGATGTAAAAAAAATAGAAGCGATAAACTTTGATTAACTAATTGAATGATAAGAACTCACTAAAGTTCAAGAAAATATCACTTACTCGATTTATTTTTACTGTCTATTTATATAGTGCAATGGTTAACGAGCTTATTTCACAGACCAATTTCCTAGTTTACTTTTCGGGCATATAACTCCGGTTATTACGTGTCTGAGCAAGCTAAAATCGAATAAAACGATATAACTGTAATAAGTAATCTAGAGTAATCTCCCTTATTTTATTATTACCTCCCTCTCTGGGAAACGCTTTAGTTAAATACCTAACTATAAAATATCATTACATGTCTATCAGTTATATCATTACATGAGTATCAGTTATTCTAAGTAGAATAGATTTACTTTTGTTCATGTTTGTCATTACAAAGTAACTATGAAAGTAACTATGAAAAAATTCTTAATTGGGTAACAGTCAAGAAGTATGATTCTGTCTCTAATTTTGAGAAGATTGGTTTGGTTTGGTGTCTTTGTTTAATGGCATATCAACCTTCGTGGGTTAACATATGCCAGGGCCATCATTGGAGAAGGACAGTAAGTAAGTAAAGTCGGCGGCCTGAAGGGCTCTTTTACAATAGCTACTACACCGAGGTGTATGAGAGGGCGCTACTAATTTCCCTGGATTGCTCCACTTTCCCCTTGATCCATATCTTGATCCATATCTGAGTGTTAAGCAAGGTGGCATCAAGTACCATTTTTTGAGTCTTTGGTATGACACGACCTGGGACTGAACCCAGGCCATTGATAACTGCGATGATAATGGAGTTCATACATTTCCCAAGGATATATGTCCAAAAGTGAACGTAATTGCGTGACTGGGGTTTGAACTTGCTTACTGTGATGTCGCAGTCCAGCACGTTAGCTTCAACGTTACGGAGACTCTCCCAATTCTGAGAAGAGTTATTATCATTTCAAAAGTTATTTGGATGACTGATTGTGTTGCTTTTGTTGCTACAGAAATATTTTGAATAATCCATTCTAGATATATTAACCATCATTTCTTTTATGCTCATCACCGATCTCTGAAAAAAAAACGCTCTTCTCTTTCATTACAGTTTTTTACATTCAAGGAAGACTTTTTGAATAATATAATAGAATCGATGAGAAGAATTTTAGTGCAATGCAAGAATCTCGAAAAGTAAGGAAAAGATGGCTTAAATGTATTTATTGTCTGCTAGAGTATTGAAAGGAATATATAGTCACCTCGGCTTGGACAATGGCTATAGTGTATCATGACAGTCTGCAGGATATGGGTCGATATGACTGACACCGTTGGAGTCATGTACCCGAACTCCCCTGGACACGCAGCTAGAATTTGAGGAAAATTGTGACATCTGGAAAATTTTGGTAAAATTCTAATTAATCCAAATTTAGGTATCACTTTGACTAATTGGTTGAAAGTGACGAAAGATTAGTTCAGTGAGTGCGTTGATATCGCTCTAGCCAATCAAATCGTAAGCAAGTATGAGACTAATAATTACGAAATTTTATAAAACTATTGGGTTTTGCAAAGAACCACAGTCTGCGGAGATCCGTTAGTTTTGCCCATGGTTGTGAATTTAGGGATAAATACAGTGGTTAGAGTCGTGGACTAACTAACGCGAGGTTACACTGAGGTGAGGTTGTGAATATATTATAAGTAAATATAGATTGTATACTAAGGGAATAATTTAATTGATCCCGAATATAATTCTTGCCAATCCTGAAGCAACTTGACAATTGCAATGACACAAATATCAGTATATATATCAAACCCTCTGCACGAGCTGGATGCAACACAAGGTCATTTATACCGGAGTTTAACAGGTTTGAATTCAGAGTTTTCTTTCTCCCAGACCGGTTGCCATAGCAAGCTTAAAGCGCCTAGTCCGCCCAACTAGTTTACTCATAGCTGGAGGGAGAATAGTTGGATTAAATGCGAACAAACTTATCCTGGATTTGAACTCGTATCACCGAGTCCATCTCCTACGACGATAACCGTTACACCACGAGCGTGTTCTCATTGGACAATTTAAACTCTTTTGCTATTCTTTATAATGGGTGTTCTCTTTTGTTGAATGGCCGAATTGCTTGTTTGATTTCATTTTATTTTCTTAGAACATTCACCATTGTTCTCAAAAACAAGGACGTATACTACCGGCTTCTACTCCAGACGTTTCAAGACTCTTCGTCGAAGTTTTATTTCTGACATGAAAGAAACACGACGTGATTGAAGCAGAGTTCTCGACGAAAAGAAACCCAAACTGAATAAGCTACGAGAACTCTTCTTTGGTGGTACGCTGTGGTAAATATTTTATTGGACTAGTGCTCGTATATAATGTGAACTGGACTGCTAAACAAACTTACTGGCAATCGAACCATCGCAGGCGTCGGTAAATTAGTTTACTAAGCGTGTCGTATAGTCCGTGACAAGATTACAGTTATAAGATCACCAAGTGTGGATCGAACCTACTACACAATTAAGGTTTTATTTTCAGTATAGTACCAACTAGTCATCCATTTTCAGTATAGTTATCTAGTAAATAAAATTGCTAGATCGCTCTATTCAAACATTGATCCCTTTAAAATACATGGTCGACATCAAACTGTGCAAAAAACGAAAAAGAATTGGAAACCATTATACAAGCAGTGAGGATATACAGTCAGGATATTGGGATGGAATTTAGCATAAAATGTGTCATGCTAATAATGGTGGCGGAAAACGACAAATGATGGAAGGAATAGAACTACCTAATCAAGAAAAAAAATGGGACGCTCGGAGAAAAGGAAACTTACAAATACTTGAGAACATAGGAAGCGGACATCATCAAACAAGCGGAGATGAAAGAAAAAAGTAAAAAAAGAATATCTGAGGAGAACGAGAAAACTAATCAAAGCCAAATTATATAGCAGAAATCTCATCAAAAAGGATAAACTCCTGGGCTGTCTTCCTTGCAAGATACTCGGGACCATTTAAAGTGGACAAGAAAAGACCTTTAACAAATGGACCAGAGAACCAAAAAAACTAATGTCGATGCATAAGTCCTCACATCCGAAAGATGGATGGCATAGATAGACAATATGCGTCAAGAAAAGGAGGAACAGTACTCGCCAGCATTGAAGATAGTGTCGATACCTCGATACAATGACTCGTAGGCTACATAAAAAGAAAGGCTAATTACTACGACAGAAACAGCACAAACAACTCAAGAATCAACAGAACAACAATAACTAGAAAATGAAACTACCAAGAAAAGCAATTCTATGGAAATTTTAAACAACAAACAAGAGAAATCTCACACAAGAAGACTTGGACATGGCTAAGTGTTGTGTTCTCGTTAGAGAATGCTTGTAGGAGTAATAAAAAGACAAACCACGATTTACAAGAAAGAGACAGTTAGTAAACAAGGACATAGGATTAGTGGATAGAATAAGGATATAGTCCAACAATAGTATTGGCTTCTGGTATAAGGAACGGCTCTTCACCTGCCAGCTCTTTAGACTGTCTGGTATTAGAAGCTACTGCTATATATGGCAGATGGACTAACTCATTGTGCCGAAAAGGTAGGTGATACCCAACGCTAAGAAAGGGAAACCTTAAGAGAGAAAATGAAACTCTTCTAAGAGCAGCACAAAACAACGCCATAAGGTCCAACTGTGTTAAAGAAAAAATAGATAAGACGCAACAAAATAGAAAATGTTGATTATGTGGTGAAGGAGATGAAACGATCAATCATATGATAAGTGAATGCGACAAATTAGTTCAAAATGTGTATAAGACTAGATACAACTAGGTGGGAAAGATGATCCACTGGGAATTGTCCAAGAGACTTAAATTTGACCATACGAAAAAGTGGTATATGCACAACCCGGAATCCGTCCTGAAGAATGAGAAGCACAAGGTTCTCTGGGATTTACAACAGATCACCATATCTTGACCAGATGAAGACACCTAGTGATAGTCAACAAAAAAAAAAGAATCAGCCGAATAGTGAACTTTGCAGTTGTATTTGGTGCTCTCGGAACGATCCCCAAAGGCTTAGTAAGAGGATTTAAGAAATTAGAAATCGGAGGGTTAACCAAGATCGTCCAAACTACAGCATTGTTGAGATCGGCCAGAATACAGAGAAGAGCCCCAGGGACCTGTGGAGACTCGATGTCACTCAGACTCATTTGAAGGATCATCAACTAACGCTGGTGTGAAAAACTCTCAAGAAGTAATAATAATAATAATAATAATAATAATAATAATAATAATAATAAAACTAAAGTACGTGGATGACAACAAGCTGTTTGTAAAAAAATTAAAAAGAAACTGGAGACTGATACAAACAATAAGAGTTTACAACCAGGATATAGAAATTTAATTTGGAAGTTAAAAATGTGTCATGCTTATCATGAAAAAAGGAAAAATACGAATAACAGAAGGAATAGAAATGCTAAATCAATGAAGAAAAATCAGAAATATCGGAGAAAAGGAAAATTATAAGTACTTGGAAATATAGGAAGCGGACACTATCATACAAGCAGAATTGAAAGAAACAAGTGTATCTCAGAAGAACGAAAATGTTTCTCGAAACCAAACTTCGCAGCAGAAATTTCATCAAAGGGATAAACATCTGGACGGTCCCTCTTGTAAGATACTTGAAACTATTCTTAAAATGGACAAATGAAGAACTTAGAAAAATGGACCCGAGAACAAGAAATGTTGATAACGATACACAAGACCTTATACCAGAGAGATGATATAGATAGATTATATGTGTCAAGAAAAGAAAGAGAGAGACCACTCACCGGCATTGAAGATAGCATGGATGCATCAGTTCAAGAACCCGAAGATTACATTGAAAAGAGCAAATAAAGACTAATTACAGGAGACAGTAATAGATCTGACAACATAAAAATAGACAAAACAACATTAACTAGAAAACAGAACTGGGAAAAGAACAACTCTCTGCCTCTTTTAAACAACAAACTGGCAAAATCTCTTACAGGAACACCTGGACATAGCTACGGAAAGGAAAACTCAGGAGAGAAACTGAATTTCTCCAAACAGCGGCACAAAATAACGTCATAAGGACCAATTATGTTAAAGCGAAAATAGATAATATGCAACAAAATAGCAAGTATGGTTAAGCAGTGAATGAGATGAAACCATTAATTACACAATAAGTGAATGTGGCAATCAAGCGCAAAGGGAATATAAGACTAGACACGAATGGGTAGGGAAAGTTATCCACAAAGAATTGTGCAAGAAATTGAAATTTGACCAAACTACAAAATATCACATGCACACACCAGAATATGTCCTGGAGAATGTGACATATAAAATTGAGATACAAATGGATCACCTAATCCGAACCAGAAGACCAGACCTAGTGATGATTACTAAAAAAAAGATAAATTAAAAAAATCAAAAAAATAAGAGAACTTGCCATTTAGTGGATTTCGCCGGATTTGACGGACTACAAAGTAAAAATCAAAGAAAACGAAAAGAGTGACAAGACCTTGCCAGAGAACCAATAAAGCTGTGGAATATGAGAGTACTTGTGATATCAATTATTTTTGGTGTACTTGGAACTGACCCCAAACGCTTAGAAAAGAGACTACAGCATTGTTAAGATCGGCCAGAATACTAAGAAGAATCCTGGAAACTTGCGAAAACTTGCTATCACTCAGATTAAAGACCATCAGCTAACGCTGGTGTGAAAAACTCGCAAGGAATGGAATGATAATGATGATTTCCCAGAACAGCTTGTTAACCATTACTTCATAGCGAAGTGCCAAAAGTTATTGACTAAACTCTTCGTATTTCATTCAAAATGTGGAGTACCGATTGAAGATGAAACTCAATTTAGTATTTTCCAAAACTATCTTTATAACCATCATTTTATGGCAAATTTAATCAAGTATGGAATCAAAAATATGGTTCACCCAGTGAGCATCGAACTCACCATAGTACTAACTGTTTGGAAGATAAGCTTTAAAAAGAAATTACTCCATGGCCAGACGCCCCAAAATATAATAGATTTTTATGAATGTTCGTCAGGTTTTGGGAAAATAAGAGTGAAAGGAATTCATAGATATATTTGATTGAATATATTGAGGTGGGTTTAACTGAGTACAATATATTAGTTACAATTTGTATTTATGCGAGAGAAAGAAAGAAAGAAAGAAAACATGCGTGCCTCTGTATGCGTAAGAAGAAAAATATTGAAGATGGTAGTCTAAGAATGGTACATTTGAACCTCCTGATCTTTATTTTCTTTTTCCTGGCGCGTCGGAATCTCCTTTACTGTTTTACTATTAACTAAGCTGACTCTATTTTGATATAAAAAGATGACAGTCAGAAAATGAACTCACTAGCAATAGCTTGCAAGATGTGCTTTTATCAAAATCAACCAACGCTCATATAGCGAGCCGAAGGCGCAGAGACAGGATCCTAATTAGATATTTCACGGACTGGCACGCTATGTCAAACTTCCCTGACCCCGATGAGTCGCACATGCGTTCTTTAACAACAAAACTCAGTGTGTACCGGCTGCCTGCTTAGAAGTGTCGAAAGTACAGACAATTCGGCTCAGCTGATGATGGGCAACGTGTAAGAACGTAAAAATGAATGCAGATGTTCAGTGGTTTGCTGCCGGCTAATCAGAAACCAACCACTCTTGAGACGTCAGAACGAGTTGGTAGGACTTAGACTTGTAGACGTTTCCTGATAGTTAAAATGCTTAGCTATGATTAAAGAGTTCGTTTTGCACTGGGTGCTCCACGAAAGAAGTCTTGTGCCAAGGTTGACTTTGTCAAAAACATATCTGATACAAGTCGTCTGGCTCAAAACTCGAAAGACAGATCCTGTCAGACCAATCTAATTTTTCATATAGTTAAGATTACCAATCTACTTTAGTACAAGTTATTTACTAAACTTTACTCAGTTCGACATACAATCCTTGGAGTGCTTAGAAATTTACTAAGACTTTTGCTAAGATGTGGCACAAGGCCGTATGAATGGGGTACCCAATGAGACTCGATCTCACTCATGAATGTTTGCTAGTCCTGCTTGCTAATCATTACACCACACGAGGCGCCAAGGATTGTTTACAGTACATTCTACGAACTGGTCATCCATTTAATTAAAACCTGTAGATTGGATTTAGCACAAGGCCAATACTACGCGGCACCGAGTGAGGATCAAAGTCACTACGTTGTGATTGATCTGCGAGACTAACTTGCGGACAATTCCATCACGATGATGTACCCTACTTTGGTTGAAGTTATCGTTCATTGAGGTGTTATTTTTGTATTTTAAGATTATCAACATGACTGATTTTCTGACTTCTGTCCTTTACTTTTACTGCCATTATTTTTTTGGTTTGATTTGGAGCAAATAATGTTGAAGAATACCGGTAGAGTTACGCAGAAAACAAAACAAATGATAACCAATTTTTGTCTCACGCCTCGTTTCCGCGCCCAATATAAAAGAGGTAATCTCCTTCATTCGTGAAGCTGAGAAAACGACGCTTCTAGTGCAGACTGGGTGACATTTTTCAAAGGGGTTGAAGAAAAACCCCAAATCTGCTCTAACTTAACTTTCAACCAAGGTTTGGTTTCTTTGTTTAATGGCAAATCAACATTCGTTGGCTATTTAATGCCAAAGCCATTCTTGTTGAAGGACAATTGTGGTACTATTTAAAGGAGACATAAGAACATAAAATTAATAACTTTCTCAAAAATATTCGTCTAAAAATGAACGTAACAGCGCGACTGGGGTTCGAACTTGCTTACAACGATGTCGCAGTTCAGCACGTTAGGCAGTACACCACGGGGACTCCCTCCTTTCAACCAAGATAGAAAAATATTTATTTCTTTCACTGAACGAAGGATGTATTTACCCAAGCCTTCTGCCAAGAGCAAGGATGTACCAGAAGGTTAATTTTTAAACAGAGTTTAAAAGTTTTGAATCCAGAGTTTTCTTTCTCCTAGACTGGTTGCCATACCAAACTTAAAGAGCCCAGCTGGAGCAGAAATAGTTTGATGCTTACCTTTCCCAAGAGTATTTTCGCTATGTGAAAATACAAACAGCCTGATCCGGGATTAGAACCGAGTCGCCTAATCCATTTCCTATTACACCACGAGTGCCTATATTATATGAAATATCGCCTCACAATGAGACCTTCTGTTCTTGTGTTGATAGATAGAAAAGTTGTCGGTCAGAGCGAATCACACTCAGTATCTTAGTACTTATGGAGCGCTACAATACTGTACGTATGTTACAGAAAGCTTTATGTTGGTGTCGTACGAACCTTGTCGTGCAGCAAAATCACCAGTTGACTCTTTATCCAGAAAAAGCACCTCGGGTAATGTAATGGTTAGTAAGCTGGACTAGCAAACCTACACGAGTGAGTTCGAGTCTCAATGGGTGCCTCATTTACATGGGCTTGTGCTACATCTAAACAAAAAGCTTTGTAAAATACTACTATAGCAAGCTTGATTAGCAGACCTGCAAGAATGAGTTCGAGTCTCATTGGGTGCCCCATTTACATGGCCTTGTGCCACATTTAATCAAAAAGCTTTGTAAAATGCTACTATAGCAAGCTTGGTTAGCAAACCTGCAAGAATGAGTTCGAGTCTCATTGAGTGCCTCCTTCTTTCAGTCTTGTGCCACATTTAAGCAAAACGCTTAGTAAATTACGACTCTTTATCCAGAAAAAAGGGATTTTCTCATCCAATGTGTCATTCAAACGAATTGATTAGTTAATCTTACACTTTTTCTACAATTTTACTGCATATTCTTTCAAAACTTCCTCTAATTCATCACTTTTTCAAGTTTTGACGTCTTCCTAAATGTTCTTTGTTTTAAGCTCAAGATCTTTTTAACTTCACAAATCATTTCCGACACAAGTTGCAGGTTTTTATATATATATATATATATATATATATATATATATATATATATATATATATATATAATAGAAAAGCCTTTATTGTATATTTCATATGCCACAGGGATTTATGCGTTGGTACTTTCTATTTGTAGCTTTTGTTTTTGTTTATTTCTGTATTTTATTTTATTTTATTTGTTGTTTTTTCTTCTTTTTTTCTTTTTTTTCTATCTTTTGTTTTTGTTATTTTTTTCTTTATTTGGTTTTCGTTTTGTCTTTTTTTTATTCTTGTTCTGTCTTTTTTTATTCTTGTTTTTTTTTTTTTTTGCTTTGTTTTTTGATGATGTTGGAGGTCATATTATTTTTTTTAATTATTTCTTTATTTATTTTATATTTTACAAAATCCAAATATCTATTTTTAAAAGCATGATTCCCTACAGATTTCCTGCTAGTCGTCTGACTAAAAATAAGATCAGTGCTCATTGGGAGGTTCCAAGAAAATGGTTTTATTCGAGATAAGATTAAATTTATTCTTCATCCATTTGGCTTGGGTTCAAGCCCGGCAAATACTCACTTACATAACACTCTTCACTCTCGACGTTCGCCCAAGCATCCGGATCCAGGACTTCATACATATTAGCTTGTAATATTCCTGAACCACAAATTATTATCGAATGTAGAAATAGTACTATATTAGAATACCAATGACAATTCTTTAATTTTCCATGAGTTTTCTTTATCACAAAACGACTAAAGAAAATGTTGAACTTTAATGACTTGTCCAATTTTAACGGATTTTTAAAGTGAGTGCTAAAATTTGAACAAGAGATTTTCATTGCGACATGCAGTAACAACTATGAACTGTAAACACTTACTTTGAACATTAAGATTTTTCTTTTATTTATAGTATAATGATACGTACGTTTTATACACGAATTTTAACAAACTATTCTTTCTAAAAATACAAAGTTTTGAATAAATTAAACCATTTTTGTATAAAATGTGTACTTTTGTTTTATTTTTTTGTTTTTGTTTGTTTGTCCCCCCTCGTTTTTCTGGACAATCATCAACCGCTAAAATGTGTTAGAATGCAAATTTTTTTCATCTCTCAATAATGATACATCCCATGATACAGAGTGAAGTGAAAATTACGGTACAGAAAACACAAGTGGAAAACAGGGTTCGAATTTAAGCTGTGGCTGGTTCTTTTTATCACAAATTATTTTTTTTTTTTACTCATTTTTTTGGGGGACAAGAAGACAAGAACCCACTCTTCTCTGCGCTTTATCTCATCATCAGATACCTTAGAAAAATGTCTCGTCATTAGCATACCACGATGATTGACGGAGGAGGGAGTAAATGAGTGAGTGAACAACTGGATAAATCTCTCTAATAATCACCTCATGTGTCCAACCTATTGTCAACTCTGACGGTAACCAATAGGAACAAAAAAGAAAGTACATCCGTATATATATATGTGTGTGTGTGTGTGAAATATAGGCTTCCACATTTAGTGGACGTGTGTCACAGATAAGCTTAGTAAATAACTATATCAAGTTCTCAGTATCCTAGTTAATTTTCTATGAACTGAAGTGAGATGCGTGTTTACCATGGTGCAATGGTTAGCAAGCTCATTTATTAGATTGATCAATTAGATTGATCCATATTCAATGTTCATCTCTGTGGAATTTGTACCTGACTAAGGTCAGAAATATCTAAGAATTGTCGCCTTCTGTGCGGTGATAGTTTACAAACTTATTTTGCCAACCAAAATTAGAAATGTATTGAGCTTGATTCTAATTAAGCGTTCAACTGGATAATCTACTAGGTGTCACTTTGTGCGAGACAAAGCTATGCTAAGTAAACAGCTATACCAGTGTCGCCTTCTTGTGGCTCTTCTTATTTGTCTGAGTTGATGTTGTTTGATTGATTGATGGAATTTAAAGGCATGTCAACCTGTTTAGAGCGAATTTATACCTAGAGTGTTGATGATGTGTCGAAATTTGTCATGCGCTTTAAAGTTTAGAGATGATGCAACAAAAGCCGACCAAGGTTATTGTTTTACACAATACCTTATAACTGTGGTCCAGTTAGGGAGAAGATTCTTTCGTATTTTAAGTGAACTGGTTCAGCGGGGAGACAACCATGTTTGACTTTACCGATACTTTGGAGTTTCTAGTCAAGAAGTCCCTGAGAGACGTGTCATGTTCATTTGAAAGACTTTTGAATCAGCAAATTCTGGAAATAGGGCTGATCAAGAAAGAAAGGAAAAAAAAAGACTTTATGCTGTGATCATAGTTTTTCATAGGCATAAAAATGCAAATATGTATTTCTAAACAAATAAATATCGCAACTCTCATTTTATTCTACTCGACTACTAGGAACCCCCACCCCACTTTTTTAACGTGAAAAGTTCTTGAGAAAACGAGAAGGTTAATTGTGTGTAGGGGAAAACTTTTTCGACACATTAATTCAGGCTCACATCAGGGGATCAGCTTATGAGGGACCCAATGGCGAAGGGGGACTTGGCAACCAGGGCATGAAGTCCTTTATCATATTTACCAACCCCTCCGCTCGGGCAGGATATGACACAAGGTCAATTTTTTAAGCGGAGTTTAACAGGTTTTAATTCAGAGTTTTCCTTCTCCTAGACTTGTTGCCTCACCAAGGCTGGAGAACCCTGTCTGCCCTACTATTTACTCATAGCTGGAGGGAGAATAATTGGATTCATACCTTTCCCAAGGGTATTAGTGCTATGTGAAATGCAATCAGTCTCGTCCAGAATTTGAACTCGTGTCGCCGTGTCCATTTTCTACGACGATAACCATTACACCACAGACATGAAGTCCTTTATGCAGGCTAATCGACAAGGCGGAGAGCCATACTCTGCACATTCAGAAAATTATTTGCCTTCCCCACCCTCATTTGTGAATGTGATGTGAACTAATTTTTATGCAAGAAAATAAATTTCTACCAACAGGTACCACTTCAGCCTTAATACCGCTTCTCCACTGGACTTGATATCACTGCCCCCACCCATTTGTAATACCCTGGTGACGATGATGACCACTATTGGTATCGAGAAAAAATAACAAAATCTACAAATAATGAATTATCAAAGTTTATTTGGAACCCAATTTAATTCTTCGTTTCTTGCCAAATTTTTTGCCAAATTTTTTGCCAAATTCATCGTTCTCTTTCTTGTCAAAAGTACCAGCACCACGTTCTACCTTCTTCTTCGAAAGGTCTTTATTTGTGGAAATGAAACCCAAATAACTTAATCGCTCTTCACTTTAGGAACACCTCATATAATCATTTATCCGCTTTAGTCAAGAAAACGATCCCTCGCGGGAAGCAGATGGAGTGGGTGTGGTCAGAATCAGACGTAGTAATCTGCCAGAGCTTAGTTTAGTTCAGGTTTCCTTATAATCTCTGCGACATCTTGGATGCTTGGTGCTTGCTTTACAAAATCTGCAACATAAACTGATTTCAGCTCGCAATCCATCTAAATCCAATATGTTTTTACATACATCCAAAGTTAAAAACACTTCCATTGGAATTTTTTTCTTTCGTAAGCGTGAAAAAAGCTTTGGATTCAAAAATTCAACAAATCGGAACTTTCCAAGTGTTTTAAATCTTTGTTCAACGTGAACAATAACCTTATCTAAAATGTTATTCAGAATCAAATAATACAAATTTTTCGTCTAAATCTGTCCGACAATAAGTCCTTTGAAGAGACATGTCTTTGATTTCAGCTGCACAAGGCAATAAAAAGATCATCACTTCAATAGCGAGTGACTGCTGGCTTCATACGGCTGGAAAGCAAACAAAAATATTTCAGGCTTTCTGTGACTCTGTAACCTCACCTCCACTTATTATTCTGTCTCTCTTTTTCATGAACCCAGCTTGAAAGGAATAATAAAACAGAAGCCGAGAGCCGCGGTCTTTTCAAACCATAACTACAACGCAAGTAAAAAATATTTTTGATTTTTTGTGACTGTCTCTCTTTCACCCTCTCGCTATTATGTCTTGTCTCGCTTTTTTCATACTGCCTCTTTGAAGATAATAATAGGAAGACTAAAGCCACGCCCTTTTTTACCATGGGGAAACGCAAGCAAAATTGTTTTCCCTTTTCTATTACTGTTTCTCTTTCACCCATTTACTATCATGTCAAGTCTCTCATGCTCCCTACTCAAAGGCAATAGGGAAGCTACTAAATTCATTGCTTTCACATCTTTTCTCGCTAAACAAACAAGCATTTTCTTTACTTACAATATCACTTGTAACAATTATCCTAAGGTTTGGTTTGGTTTTATTGCATATCAACCATTGTAGGTTATTTAATGTCGAATCCTGTGTGTACATATTAAATTTATATATGATTTGTAAACACATTTTGTAAATAACATTTTCAAACGAGCCTGAGCTCTTTTTTGCATACAATTGAATGGTTTCAAGTATTGCTATATAACAGTCACAATTTAACATGACTCATAGATAGGACTCTATCAGGTGCTACCACTCCGGACCAGAGTGGACCTGGGAACAATGGCAATGAAGGGATACTCCACATTCCTCAAATCTCCAGAATTACTGAAACCTCACCATCAGATGTCATATCCAAGACACTCGTTGGAACTGTAAAGATGCAGTCGGTGTATTCTACAGCCCCAGCCGACCATGTTGAATTTTTCAAAAAAATTAAGAAATGGGAAATAAAAAATACAAGTTCAAAGAGGATAACGAAAATTATCAATAATTAATTTCATATTACACAAAATTATTTATCCAGTAAAAAAATATAAGGCATGCAGTGTATGCGTTGTATACATGAATCTTTTGCCCCTGGAGGGACCCTCATTAGAGTGTTTTGCCGCTCAGATAAATATGGTTCTCTCTCCATCTGATTTGTTAGTTTTTATTAAGCGTCCGCTTTTCTGGTGTTTTCTCGATAACCAGACACGTGGCCTGACAGCGGAATAAACAGTTCCAGCGCTTTAGATTGAAACGGTAGTAAGAGATTTGATTATCTCTAAATTGTAAAGTAAGTGGATATGAAAAGGTCTCGAATTGCGTTTTGTTGACTGATGTGATACTGTCAGTCATTGCGAATAATAGTCAAAAAAACTTTTTTTTTAATTCATCAAACTTTTTTACAGTAAATGCTGGGATAACATACTGAGTTGTTGATGAGATATAGGAGTAATAACGTTATTTATCGGTGTCCATCACCTCTTCACGTAACTTACAAAAGGTTATACATGTTTACGGCAGGGGGCAATCCTTACCGAGCCCCTATGAGAAGTAGATTATTGCCTTTCCTTTAGGCGTTAGTGCTATACAGAAAAAGACTACCTCAGCAGGAATTTGAACTTAGTTCGCAATGCTCAACAAAATTCGTTAAAAGATTCTTGTTTGTTAATCAAGTCTTGATTAACTGTAAATATTGTTTTATTTCCGTTTTTTCTTTAGAAAATGAACAGAAGTTTTTGGTTTTCGTTTTGATTTTTGATTTTTTTTTTTTTTTTGTAAAATTGCTCAATGAAGTAGTTTTTATAAAGTCATTTCTTCGTTCCCCAAAAGCTACGCTTAGTTTATTTGTTTATTTTTGTTTTGTTTTGTTTTTTAATTGTTTTGGTTTGCACAGTTAAATGGTTTCAAGCATAATAAATGATTAAACAGTTCTATTTCCTTTACATAAATAATTCCGATTGGTTGGTTAGTTGGTTGGTTGGTTTTTATGGCGTATCAACCTTTGTAGGTTATTTAACGCCAAATTCTGTCTATATGTATATACCTTTTACCAATGAATACTTAGTAGGTAAAATTTTCCACAAGCAGGATTTCACTTGTTTGCACATGATTAATCAGTTTTAATTCGTCATATTTTTTCGTACAACCCTGTTTCTCGCAAGACGGACAGAACGTCATCTATTTTGATGTTTTCGAACAATTCGGTTAAACTAGTCACTTTGAAAAATCACTTTCTGATGACAGCGAAAGCTCTGTATTCTATAAGAATGTGTTTAACCGTGCAAGTTGTTTGACACGTCAAACACTGTGGTTGTGGTTCCTGTTTCAGTATGAAAGCGTGAGTAAGCCTTGTATGACCAATGCGCAGTCGGTTTATAACGACTTGTTCTCTTCTCGATACTCTAAAACCTGGTCTCCATTCTCCCAAGGTGGGCTGAATTTTGAAGTTGACAATCCTTTGGCTTGGTTTAGTTTTTTAGTTTTTATTCATTTTAATGGTACCTGGTTGTCATATAAAGCTAGTCTCGTAAGCTAATTTCTACTAAGTAAAAAAAAATCAAACTTTATATTTATAACTTCGTAACTTGTAAAAAATTTAATTTTATGGTATTAAACTTTGTCATTTGTAAGTAGAATGATTGAAGATATTTATAACATAAATTTTTAAAATTATTTGAAAAGCAGCAATAACAAAGCCAACGAAAAATTAATTTTTTATTAGTTAGAATACGTATTGCTTTTGGGGGGGGGAGCTTTAGAAAATCCGTGAGGGGTGCAAATTAAAAGAATTTCTCAAACAAAATCCTTTTTCATGCATTTTATCGTGGAATAATTTTCACAGCTTTTCTATAGTAAAATCATAAGCAATATTTTTATATTAAATATATTTCAACTTTGTTATGTCAGTAAGATGTGCCTTAATTATTTACCGCTGAAAACCATTTGCTTTCTGATTTTCAATCAAAATATTTATAGAAAATGTATTAAGAACGGTTTATAAATATCCATATTCCTTTAGTAATTTGTGTGTTGTCTACCAAATATTGGATTGTCAATTATCTGCCCTTTCTTCAGAATTATTTATGTAAATGAAATAGAACTGTTTAATCGTTTACTATACTTGAAACCATTTAACTGTGCAAACAAATGACTTTTAGATTGAGTCATTAGTATTATGTAGCGATACTTGGAACCATTTAACAGTATGCAAATAAATGAATAATTATTAGTGTTAGACAAATGAGCCCTGGCTCGTTTAAAAATTGCTACCTTCAAACCATTCCGTTGACATATCATATATATATCAACCCTTCCGCACGAGCAGGGTGTGACACACGGTCAATTTTTAAGTGGGGATTTGAATTCAGAGTTTTCCTTCTCCAATACCAGTTGCTATACCAAGGTTAAAGAGACCATTCTAACCTAGAATTAGCCCATAGCTGGAGGAAAAATAGGTGGATTCATACCTTTCCGAAGGGCATTAGCACTATTTGAAATGCAAACAAGTTCATTCAGGATTTGAACTCGGATCACAGTGTCTATTTCCTACCCCACAAATACCTCCATATATATTTACTATATATTTATAAAGAGGAGTTGGCTTTAAATAATCTACAAGGGTTGATATGCCGTAAAACACACCCGGCCAACCAACCAACCAATTTTTTATTCTTTGTAAATTTTACATTGTGGTCTGCACGAAAAGCAAGAGCATCAATCGTCGTGTGCACCGTATCAATTGCATGAGAGTACTGACTTTTGTTAGCGCCCAAAGAGGATATACAGTGCATTGATATAGGCTCTGAATATTGTATACATACCTTTTAATTGGGAATATGTGTACGTACTGATGTAATCATTAATTGAAATCTCGATGTTTTACCTAGGCGTTTGATTTTGAGTCAATTGAAATATATTTATATGAACATATATATGTGTTTGTGTGTGTGTCCGTACATGCGTTTTGGTTTACTATATAGTCGCTATAACAGAAATATTAAAACGATTTTGCATTTCTATTTATATATATGTATATTTGTGTGTGTGTGTGTGAGGAATACGAAAATATGGAATAGCAAAAAAGGATCTATATATATATATATATATATAAGAGATGCATACGATAAGTTTCCAGAATTTTTTCGTATGGGCACTTTTATTGATAGTACACACATGAAACTCTAGTCCCCTTCGAAGTAATCTCCTCCGACTACAATGCACTTGTTGTACCGTTCCAACAACTTCTGGAAGGCCCCATTGAAGTCCTCTTGCGTGAGCGTGTCAATGACCTTCGTCACAGCCTCTTTCATCTCCTCAATTGTCTCATAACGACAGCCTGTGAGCTTAGGGAATAACCAAACGTCACAAGGAGCAAGGTCTGGACTATAGGGAGGGTGGGGAACTGTCTTGATGCCCATCTTGGTCAAATAGTCTGTGATAAGAATGGAGTTGTGGACTGGTGCATTGTCCTGGTGGAAATTCCACTGACCCGATTTGAAAAGTGTTGGCCTCTTCTGACGGAATCTTTTCTGGAACTCCATTAAAACCTCAACATAGTAACCCTAACCCTAACCCTTTGGCCAAACAACTCTGGTATATTGACTTCCTTACTCCTCCCACACCTCTCATCATCCCTCACAGACTCCCTGCCTTACTTGAATCTCTTATGCCACTCAAAAACTGATGCTCGCTTCATGCAAGATGGTCGAACAGCAGTCTGAAGGATTCCATACGTTTCTGTGGCATTTTTTCCAAGTTTAAAACAGAATTTTATTGCATATCGTTCTTCTAAAGTGTCTGATTGCATTTTTGAAATTCACCAGCTGTGACAATCAGGCTTTAGTAGGGTGCATTCGAATTGCTGCTGTTGCTGTTCATTGGAACCTGAAATCATAAAAATTGGTCAGTGATCTCATAAGATGTATAGCAATAACATAGTGAATTTTCAAGAGTCTACGACAATCTTAAATGCCCACACGAAAAAAGTCTGAAAACTTATCGTATGCACCGAGTATATATATATATATATATATATGTGTGTGTGTGTGTGTGTGTGTGTGTGTGTGTGTGTGTGTGTGTCTTGTTTTTTCCAATTTTCATATTTAGATACGGTCGGATTTACTTCTATTTTTCTCTAATATATATAGATATAGATATAGACTGAAGGAAATTAAAATTTGAACATCATGACGGACGATGGTAATTTTGAATTGGGCACAGTATATATATATATATATATGATTATTATTATTATTATGTTTATTATTTACTAAACCTAGCATAAAACCAAATAAGAGGAAATAGACGAGAAAGGTAGTGTTTAACCCATCTTCCTCTTAAAAAAGCCTTCTTACTGTGGCACGATGGTGGGCATTCGTTCTGTGGGTGTGGGTGTGGGTGAGCGCTAGTCAGAGGGCTCCTTTGTCTGTTTTGGCGCGAAACCCACACAAAGGGATTGTACGCGTTATTTCCTACGAGATCGGAAGAAGGCAAGGTTCCAGAGCAGTCAACAGATAGGTGTTATCGACAGTCAGGGAAAGGCGGCGTCAGAGAGAGGCGGCTGCTGAAGCGAGGAGTTGGGACTTGTGGACCCAGAAGTCAGGTCAGCCAGCGCGAGAGGATGAGTCGGCATTCCTGGTAGCTGTGTGGGAATTTCGTTCAGGTATACGCTCGTGATAGCCACAGATGCACAGAATGCCAGAAAAGTGCCAAAATTTCTCCCTTCTTACGCTTATGGCTAACCCAAGTCCGTTCTTGTTTGTTCTTCTTTCTTCCACTCTCGGTTATATATGTTGTATAATTGTAAAACATGTGAACTGCCCCCGGTCGGAGATATGAGGAACCACTGGACGATCGAATGGCCATGAGCAGATATAAGAAGTTGAGATAGTGGAGACCAGCTGTGTCGTGCATATTGTCACATTACTTTCTGGACTTTATCTAGGCTCGAACACCGGGAAAATTTGCTCCTACCTTGAAACAGGCCAATGATTCTTATTTGTATTCATTGTGCTTTGATATGAGAAGTAACTAATGAATTCTATTGAAGATAATGTGACCAGAATCCTTTATGCATCAGCTCTCTCCTCGGGATTATAGCTGATTTCAGAATTACTGTTGTCAAGATGTTCTCGATTCTTTCTTGGATTTCTAGTTCCTCCAGACTTTTTGCTCGGCATTTCAGGATTGTTTCAGGCGTTCCAATAATTATTACCTTAGCTATCGGCTGCAGATTCCATAATTTTTTCACTTACTTACTATGTGGTCTGGTGAAACTGTTGGATCTACAATTTTTTGTATTTAGTTTCTTTTCTTTTTTCCTTGTTCATAACAATGAAAATTACATCCTCTGGCCTGGACTAAATGATCCCTTTGAATCTTATAGTGGTATATAATTTAATGTGCGTTAATCTCTTTAAAAGTTTCTTGTTTGTGCATATACTATTGTTTTGAGTGTTTAGACCATAATCATTTGTACATTTCCTATTTAGGGGGGTGTCCTCGTGGTATAATGGTTAAAGCGATGGACTGCGGAATCGTAGTACGCGTTCGTACTCTTATCCTCCCAGCTATGGGTTAAATAGTACCACTACTGTTCTTCTAGGAGAATAGCTTTGGCATTAAATAACCTACAAAGGTTGATATGCCATTAAACAAAGAAACCAAACCAAACTTCCTATTTATTAATACTACAAATACAGCTTGTGAGTTTTTCACACCAGTATTTGTTGGTGGTGTTTTATTGAAGTATAAGTGGCAGTAAGTTTCATCACTTCTCCAGGACTCTTCTCAGTATTCTAGCCAATCTTGATAATGCTATGATCTAGATGTTCTCGATTCTTCTACTGTTTTCCAGTCCCTCCAGTCTTGTTTCCAAGCCTCTGAAGAACGTTCAAAGCGTATCAACTACAATTGATATCACTGTCACCCTCATATTCTCTAGCAAGGTCCGAGAATTTGTCTGTCTTTTCACTTTGTTTTTTTGTTTTGTTTTTTTTCACTCTGTGATCCGCCAGAAAGGCAAAAACCACTAGATAACAATTTTCTTATTCTTGTAATTAACACGATGTCTAGTCTTCTAGCCGAGATTTAGAGATCCGTTTGTATCTCAGAATCCCAGAGATTTTTTATGCATCTCATTATCTAAGACGAATTATGGTTTGTGGATATACTATTTTGTAGTATGGTAAAATTTCAATTTTTTGCACAATTCTCAGTGGATCACCTTCCCCAATCAGTCGTGCCTAGACTTATACTCTTTTTGTGCTAGTTTGCTACATTTGCTAATTATGTGATTTATCGTTTCGTTTTTGTAACCACACTTGCTATTCTGTTGCGTATTATCAATTTTCACTTTGATATAATTAGTCCTTATGGCGTTATTTTGTGCTACTATTAAAAGAAATTCAGTTTCTCTCTTGAGGTTTCCTTTCCGTAGCCATGTCTATGTCTTCCCGAGTGAAATATTGCCAGTTCGTCACTTAAAATATCCATACAGTTGTTTCTCTTCTCATTTCTGTTTTCTCGTTTTTGTTGTTTTTTTGTTTGTTCTTATGTTGCCAATATTGTAACTGGCTGCTGTAATTAGTCTTTATTTGCTCTTTCTAATGTATTCTTCAGATCTTTATATGGATGTGTCTACACAATCCTCAATGCTAGCGAATCCTCTTCCACCTTCTTCACACATATAGCCGATTTCATCTCTATTATTATCATTATTATTTACTCCTTGAGAGTTTTTCACACCAGCGTTAGCTGATAGTCTTTCAGTGGAGTTTGAGTGATAGCAAGTCTCCTCAAGTCTCCAGGACTCTTCTCAGTATTCTGGTCGATCTCAATAATGCAGTAGTTTGGATGGTCTCCACTCGTCCTCTTATTTCCAAGTCCTCCAGTCCCTTTATTAATCCTTCGGTAACTGTACAAAGATCACCTATTATAATTGGTACAAACGTCACTTTCTATTATTATCATTATTTACTCATTAGAGTTTTTCACATCAGCTAACGCTGATGGTCTTTCACTGGAATTTGAGTGACAGCAAGTCTCCCCAAGTCTCCAGGACTCTTCTCTGTATTCTGGCCGTTTTCAATAGTGCTGTTGTTTGGATGGTGTCCACTCGGCCGCCAACTTCCAAATCCTCCAGTTCTCTGGTAAGATCTAAATATTTGTCTATTTTTTCGCTTTCTTTTATCTGTGGTCCATCGGAACGGCAAAATTCATTTGATAGCAAGGTTTTCTTTTATCGTTAATATTATTATTGTTATTATTGTTGTTGTTATTGTAATTTCTTTTATTATTATTATTGTTGTTGTTGTTGTAATTTCTTTATTATTGCTAGTTTTTTTCGTCATCACGAGCACTACTATTGCTACTATTATTATCTAAGTCTTTTCACTATTTCCTCTTCCTTTTGTTACCGTGCCAAAAGAACCAATCACAATTGGTATAATTGTCACCTTCATGTTGGATAGTTTTTCAATTCTATAGCAAGGTCAAGGTACTTATCTCTCTTTTCACATTCTTTCAGTTCTATTCTGTGGTCAGCCGGGACAGCAAAGTCCACAATTTTGCATATTTTCTTTCTTTTTTTTTTTTTTTTTTTTTTTGTTGATTATTATAAGGTCTGGTCTTCTGGCCGAGATTTGGTGATCCGTTTGTATGTCAAAGTTCCCTAGGCGTTTGTGTGTGTCATTTTCTAGGACAGGTGCTGGGTTGTGCATATACCATTTCTTGGCATGGTCAAATTTAAATTTCTTGCACATTTCCTAGTGAATCACCTTGCCCACCCGGTTGTGTCTAGCCTTGTACTCCTTCTGTGCCAATTTGCTGCATCCGCTTATTATGTGATTGATGGTTTCATCTCTGTCACTGCATAGCCTACATTTGCTGTTTTGTTGCATCTTATCTATCCACGCCTTGATATGATTGGGTCTTATGGCGCTGTTTTGTGATTATTATTATTATTATTATTTCTTCATTCTATACGAGTTTTTTTTTTACACCAGCTTTGGTGGGTGGTCCTTTACTGGAATTTGAGTGACAGTCTCAGATCTCCAGGACTCTTCTGAGTATTCTCGTGGATTTTAACAATGCTGTAATCTGGGTGGTTTCGATTCTTCCACTGATTTCTTGTTCCTCTTGTATTTTTTCCAAGCCTTTGTGGGGCGTACCATGTACACCAACTGCAATTGGTCTCACCGTCACCTTTATGTTCCACAGTTTCTTTTAGTTCTCTGGTAAGATCTAAATATTTGTCTATCTTTTCGCTTTCTTTTATCTGTGGTCCATCGGAACGGCAAAATTCATTTGATGGCAAGGTTTTCTTTTATTGTTAATATTATTATTGTTATTATTGTTATTGTTATTGTAATTTCTTTTATCATTATTATTATTGTTATTGTTGTTGTTGTTGTAATTTCTTTATTATTGCCAGTTTTTTTTTCTTTATCACGAGCACTACTATTGCTACTATTATTATCTAAGTCTTTTCACTATTTCCTCTTATTTTAACCTCTCTGTCTCGTCTTTTGTTTTCTTTCTCGTCTTCTTTTTGACATCTTCTCTAAGGAAATAGAGGCACGATAACAAAGATGATGTTTCTGACGAACCGTTTCGTTCCCATGATTTTTTTTAAGTGAGAGCGCCCCCTATCGGTGGCACGTAAAGTAACACACGAAATAAGCAAAATAAATAAATAAATGAACAAATAAATCACTTATGACTATATCAGCAATGTTGGCAGCAATTTATTTATAGAAAAATCCTCACGGACATTAAAACCAATACTCTCACCAACAACCGACATTTCGCCATTTAATTCAAGCGCTTAAAGGTTCCAACGAGTTTGTTTTTTTTTTGTTTTTGTTTTTTTGTTTTGTTTTTAAAGTTGTTTCTTTTTCTTGTGGAAGACAATCGGTAGATGCATTTCATTTAGAGCTAATGCATTTCCAGACGAGCGAACACATTTTGCGATAAAATTAGAGGCATGAAAATTATTTTTTTTAGAAAAGAATTATTTACAGTTTGGTTAATTAGCAAGGTTTAACATTTTTCATCTTAATTCCAGTTGTATTTCATCGCAAAAAGAGTGTCTTACAGCCACGAGTAAACATCTCGTATTGTAAATAAATAAGCTCTCGGTTCTCTTTTGCCACAGGAAACCTATTTTACTATGATATATTGAATATAGGCTCCCCGAGATCGAAATGATGCAAGTTCCAATCTCGCCTAGTTGTCCAGATTAAAAGTGCAATGACGTTAACCCGAAGCCGGATTTTTTTTTTTTTACCTTATTTGTCCGATACAGTGATTAGAAAACCAGAAAAGTTTTAGTTAATGAGCCAGGCTTTAGCCTGTTTATCAAAACTTTTCTCGTTCCCCAATGATTGCTGCATCGTAAAAATAAGTCCTAAAATAGTTTTGCTTTTGATTACCCTTACTGCACTTTTAACCTGCACTAAAGAGCTTATTCTTTATTTCCGATCCCCAATACTAACTTCTAACTGGAGAGGGATAGCCCCCATGATATAGTGGCTAACGTGCTAGACTGTGGTATCGTAGCAAGCGAGTTCGAACTCCACTCGCACCATTACGTTCACTTTCACATTAATGTCCTTGGTGAAAGTATAAACCCTCTTGTTCCCTTAGCTATGGGTTAAATAATATCACTACTAGTCTTCTATAAGGATGGCTTTGGCATTAAATAATCCACCAAGGTTGATATGCCGTTGAAATAAAGAAACTAAACCGAAACCAGTACTACTAACCGTAGAATGACAGTTTGTGTAGTTGTGTTGAAATTGAAATGAAAGAAATAATAGTCGAAAAATTAATTGGTAATTGTCAGTCATAATTTAGGATAGGCTAAACTTGATTCGAGAAAATGGGAATAAATTCGAAGATTGCCGCAACATAGTTTTCTAAGTTGCTTTTCTGCTAATCAGTGTGGAAAATCAGCGTTCGAAATCCTATTTTTAAGGAGGAGGAGGAGGAGGAGGAGTAGGAGAGGAATCAAACATCGATTATAAGCATTAAAACTAGCTTACTGGCAAAACCGAACAGCATAAACGGTGAGTTTGTTCAGAATTTACATGAGTCGCAGCCCAGTCGGTTAGGGCTGTAGAATACGCCGACCGCATCTCTGCAGGCGGGTAGAACACCCCACCGCTACAAGTGTCCTAGATAAGATACTAAACCATCCGGTTGTAAGGCTCTAGTCCCGAAGTTTTAGGATATCTGGAGTACCCCTTCATTGCCATTACTCCCAGGTTCACTATGACCCGTAGTGGTAACATTTATTAAAGTCCCATCTATACGTTAACTCGAACAGTTGATTAATATTAAATTGAATTATTAGTATTAAATAGCAATACCGAAAACCATTTAAGTGTGCGTAAACAAATGAGCTTTGACACGTTTAAAAATGTTAATGAATAGTTTGAAATTATTCACTAAAATCATACATAAACAGGATTTGGCATTAAATAGCCATCAAAGGTTAACATGCCACTAAACCAAATATCCTAACCTTATCGTCTAAAAATAGTTACTTACAAACTATTCACAAATTTTATATACATACGTAGTAAGTAAAGTTGGCGTCCGTAGTTGAGGGCAACCCAATGGACCGGGAGACTGGGATTCAATCCTATGTCTAGTCATACGAAAGACTCAAAAATGGTACTTGATGCCTCCTTGCTTAACACTAAGCATTACAAGGTAAAAATCAAGGGTAAGTGGAATAATCCTGGAAAAGGTGTAGCACTCTCCCATACACCTCGACGTTGTAGCTATTGAAAAGGGAGCCTTCGAGTCTCTGTCGACTACGGTCACTAACTTTATATATATATATGTTTGTGTGTGTATGCGCGCCCGCGCGCGTGTGTGTGTGTGTATGTGTGTATGTGTTTGAGTATAATATCAACTGATTTCCATACTAAAAAAAAGTTTCAATTTTTGTGTAAAAAATAGGTTCGAGAAGCTGTAGTTTTTGTATCTGTATATTGACCAATCAGTGCTTACGCGCTCGATTCAAAATTTCTTTGAGATCGCAGACGAGAATATTTATCTTGCCGCGAAAAAATTGAAAGATCAAAACCCAAAATAATTTAAGAAATATTTTTCTGCCTGAATGATTAAAAATATATTTTTAACCAATTAAAATCATTGATAGTTCATCAAAATTTTTATCAAATTTTGAGCCCACTTCAATATTATAAAAAGCGATAAATTAAGTACACCTTTAGTAGGTATTACGGATTCATTCCGCTGCCTACTTAAAAAAAATTTCGGTTTATTTTGTTTGAGCGAAAATTTAACATTCTTTTCCTTCAAGTGCATTTGATTTAAACAACGCTTAATGATCTTAAATTGGAAGAATATGTTTATATAAAAATATTCGTACTACTATTCAATCTGTTCTCTGCTGATGAAAAC
This sequence comes from Sepioteuthis lessoniana, assembly GCA_963585895.1. Lineage (NCBI taxonomy): Eukaryota > Metazoa > Mollusca > Cephalopoda > Myopsida > Loliginidae > Sepioteuthis > Sepioteuthis lessoniana. Next base: position 32,175,249 of record OY757929.1, read on the forward strand.
TTCAGGTGCAGCCGCATACTAGTTTAATGCACAAATATATTTTCTCTCTTACATTGTGACAAACTATTAAGAACATGCCTGCCCCCAACAAATATGTCAACTCTTCAAGCATTCCTGGGACTAGTAAACAGTTACGGTAATTTTATTTAAAAATTCGAATGGAAATGAAACCATCGAGGATATCCAACAATTCTTAAAGGTATGCCGTGTGACACCGAATCCAAGTACTAATTCAGGATTGTCACCAGTGGAGTTAAATAAGAAAAAAAGAGAAAAATAAGATCTCTGTTCGATAAACTGTTACCAAAGGAAAATAAAAAAAATCAACAAAGAAAAAAATATTCAATATCCTATGTACCAAGAGAAAACATTTTCTTTAAAGAGTATAGAAACGGGAAAGAGCATGGGTCTAATGAGTAGAGTGTTCGCCAACGGTCTGGGAGACCGGGGTTCAATCCCCGGTCGAGTCATGCCAAAGACTCAAAAAATGGTAATTGATTCCGCCTTGCTTAACATTCAGCACTATAAGGTGGGAATCAAGGGTAAAGTGGAGCAATCCAGGGAATGGAATGGTGCCCTCCCCAACACCTCGGTGTAGTAGCTATAGAAAAGGGAGTCTTCGGGTCACCCTCGACTAAGATCGCCAGCTTTACTTACTTAATGTATATTATTAAAGAGCCGAAAAAGACTATTAAGAGACATCATAACCAGATCAGGAAAATATACTCGGAGGATATAAATATTCAGAAGGAAGAACCGATGAAGGTTATTTATGACTTATTCGATGTACTGACACCTTTAGTTGCCCCCGAGGAGAAACGTTCAAGTAAACGGAAAAGAACATTTTTCAGGGACTATGGAGATAAACCCGAATGGAGGTGCCCGTGGTGTAATTGTTATCGTCGTAGGAAATGAACACGGCGACACGAGTTCAAATCTTGGACGAAACTCTTTGCATTTCACATAGCACTAATACCCTTGGGAAAGGTATGAATCCAATTATTCTCCCTCCAGCTATGGGTAAATAGTAGGACAGACTAGGTTCTTCAGCCTTGGTTAGGCAACTAGTCTAGGAGAAGGAAAACTCTGAATTCAAACCTGTTAAACTCCGCTTAAAAATTGACATTGTGTCATATCCTGCCCGAGCGGAGGGGTTGGTAAATAGGATGGAGATAAACCCGAAAAGAAAAAAATACAACTTTCTGAGGAAGTAGTCAAGTCAAAAGAGGAAGATGTTGTGGAGTAGCTACAAACCTCACACAAGATAGACTAGTCTAAAAACTATTTAAAGACTTTGTAAACAAATACGACTAAGGTTATTTACATTGACTTCAGGCCACCCGACATGAGTGCCTGGGAAGCCCAACATTCATCTCACGTGGCTAAGACCGACATTCCTGGGGCCTTAGGAGGCTGCCCCTCCAAGCTCTCAGCTGCCGCTGAAGTGGCTGAGGCGTTCCTTTTCAGAGGAATGCTGACCAAGACTTTTTTGGAGTCGCCGGTCGTGTCTGGGCAACGGACTTGCGCCTTGCTTCCAAGCCTTTTGCCACACTTTAGTATGGTTGGATGCTGATTAAAAGACGTGTTATTTACATTAGTCAGTGTATAAAACTCTATACCGTATTCACTCCAGAATAAAATATCTCTTACATGCGTGTCAACCTTACATATTTCACGACACAACAAATGTCAAATACTATATATATATATATATATATATATGATTTGTAAGCGAATAGTTTATAGGTAACTTTACTTTTAAACGGGTTAGATCTCATTTGTTTCCACACAAATGGTTTCAAGTATCGCTATCTAACACTAATAATTCTGTTTAATATGAATTATTTGTTTGTACGCAGTTAAATGATTTCAAATATTGCTATTAAATATTAGTAACTCTATCTATCAAGTATTTCTATATAATAAAAATAATTTGCACATAGCAGTATGATTTCAAATGACTAATAATAATAATACTGATTAAATGATTAAGCAGTTCGGTTTGTTCCACTGATGCGACCCTAATAGGTACGACCACTCCTAGTCAGAGTGGACCCGAGAGTAAAGATAATGACGGGTTCCCCACATTCCCCAATCTCCAAGATTGGAGCCTCACCACTAGATACAGTTTAGTCTCATACGAAGGACACTCAGTCTTGATTTTCCCGACTGCCAGCCACTGCTTTCTAGAACCTTTAAGATAAAAAGGGATGTTTATTTACCACAAGAGCAATTTGAAGAATACGGTTGGAACAATCATATAGGTGTCAGGGATTGACATAACCAGCCGATTGATGAGATCGGGCCTCTCCAACCGCCCGTCTAGCTCAGTATGGGTCAAAGTTATGTATTGTAGGTCACGTGACCACTTTGGCTCAGCCACTAGAATCCCGTCCTCAAACATTATAAGTTAAAACTCATTACTACCATTGTTCTCACAGTGATCACTCGCATTAGTGAAGTAATGGGTAGCAGCTTTGAGGATTGTGCCAATAATTTGAATATATCTCCGGCTTTTGACAAGGTATGGCATAAAAGACTTAAACTTTCCAGTTATGATATACCTGGAGGAGTTTCAAGTCTTTTCTTATTGATTGATCTAAAACCTACGACAAAATAAGAAATTTTAATTAAACCAGAAATATCCATTTGAAAGTAACTCCATTCTTCACTTCAACTCAGAATCAAAAATAGAATAAATTAGATAAAATGTAGTCAAATTTTAGAAAAAATTAAAATTTATGTCAGTTACATATTTTTACGATAAATAATTTCATACCAATTAATATAAATGATGAATTTAATAGACAAATAAATGAATAAATCAGATAAATCGTCACTTTCCAATTTTATACGTTAAAAAATTATTTTCTTTCTTAGAGCTTTGAAAACGGTGTCTGTTCTCTTTGAATGTCAAGATTCTTAGTTATTTTCCTTAAAAAACATGGCGGTGCATCCTTGCGATAACTTAACATTTTATTGCGATAAGTAGTTTCATTTGGAGAGTAAAAAATACAATAATCTTGACTAAATTTAATTTAAAACATTTTCCAGAATGACCTTAACAATTTCTAAAAGCTTTATTGAAATCAGGTGAAAAATGGCGAAGTCTTTGTAGAACGAAGGAACATTTGATGGAATTATTTTTCTTTCTCTCTTTGTTTTTTAACGGCATATCAACCTTCGAAGGTTATTTAATGCCAAAGCCATCCTAGTAGAAGAACAGTAGTGGTACTATCTAACCAATTGCTGGGGGGGGGAATAAAGGAGTTCATACTTTTTCCGAGGGTAATTGTCCCAAAGTGAACGTAATGGTACGACTGGATTTCGAACTCGCTTACTAAGAGGCTGCACTCCAGCACATTAGCCATTACACCACAAGGACATTCCAATAAGATACTCAATGATAATACTAACGTATGATATAACTTAAAGACCGCAAAAATATTTGCACATACTGAAAGCTATAATCATAAAAAAAAATTAAGTGCTGTATTCTATTCCCACCCAAACGTTCCTGGCTTTCTGCTCCTCAATCTAGGGAAGGAATTATTGTAGATGCCAGTTACATTTGCTTTCTGGACGAATTAGAGTTTCCTGATAAGATTTAAGCTAAAATAATCAGGACACCCCAGAGAGTTGAGGAGATCTTCCCTCTTCGCTAACAAATGCTGTGAAAACACTACTTGAGGTGAAAGGATTTCACATACCGAGTTTCAAGATTGGCTCAGTAGCTTCGAAGTCCGTTTGAAACATTTACACAAGCAGGGCAGGCAATCAAATGAAACCAATTATATGTTGAGATAAATATTCCAATGAAATATAATGTTTGCATGAATTTCATGCGTTATATATTGACCTTCGACCGAGCCGTCAATCAAGAGATGCACCTGTGTAAATAAGCGGAAGAACAGTGAAACAGGTGCATCCGGTCGAAGATATTGGAATATCACCTTGACCTGTGGACGTGGTTGAATTCGGTGATAGTGGCAGATGCGTACGTCCACAGGAAGCAGGCGGACGTCAAACAAAAATATAATCAGGTGCCACAGACGGCTTGAGTCAGTTCAGTTCCAGTTGGCGTTGGAGTCAGTTGGGGGACAAGATGCCAGCGTGAGAATAATTTGCTTTGGGCCCTCAGTGACCCACGGTTGAGCAGCCCAACCAGAATGAAGAAGAAGTGCTGCTATAGTCAGAAGAACTTTGGGTCAATACGTAGCAGTAGGTCTCCGTCTCCAACTCACCTTTCACACATAAGAAACATCAACCCTTTCGAGAATAAAGTGTGAAAGGTATATTTTTATAAAGAAGTGTGTTCGTTCGTTCATTGAAGTTCGTCATTATTGTTAACTATGTTTCCTGCGTATATTTGTAAATGTATGCAGTTGTATTATGAATATACAACACATGGCTCTCGTTGTGCGACTCTGCATTGATAAAGCACACATATTTTCAAATCTAGACTTAAGTATAAGTGTAATGACGAAAGGAAGAATTAGTTGCAATCAATGCTGACAAGTGATTGGTACGCATGGTTCTGGGTTGTTCGCTACACAAATTGGAAAACGGCACAACAAGTATCCAGTGATCAGTCACCACAACTGTTGGGTATCACCCACCTTTTTCCACACAATGAACTAGTCCATCTGCCATATATAGCAATAGCTACTAATACCAGGGCAGACTAGAAGGTGAAGAGAAGCTTCTTATAGGAATAATATTTGACCGTTGGAGACTGGAGATCGAACTAGATCACCTTACTTGCTACCGTAATAACAGAAGCCAATACTATCGTTGGACTATATCTTTCTTCTGTGTTCACTAATCCTATGTTCTTGTCTACTAATAGTCTCTCTATTGTATATACTTTTTCCTGAGAATATATCTCTATTTCCTCTCATATCGTGGTTTGTCCTTTATTTAATATTACAAGCGTTCACTAATCCTATGTTCTTGTCTACTAATAGTCTCTCTATTGTATATACTTTTTCCTGGGAATATATCTCTATTTCCTCTCATATCGTGGTTTGTCCTTTGATATTACAAGCGTTCACTAACCAGAACGCAATAACAACAAGCGATGAAAATGATTGGCTGAGAAACAGAAGACTAAGAATATTAATGCTTGTGAATTCAGGCTGATTGCAAGACTTACCAATTCAACGAATTGCTTCCTTCAAGGCTAATCATATATCAACTGCAGAGTATCTGTCAACACCATAAAAGAAGGCTAAAAGCCAGTTGTATTACATCATAACGTTCTGTCAAGCATTACATATACAAGAACTTAACACGGGTAAAAGCAGAATTAAAACTCTTGAAAGAGAATGCACCGTACGACAATCGGTTTCCATTACATGTGATTGATGGCAGAGCAAGAATCTGGAGCGCTGGGAGACTGCATATCATCAACTCATCATTCAGAACGAATGATTTTGTGGTGACTCAGTTACGATTTAGAGTACCTGCAATTTTGATCTTGTGATATTGCAACTCAACCTCTACGTCTAAAATGATCCAGCCTTTGAGTCATCGTATCTCATTTTGTTGATCACTTATTCCACAAAATAAATCGTCAATTGGTAGTTGCTCTTGTAGTATTTTATGTCTTGAAGAAAAACTCTAGATACACATATTCGAAGACAAAGGCCAATTGTTGAACAAATGTAGCGAATTGCCAGAAACTGTAGACACAAATCCATTTTTTGTTAATAAATATGGCACCTAATTAGAATTTATAGATTATTCTAACTTCTTTTTTGTTTTACACTGAGGTGTTAATACTGAATTTTATTTTACACTAAAGTGTTGAAATTAAATATCTTTTTGTTTAACACTAAGGTGTTAATACTGAATATTTTTTACATTGAGGTGTTAAAATTAAATAATTTTTTGTTTTACTCTGTGGCGTTGATTTAAATATCTTTCCTATTAATTTCTATTTAAATATCAAGCGTAAAAAAAACTTAATTTTTTTCAAACTTTCATTGGCTTGTCTATTCGTCGAATTTGTGGCCATTTACCAAACATTCCATTTAACCTTCATATTACATTGTCTGCCAATTACATTTTTTTTTTCACCAATTTGATCTGAAATCACTTTCACTTTGTAATTATACTAACGTTATTAGTCAATGGCTCCTTCACTTTAGTAACAGCCCATGTCGCTTGGTCCTTCTCTATAGTATTCTTAAGAGTCATAATTCAAATAGCTACGTACTTTTGGAAGTCCTATTTTCATTCATGTTACTGTAATCCTTTACTACTGTCCCCTCCCTAAATCTTTTCACTTCCGGTTTTGCGCTATACTGTACTTTTGTTTCTATCGGTACTGTACATAACCTTCGTATATATAATAATTGATCTTGTCATCCATATACTTTTTATCCTACAACCTCCTCCTTGATGATTCTGTTTTTGTCACACGTGAAACAATTAGTAACAAAAACAGAAAGGATAATGAAATAAAGATACAACACACACACACACACACACACACACACACACATATATATATATATATATATATGAGAGAGAGAGAGAGAGAGAGAATTCCAACTAAAATTCTCGCTTTTTATGAGGTAAATAATGCTTCTAACGACTTTGATGAGGTCGAAAAAAACGAAAATTTGTAACTGAATATATTAAGTTGGCGACCTTAGCTGAAGGGGACCCTTCAATAGCTACTACACCAAGATGTAAGGAGGTACTCTACTCCATTCCCTGTATTGCTCCACTTTATCCTTGATCCTTACCTTATAATGCTGAGTGTTAAGAAAGGCGACATCAAGTCCCATTTTTTGAGTCTTTGGTATGACTCGACATGGGATTGAACCCCGGTCTCTCGGACCATGGGCGAACACTCTACTCATTAGGCCAATGACCCGGTAACTGAATATATATACATGTACATATCATTGAAAAACAAGAAAATCAATACGTATATTCCATTATATTGGATGATTTCGTTTAAGTATATGATGTGGACCCAAAGTCGGTACACAGAAGGAAAATACGGAACGCGGTTCAGAGGTAAGATATATTAACAAAAGTTACAAAGGATAGTGTCCATTATTGGTAGTCGTACTCTTGTACTACTGGTACTACTGCTGCTGTATGATCAGTATTAGGATATTACTACGCTAGTAATATAGTGCTGGAAGAGTCCATGATGCAGGTAAGTTTCGGTCTCACAACACCCCACTTCCAAGAGTTTTCTTTTTTTTTCTTGGAAAAAAGGCAAAGAAAGTAAAACTATTAATACTTCAGCCTCTTGGGATTTTCGTCGTGTGGTTGCGTAAATTTTCTTTTTCTTCCCGAGCGTCGTACTTCCGGAGAGACTTGAGGCGTGTCGAGATCGAAATGATTGAATATTTCGTCGATCGGCACTTCGCAGATATTTTATGGTGATTCCTCAGATTCATTCAAACGGCATTTTCTGAGCTTGTTCATATGGCGTTTGTGAGTGTTTTTTGGTCCCTTGACAATATAGACTAGTTCGCCAATCCTTTGTTTGATGGTGCCTACTTCCCAGAAGGTCATGTTGTTTTTGTAGGCCTTGAAAAGAACTTTATCGCCATGATGGAAATGTTTCTTATGGGGCGAGACAGTTTTCTTGAACTTTGCTTGCCGTGGAATGGATTTATCGAAGACGGACTTGATTTTTCTTGCGAACATTGTTTCTGCATGCGAACGTCCCATAGGCGTGTTAGGATTAGGGGTTATCCTATACACCAGCAGAAACTGTTGTAATGCTCTATCTGTCGGTATCCCTAGAGCTTTTTATAGCCCTTTTTAAGGTGTCCACAAACCTCTCGGTCTGCCCATTCGACCAGGGTGATACTGAGGCGTTGTAAAGTGGTCCACTCGATACGTCTTGCAAAAGTCTCTGAATTCACTTGATGTGAATTGCGTGGCGTTGTCTGTCACCACACAATCTACCACACCAAAGCGCGCGAATAGCTCGTGTAAAGATCCGATCGTGCAGTTGGTAGTTGGTCTTTTGCATTGTAAAACTTCAGGCCATTTTGAGAGGCTATCCACAACAATGAGGTAGTAAATGTTGTCTATGCAAAATCCACATGGATTCTCTGCCATGGATGGTCTGGTTTTGGCCATGGTTTGCACGTCGTGGTTGGAGATTTTGCTGCAAACGCGCATCCCTTGCAAGATTCTATAATTTCTGCTATGCCCCTGTCCATGTTTGGCCAATATACATAGCAGCACATGAGGCTTTTCGTACGGTTCTTCCCTGGATGTTCCATGTGAAAATCCCTGAGGATTTTTCTTTGTAGGCTGTTTGGAATCACTACACGGTCATTATACAGTAGGACATCATCACAGAGGGAGAAAACTTCAAGCACATTGGGGACTTTATTGCGAATTTTGTTTTTGATGGATTGTATGAATTCATCCTCTCGAGAATCCCTTTTTTATGTCGATCAAAGTCACTGGGAGCTCTTTGACTGTATTTGCGATCCTGTTTTTGATTTCACCATTCGTTCTTAGAGTGGCAATAATGGAGTCTTCAAAAACTTCCGTATTTTTAGGAATGAGTCGCGATAAGCTGTCCGAGTGGCAAATCTTTTTAGATGTTAGGAACTCGATCTTGAAGTTATAGTTTAAGAGAATCGTTCCCCAACGAAGTAGTCTATTTGCAGTATAGACAGGCAGACCTTTCTTGGACCCATAGATTGTTATTAGGGGTTTATGGTCCGTTTGTAGTATGACCCGTCTTCCATGTAGGTATCTATGGAACTTTGTGACGGTGAATATTATCCCAAGAGCCTCTTTCTCTATTTGGGAATATTCCTTCTCGGATGGTAGCGGGGATCTAGATGCGTGTGCCACAGCTTTTCACAAACCATCAGGCAGTTTATGGAGAATGCAAGCACCGATGTCGTATGAGCTTGCGTCACTTGCGACTATGATGTCGAGGATAGGGTCGTAGTGGGTGAGGGAGAGATCCGAAGTGAGGGTTTTCTTGATCTTTTCGAATGACTCTTGGTATTCAGGGGTCCATAACCATAGTTTGTCCTTTTTTAAGAGTTCGTTGAGAGGCTCTCTCAAATTCTGCATGTTCTTAATGAATCCTTGGTAAAAGTTAGCTGGGCCGAAGAAGCTTTTGTAAGGCTTGAACGTTATCTGGGGCCGACATGTTTCTGATCACGTTGGCTCTTTCTGGATCCGGCCGACGACCGTCTCTATTTATGATGTGACCTCTGGTAAGAAAAAGTCACACTTTGCCTCCTAGACCTTAAACCCGTATTCTTGTAACTTCTCAAATACGTTTATTATATGGTTCCAGCGCTCTGCCATAGTTTTACTGGTAACCAGTATGTCATCCAAATAGGCTGTAGCGTAGCATGGTGTCCACGACCTGCTGGAAAATTGCGGGCGCAACCTTGACTCCAAAAGCCAGTCTAGTATATTTGTACAAACCTCTATGGGTGTTGATACAGAGCAATTTGGAGCTTCCTTCATCCACCTCTATCTGAAGATATGCGTCAGAGAGGTCAATTTTGGAGAAGATTTTTCCACCATTTAGTTTGTTGAAAATTTATTTAGGGTTTGGTAGAGGATAGTGGTGGTCCTGCAAAGCATCGTTTAATTCTGTGGAGAAATCGGCGCGGATTCGTATTTGGTTGGACTTCTTTTTTACATGGACTGTAGGTGCTGCCCATTCGCTAAAGTCTGTTTTTGACAGAATACCTGCTTGTTCAAGTCTATCTAATTCTTTGTTGATTTGCTCTAGAACATCTAAAGGGACATTCCGTTTCTTCTTGAATACCGGTTGTGCACCGTCCTTCACCTTGAGCTTAGCTTTTAATTTAGAACATTTTCCAAGGCCACCAGAAAAAAACCTGGGGAAATCGTTGTTTGAGTTCCTTTTTGAGATTTACCGAATTGGACGTTGTACTTTCTATTTTGCGGCAAAAGGTACTCATTGGGCAGTTCCATAAATTGAATTTTTCTATCCAATCTGTTCCGAACAAGTTGTCCGAATTTTTTAGCACGTAGGCTTTCAGCTTTTTGATAACTCCATTTAGTGTTACTATAAGGATTACCTTGCCTAAGGTGTTAATATTCTCGCCTGTTGCGAATTTTGCTGTTTTATCCGTCTTTAGTCAGGTCGGTTTGTTTAATTTTTGCCAAGTACGCCAATTGATGATTGAGATATCAGAACCCGAGTCAAGCTGGAATTTTATGGAGCTATTGAAAAAATCAACAGTCACATATTTTCTTAAATTCCTATTGACTATGTTGTCTAATTAAGCTTGCCTAATTTTACTTTTGTGTTTTCTCGTTATGTTGGCGTACCAGCACTAAGTTAAGTTATGACCATTTTTATTGCAATTTTTGCAATATTTTTTCTTCTTTACGGGACAGAATTTCATCCAATGCCATTTACCACAATGGTAACAAGGTCCGGGCGGTTTTTTACCTATTTGCGTTTTGTCTATTGCAGGATTTAGAACATGAGATTTGCCTTTTGTCTTTTTGACGGGAATAGGCGGTTGACTTGCTTCTAATTTTTCTAATCTGAGTCACACCTGATTCCTCGATCGTTTTTGAGTCACACTTGACAGAAATTACTCTTTGACAGTCCTCTGCTAATTTTTGAAGAGTCAATCTTTATTCGTTTTCAAACTTGGTCAGTACCCGCCGTCTGACTTCAGCGTCTTCTGCTGATACTAGACCCTGTGCGAATATTAAGCACTTGGAATCATCGGCAGTCAGCTCGGCTAGTTTTAAGTCATTACAGAGCTTGTTCACCGATGCTGCGAACGTTAGGAAATCTTGCTGGTTGTCCTTGACTGTGTTCAGGCATTTCCAACGTTTGTAGAACAAGGTTGTGTTAGGCTCGAATAGTTCCGATAGGAGCTTAATAGTCTCTGAAAAATCCAAGTCTGTGGTTTTCTTGGGTAATATGAAGGCTATGAACCTATTATGTTCGGTTGTTCCCAGTTTTCTTAATAATAGACGTACTTTTTTCTTTTTTTTTTTTTTACAAGGCCACTGTTCACAGTCTACGTCGAAAATATCTTCATAGCGCCTGTAAAAAGCCTCGAACATTTTGTCGTTCTCTGGTACGTATTCAAATGTTTCAGTCGAGTTATAGATTGTACTCTGGGAAAATATCGTGTTTTTTTCAGAGTTTTTTTTAGCCATTTAATGATTTTACGAGTAATTCTTCAAGTTGTTTTTGCTGTAGTTCAGTTTTCTGCAGTGTGAATTGTTGGAATTCTAATTGTTGTTTATGTAATTCCATAACCAATTTTTGCTGTCTTTCTTCGAATTTTTGTTGCTGATCCAAGTTAGCCTTTAGCAATTGAATTATAGGTTTTTTTTAAGTTTTCTATATTTCGATAAGATTTATAATATGTCGACTAAAGGGGATGAACAACGCAAAAAAAATACAGCAAATACTGTTGCTTTGAAAACCCGTGTACCAGAGGGGAGCACAAGAATCTAGACAGATTTTTTTTGCTGGAAAAAGGAATTGAACTACTTACTGGTTTAGCTTCTTTCTAAATACCGTTGTTCCGTTAAATTTGATCATTTAAAATTCCCTCCACACTAATAAATATTTTTTTTTTTGGTGAGCCAAAAAAGTTTTAGTAAGGAATAAAATAAAGAAAAATTATTTCTTGGTGGGCGCCCAACAGGTTCATTTGCATAATTGTTAGCAAGTAAGCAAGGTTTTTTTCTGTTCTTCGCTGGAGGATTTTTGTAATTGTAGACAAACCTTTTTTTAGAAGTGTGGGGAGGTGAAAAGAGAAAATTATCCTTCAGACCGAAATAAAAAAAAATGCTTGAGTTTTTTTTCTTTTGTTGTATGAGAACTTGCTTTCTTTTTTAAAAAAAAGAAGGCTCACCTGGCTGAATTTGGTGAATTTTTTTTTTTCCAAAGCTTGTGTTTATCAGTTTGTTTTGTGAACAACCTGGCTTTTTTTTTTCGTGTAAGCAATCGTTTCTCGATACTTGGTTGACCGTTATATTGTTTGGACAGACTTTAATAAACTTAAATATTCCGTAGGTGTCGAATCGCTAGTTCGTCACTGATGTTGGTAAGCGGAATATTTTTGTATGTAGTCACTGGTGTAGTGATACCAGCTTACTTTCTAGTTCCACACTTTTGTGTGATTGAGCGGGTCCTCTGATGTGGTGGGGACGAAATTCTCGAATCTTTCTATCGCTATTGATGTGGGACTGGTAAGGCTTTCGACGTGAGTGCGTTTCTCGAATCCGTACGTCGCCACTGATGTGGACCCAAAGTCGGTACACAGAAGGAAAACACGGAACACGGTTTAGAGGTAAGAAAGTTCTATTAACAAAAGTTACAAAGAAGTAGCGCCCTCTCCTACACCTTGGTGTAGTAGCTATCGACTACGGTCGCCAACTTTACTTTTACTTACTTACAAAGGATAGTGCCTAATATTGGTAGTCATATCTTGTATTACTGCTACTACTGCTGCTGTATGCTCGGTATTAGGATATTACTACGCTAGTCATATAGTGCTGGAAGAGTCCATGATGCAGGTAAGTTTCGGTCTCACAACATTATATCTATAGAACATATATATATATATATATATATATATGGGGGGGGATCTGAAAACTCTGGGACTAAAAAACAAGATTTTCAGTCTGAATATTTTTTTAAAATCTAAACCACAAAAGAAATGAACGCTTAAACACACGAGATCCTAAATGTTCATATTTTTAGACATTGAATATTTCTATGAATTTTGGAGAATTTATATCTCATTGAAATGGCAGTGATAAGCGTTACATTTTCCAATGCAAATATTATATGACTTAGAAAATTTTCAGATAAACTTCATTTTCTGATATACTAAACTTTAAACTCATGAGGCATCTAAAAATTACTTTATCAACTTCATCTTTGGTACTCACTTTCTCTGATAACATTCAAGTATCAATGACAAAAATCAAGTCAATGGCCGTCTACATTCTGATTTAAGGCAACTCAAAGTTGGCAAAATCTCGAAATTTGATCATTTTTTACGCTTTTTCTTATCTTTTTAGGTGTGGCCCTCAATGTGCAAGTTTTTTAGATTTGACTTCTAACCTTGTATATAACATAATTCTATCCTTTAACAATAATAATTGAGCTCCATGAGTTCAGAGATGGCCCACAATCTTTCAATTAACCTTCTCTGTTTTCATCATTTTAAATTTTTACTTCTTTAAAAAAAAGTCTAACAGCAATTTTCCCAGGAAAGGAAAAAGATAAAAATAGCAAGTAAGCAGGTTCCAGGTGATGCTCTTTCACTACAAACGAAAGCTTAATAAAGAAATCTTCGAAAAAATTCAATTTGGATTGTATATTGAAAAAACGAAATTTTCTTAAATTTCTATTATATATATATATATATATCATCATTCATCATCATGTCGCGCCGCTAGCACGGATATCCCTGACCCTCTCTCGCCACTTCTCCCTATCATTCATCGCCTCCGGCAGGTCTTCAGGGTTACATCCTGTGTCCTCACATAGTTGCTGTATGTAGGTTCATGCTGGTCGTCCTGCTTTTGCACATCCATATGTGGGGGTCCACAGGAGTACATCGCTTATGAGCTCGTCCTTGCTTCTCCAGCAGTGTCCTGCGTGTCTGGTTCGTCTAACTTGTATAGTTTTCGTGATGGGGGGCAAGTGTCCGTATAGTTGGTGTCTCGTGGGGTGTTGTCGCCAGGACTTGTTCAATACTGCCCTCAACATTCTTGTGTAATTTCCGTCTAGTTTCCTCTCCAGACGCTTAGTTAGCGGTAGTTAGTTAGGTAGGTGAATTTGTCTACTAGTTTCAGAGAGGCTCCGTCTAGTATGACAATGTTGCCCGTTTGGTTGTAACACATATATTCAGTTTTGTGTGCATTGACATGGAGGCCAATGCCAGCTGCGGCTCGTTCCAGACTATGCAGTAGTGTCTCTGCTTGATTAGGCGTATTCGCCAGTAACGCCAAGTCATCAGCATAGTCGGCGTCCGTGATTGTTTTTGCGGGGTAACTTTTGCTTCTTCTCTTAGTCAGCTCGAAGCCATTTTCTCTGATTTTGTCGATCGAAGTCCTAAGCACATAGTCTAGACAGATGATAAAGAGGAACGGGGCTAGTGTGTCTCCTTGTAGTACTCCTGCGACAATGTCGAAGTATTCCGTGTCTCCATCTGGTGAACGTACTTTCACTTTGGTGTTTCTGTAGAGAATCATTATCGCTGCTACGGTTTCTTTTGGTAGGCCGTACGCTAGTAGGATTTGCTCCATCTTCCCTCTGTGTATGGAATCGAAGGCCTTGGTAAAGTCGACAAATAGTAATGTCGCCTGAAGGTTTTTTGCCCGAACGCCTTCAAGGATTCTACGGATGTTCAGTATTTGTGAGGTCGTGGATCTATTTCTCCGGAAGCTATTTTGGTTTTTCCTAAGAATGTTGTCTATTTTGGGTTCTATGCGGTCCCGTAGTAGGGCATTGTAGATTTTGGCTGCTATGGATGTAAGTGTTATCCCTCGGTAGTTCTTGGCTAGTCCGAGGTCGCCTTTTTTAGGGAAAGAAAGGGTGTATCCCTTCGTCCATCTTTCTATCCTATTTTGACTATAGACTGCGTTGCATTGCCGGAGCAGTATATCGTCGAATTGTCTAGTCTTCCACACTTCTGGGGGGGATCTCGTCTAGCCCAGCAGCTTTCCTATTTTTGATTCTTCTGAGGACTGAGTCGAGTTCTTCTTTGGTGAAAGGACCTAGTTTAACGTCTAATTGCTTACTGATAATTCTGGTGATCGGTTCATCCGTTATTTTCGGTGGGTTTCCTAGTAGATTTTTTAAATGCTGTTCCCACAGTTTTACTCTTTCTTGTTGGCTTGCAGCTTTCAATTTTGCTTTGGCTGTGCTCTTCCTTCTACTTACTTCGTTTATTGTTTGCCAGGCTATCCTGGATTGTCTATCTTCCCCGAGTCTCTAATCTTATTTATCTGATTTTGTATGTATTCTGCCTGTTCTTTTAGATATATTCCTGTTAATTGATATTGTGCTTTTCTAGTTTTCGGGCATTTGTGTTTGTTGGGTTCTTTCGATAGCTTTTGGAGGCAGTTTTCACGAGTGCACGTTTTTCTCTAACCGCTAGCGTTTCCCAAGGTACTCTATATTTAGTTCTAGGTTTTGTTGGAATACACTTTGCTGCCGCCTCAAGGTGTGCTTCTACAAAATTTTCATATTCGTCATTTGGAGTACCTTTTTCTGCCTTCTCTTGTAGTGCTTCGAATCTGTTTCTTAATTCTAATGCATATTTGTCTCTAATATCTCCGTTGTTGAGTAGGGCCCAGTCATAGTGCTTGGTTGTCGCTTTTCGTGTGGCTTTTTTTCGTAGGCTTAGTCGTACTTTGGCCGTAACTATTCGATGATCGGAGGACACACCCTCGAAAGAGGAGTATGCCTCGCAATTTATCGCACTGTCTTTCCATTTCCTGTTTATAAAGACGTAGTCTATCTGTGCTTTACTCTTATTCGCGTATGTGTAGGTCCATAATTTCCCCTCCCTTTTTTGAAAGTTTGTATTGAGGCATGTTAACCTATTTTCTATCATGAAATCAATTAGATGTTGTCCATTCCTGTTTGACGTGTTGTGTAGGCTGTATTTGTTGTTTCTGTTTTTCCCGATTTGTGCATTCATATCTCCGCCAATGACTAGCAGGTTGTGTTTCGGAATGCTACGTACGAGGGAGGATAGATCTTCGTAGAAGGTGACTATTTCGTTTTCTTCGCTAACATTGGTAGGGCTGTAGCAGGAGATGATTGTTGCTTTGGGGTTGCCATTAAACGTTGCGGTCATCATCCTAGGTTGTATTCTCTCAATGCTGTTTAGTGTTTTTAACGCTCTTGGTCCTATAAGCATTCCCACCCCTCCTACCGATGCATTGACAGAGTTTTTCCATGCCGATACAGTCACCAGCATCCATCTATTACCAGTTTCGTGATATTTGATATCTTCGGTGTGCGTGTATCGGTGCTCTTGTATGCAAATTACGTCTATCTTATGTTCTACGGCTGATGCAGTTAGCTCTAATAGTTGACCTATTCTATTTAGGGTTCTAACGTTAAATGTAGCTATCTGTATTGTTTGTTTGCATTTTAGTAGTTTTTGTTTGAGCTCTGTAGCTGATTTTTTTTTCGAACACTGAGGCCAGCAGGACGCGCCCCTTTTTTACCCGCGCGAAGAGCGATGCGGTTTATGTATGTGGTTGGAGTACGAGTCATGGTTATCTTTCGATGGCTGTTTTTATTCTCATCTATAGAAGCCACTCTTATAGATGAGCAGCAGTAGTTCCCCGATCGAACTGACAATCCTGAGCGTTAAGCCGCAGGATTCACACGTACATCATGCTGCTTCCCATGTGTACGTGGGAAAAAAAAGACCTTTTTTACCTTAAGTTTTAACTTAGTTAAAGTCCAGGAGTGCTGTATGTTAAAATTCAAAGAAATTCTGGGGTATATTTCATCTTATCATCCGATTCCGGCCCTAATAGGTTTTTATTTTATAGGTAGAATTCGATTTATGACTTCGGTTGCTTTTTTTTTTTTTTTTTTTTACTGCTATAAGGGTGTGCAATCAGACTTCTAAGCTTTAGAAAAAGTTCTATTTGCCCTGTATACTAAAGCATTCGACCAGGGTTGTTATACTTTCTTTCTTTTACTGTTAAATATGTCGACATAAATGAGGAATATAGTGTATTTCATATAAGAACACAATATAGTAGAGACGTAAGAAATAATTATTTTAAATCAAATATGTGCATTTTTAAATGAACAGTTTAATAGAATAAATTTACTGACCTCTGTGAAAAAACTTCTGGAAACGGAATCACTTCCAACGTATGCATACTATTTTAACAAATGCTCGATTGAATTATTACTAATTTTACTACCATTTATATTAAAATTCCACTCCTATATCGTGGTCATCTAGTGGGGTGGACAGAGAGAGAGAGAGAGAAAGAAAGAGAGAGGAGGAGTCAACTTTCTTTTATGGTTTCGTCTTAGGACGTGTTAGACTACATTTTAGGTGTTTTGGGGGGGGTCCTTTTCTGTTCTGGGGGGGAGTTTTGGGGTTTTCTTTAGCAAATTTAGAAGTTCGTCTTCCAAAAGTAAAGTTTTTCCTGAAAATTAAGTCGCAGAAAAGTCTTTTCATTCTTCATTTAAACAACACAGAATACAGCTGAGATTTAAGACATTACTATTTTAAATCAAATATGTGCATTTTTAAGTGAACAGTTTAGTAGAATAAATTTACTGACCTCTGTGAAAAAACTTCTGGAAACGGAATCACTACAACGTATGCATATATATATGTGTGCGTGTGTGTGTGTGTGTGTGAAATAGTGGACAAGTGAATAAACCGAAACATAGACATCGAGTTCAATTATATTTCGTCTTTATTTTAAGGAAGTCTTTTTTTAAATAAAGACGAAATATTTTTGAATCCGTTGTCTGTATCTCGGTTTAATCACTTGTCCACTTATTTTTCACATCTTGTCGGATTTTCCCAAATCTACCATTTCTTCATATATATATATATATATATATCGTAGGAAATGAACACGGTGACCTGAGTTCTAATCCCGGACGAAGCTGTTTGCAGTTCACATAGTTCTAATACTCATGGAAAATGTATGAATCAAACTATTGTCCCTTCTGCTGTGAATCGATAGTAGGGCAGTCAAGGCTCTTTAAAGTTGCTATGGCAACCGGTCTAAGAGAGGAAGAAAAGCTTTGAAATCAAATCTTTTAAACTCTGCTTAAAAATTAACCTTGCGGCGCATTCTGTTAGTACGAAAGGTTTGTATGAGTTTCCATTTAATTGTACTATATATATATATATATATATATATATTGAGAAAAATTTAAAAACAAATCAATCCAAAATTGATGAATTTATTCGAAGGAAAGTCGATATTAAAACATTTTGGTTTTAATGAACCTTCTTCAGGTCTTTTAATAGTGTTGAGAGAACAATGATGGCTCTTTAATGGAATACAAAAACAGAAGGAGTAGCGTTGTTCTATCAACGTTTGTTTCACCATTTCAAAGTCCTGACAAAAATTCACTAAAACCCGAAACGTTTTAACATCGATTTTTTTTCTCTAATAAATACATCAATTTTGAATTACTTTGTTTTTCAATTTTTTCTCCATACAATCGGATTCTTTTCTATTATTTACTTATATATATATATATATATATATATATATAATTAAATCCGGCCAGCACTTCCATGTGACATACGGAACACTGGACAGCTGTTTCGACCTTATTTTTACATTTGACCGGTGGTCCAGTGGTAGAGTTTCGGCTCTGCATTCTGTGGTTGCTGATCGATCTATCACGGTATGTACTGCTGATGAGACCTAGTAAGGTCGAAACAGCTGTTCAGTGTTCTATGTGTAGCATGGAAGAGCTTGCCGGGTTTTCTAGTCATGGTAATTCAATTAATATAATACAATTCCTCTATTCAAATGTAATATATAATATATATATATATATATAATATATGTGTGTGTGTGTGTGTGTGTGTGTGTGTGTGTGTGTGTGTGTGTTAGCATCTCACGAATCTAAAAACACTGAAGAGTTGTGATATAACGAAAAAAAATGTCTGTGGATGACAATATATATATATATATATATATATATATGTATGTATGAAAAAATTTTTTATTATTTTGTTTGTCCAAAGAAAGAAAAAAGTAAATATTTCAAAATGAATAAATCCACAAAGACATTTATATCTTTTTAAGAATTACTTATTTCGTTCTTACATATATGTATGTTTCAAGCTTGTTGCTTTCGTCAGAAAAAATTTAGTAATTTACAAGGTTTTTTTGCTTGGATGTGTCACAAGGCCATATGAATTAGGAACGCAATGAGACTCGAATTTACTCATGTAGTCGAATCTTTTTTCAGGTTTTCTATCGGTTTATATAGTGGTTACTGTTTTGTGTTAAATTTCTCTTCTTCCTCCTCTCTTTCTCTTTCTCAGAGTGTGTCTCCTGTTCTCTCTTGTGGCTATATATATATATATAAACTAAATCTTCGCCGCACGAAACTAGTGACACGGTATAAAAATTTTAAGTGGCTGCTTTTTAGTTTTTATACTTCCTCTGCTTTTAAGCATCAAGCACTTTTACTTTTTTCCACAGCCATTTGCAACTGTACAAATCATATATATATATATATATATGGGGGGATTTTTTTTAAATAATACTTTGCGGAAGCTCATTTCATTTTGAAAAGTTTTCTATTCTAATTCGATGATATGAACCCCAAGTCACCCCATTAGGTTCATCTATTATCTACGATATTCTGGGTAGGACACTAAATTTTCTGATGGTGAGTCTCCATTCCTGAAGCTTTGGGGAATGTGGAGTTCCTCTTCATTACCATTACTCTTAGGTGAAATTAACTCTGGCTTGTTTAAAATGTTAACAACAAACTATTCATTTACAAATCATATATATATATATATATATAAACAGGATTTGGCATTAAATAACCTACGGGGGTTGATATGTGATAAATCTCAACCAACCAACCAACCTTATATCTACTTTATCTGATCAATCACCGGACGACGACTTTTATTGATGGCCTTGCGAACTTTTTCCGTAAAAACTTTTCAAAGCAGTTACAGTAACTAATTTTCCCAAAAGCCAACAAAACTTCACATATATTCTCTATTGGTTGGTTGGTTGGTTGGTTTTCGTAGACTGTCAGGAAAATCGTGCTAGCAAAGACGAGAAAGAAAACTACAGAAAACAAACCAGTCAATCCAGAACCACGCAATGTGGCGGACTGGTTCAAAATAGTCCAGAGTCATGATAGCTGTGAAAATGTGAAACTACGTCCACTTCACGTGCCACATTCGAATCCTGGTATTTCGGCGATTAACACCTAACAGAACACGTGCGCACTTATAAATGCGCGCTCACACACACACACACACACACACACACACACACACACACATATATATATATATATATATACGCTGTTGTTCGAATTCCGTCGTTTTTATGATGATATTTCGAGTGTGTGTGTGCGTTGTATTGTACGTCTCTTAAAATACACAGCAATTTTCTATGCAGCTTAAAAAAAAAGCAATTCTTTCTCTCTCTCTCTCTCTCTCTCTCTCTCTCTCTCTCTCTCTCTCTCTATCAAGATGTTAGCAGGTTTGTTCGACCTGACTGACCCTCTACAAAGCTGCAAAATATAATAGAAAAGCAAATACTCAGCCAAGATTGACTGGCACTCTACTTCCTTGACAATCTTGAACATCCACCCACCCCCAGTTACCCTTAAAGCATCCTGTTCACCCAGGTTCACCTATCAGTGCATCTAGACCGTTCCACTTAGGATTCTTCTTCTTTGCTGGAACAGCCTTTATCTTCTGGCAGATATGTGAGAGGTCATCGGTAGAAAATATACAGCTAACTCTAATTCTAACCCTGCCAAAAAATATACTACCCACACCCTAGACACGAATTAAGTAAAGCGTAAAGAATCTGCAATCTCCCATGTCGTCATTACGCTCCGAAAAGCGTGACATTAAACATTGTTCAACACGTAGCGAAACATGCCCCCTACCATCCGAAATTTCGACCCCCTTGACTTGAATCCCTTTATATCTTCAATAGGATCTTCAGTATTCAAACTCTCTTTATCCGGTACAATTGTCCAAAGTTTTTCTGACACATTTATTATTTTTATTGGCTTCCATTAAGTTTGAATATGGAATTAACAGCTTTTTGCGGCTATTGACTTGGCAGGTAAGATAGTTATTGGAAAGTTTTTGTTTCGTTTCTATGTTTAATGGCACATCAACTTTCGGGGATAATCAATCTTCTATTCCTCGATTTATTATTTACATCACCTTTTTTACTATATTTTTATTTGATTTTGTTTGTATTCTTTTTTTCTTTCTTTCTTTCTTTAATGGCACATCAACTTTCGTGGGTAGTCTATCTTCTATTCCTCGATATATCATTTACATCACCTTTTTTACAATATTTTTATTAGATTTGGTTTGTATTCTTTTTTTCTTTCTTTCTTTCTTTCTTTCTTTCTTTCTTTAATGGCACATCAACTTTCGTGGGTCATCCATCTTCTATTCCTCGATTTATTATTTACATCAACTTTTTTACTATATTTTTATTAAATTTGGTTTGTATTCTTTCTTTCTTTCTTTTTTAAATGACACATCAACTTTCGTGGGTCATCTAATTTCTATTCCTCGATTTATTATTTACATCACCTTTTTTGCTATATTTTTATTAGATTTGGTTTGTATTCTTTCTTTCTTTCTTTCTTTCTTTAATGGCACATCAACTTTCGTGGGTCATCCATCTTCTATTCCTCGATTTATTATTTACATCAACTTTTTTACTATATTTTTATTAAATTTGGTTTGTATTCTTTCTTTCTTTCTTTTTTAAATGACACATCAACTTTCGTGGGTCATCTAATTTCTATTCCTCGATTTATTATTTACATCACCTTTTTTGCTATATTTTTATTAGATTTGGTTTGTATTCTTTCTTTCTTTCTTTCTTTCTTTAATGGCACATCAACTTTCGTGGGTCATCCATCTTCTATTCCTCGATTTATTATTTACATCAACTTTTTTACTATATTTTTATTAAATTTGGTTTGTATTCTTTCTTTCTTTCTTTTTTAAATGACACATCAACTTTCGTGGGTCATCTAATTTCTATTCCTCGATTTATTATTTACATCACCTTTTTTGCTATATTTTTATTAGATTTGGTTTGTATTCTTTCTTTCTTTCTTTCTTTCTTTAATGGCACATCAACTTTCGTGGGTCATCCATCTTCTATTCCTCGATTTATTATTTACATCAACTTTTTTACTATATTTTTATTAAATTTGGTTTGTATTCTTTCTTTCTTTCTTTTTTAAATGACACATCAACTTTCGTGGGTCATCTAATTTCTATTCCTCGATTTATTATTTACATCACCTTTTTTGCTATATTTTTATTAGATTTGGTTTGTATTCTTTCTTTCTTTCTTTCTTTCTTTAATGGCACATCAACTTTCGTGGGTCATCCATCTTCTATTCCTCGATTTATTATTTACATCAACTTTTTTACTATATTTTTATTAAATTTGGTTTGTATTCTTTCTTTCTTTCTTTTTTAAATGACACATCAACTTTCGTGGGTCATCTAATTTCTATTCCTCGATTTATTATTTACATCACCTTTTTTGCTATATTTTTATTAGATTTGGTTTGTATTCTTTCTTTCTTTCTTTCTTTCTTTAATGGCACATCAACTTTCGTGGGTCATCCATCTTCTATTCCTCGATTTATTATTTACATCACCTTTTTTACTATATTTTTATTAGATTTGGTTTATATTATTTCTTTCTTTCTTTCTTTCTTT